>WAAF01004512.1:129732-168999 GCA_013400475.1 Tricholaema leucomelas
TGAGAGAGTCATTGGCTACTGGAATGGGCTGCCCAGGGAGGTGGTGGAGTCGCCGTCCCTGGAGCTGTTCAAGGCAGGATTGGACGTGGCACTTGGTGCCATGGTCTAGCCTTGAGCTCTGTGGTAATGGGTTGGACTTGATGATCTGTGAGGTCTCTTCCAACCTTGGTAATACTGTGAGACTGTGATACTTTGGAAAATCACCCAGACTAGACTCAGCAGCTCTGGAGATTGAATGAAGCTTTATATTTACAGCTTAGAAACATAGAATCCACCAGGTTGGAAAAGACCTCCAAGATCATCCAGTCCAACCTTAGCACAAGATACAAGCAGATATTTACAATCTATACAGCTATAGACAGAAGTGTACAAGTTAAAAAGTAATACAGCAACACAACAGCCCTCCCAGAAACCTGAGTCCCCAGGAGGGGCTCCCAACCACCCTTCCACCTTTTTCCCACCCCTCTTCATTACTCTAGATCTTGACTTATGTTCAAGGTAGTTTTGAGAGTCAGACAGGGTGGTTAGGAAGCAGATGGATTAGTCACACAGATGGTAGGTTAGGTTAGAGAGAGAAGCTCAGCCCAAAGCCCAGAAAGCTCTGCTATCTCTGTGTTCTTGCCCTCCAGCATGTCTGCTGCACCACACAGCTTGGTTATCACAGAATTAATTGCAGAATGTTCTGGCTTGGAAGGGACCTTCAAAGCTGATCCAGTCCAACGCCCTCTGCAGTCAGCAGGGGCATCCTCAACTAGATGAGGCTGCCCAGATCCCTGTCTGGCCTCACTTCGAATGCCCTGTTTAGCCTGACTACATAGACAGTGGTAATTGCTAACGGATTGTAAGGAAAAGACAACTTGCAAATTACTAGAATGAGTGAGTTCAGAATATTTCAAGAAATGATTTTGTAAAGTTCTTGCCTGCTGAGAACAGCCTTTCTGAACTGGGCAGCAGTGTGTTGCCCTCTAAGTAACCCTGACCCAAAGAGCAGACCATCATTGCAATGAGGCAGAGCTTCCTTGCCTTCCCCACCCCAAATAATAATTTTTGTTTGCTGCACAGGTACCTGCATGGAGGCAAACTGGAAGCCTGACCTCACTCCTTCTGCTCCAAGCAGTCTTCATGTTTCTTCTGATGTTTTTCATCAGGTGGATGGAAAACTGCTGCCTGTACTTCGGATAGAGTGGAAGGTGGCCACTGATGGTAGGTGGTTGTTCAGTGTTGTGATGGTTTGGGTGTTCCCTGCCCCCCACACTTTAGAAATCACCCAGACTAGACTCAGCCGGCTCTGGAAATGGAATGAAGCTTATATTTACAGCTGGCACAATTTACAAGCAGATAGTTACAGTATATACAGTTATAGACAGAAATATACAAGTTAAAAAGGTAATACAGACACAACTCCCCTCCCAGAAACCTGAGTCCCCAGGAGGGGCTCTCAACCACCCCCTCACCTTTCCCCTACCCCTCTCAACCTTACCCCAGTCCCAAGGAAGAATGGAGGTTCGGCCAGAGGGATTAAGAAGCAAGGTGAATCAGCAAAGCAAATGGAGGGTGAGGTTAGAAAAGCAAGATGGAGTTCAGCCAGCAGCCTCAGCTCCCCAGCTGAGAGGCAGAGAGCTGAGAGCACAGCCCCAGAGCAAGTGCCCAGGCAAAGTGCAGAGCAAAGCAACTTTATCTAATGTTTTGCTTTTCCTTTCTACACATCTCAGCAAGACTGTGAGTGAAGTAGACCTTACCATTGTTTTCATTTCTCAGCTTGTGGTCTAATTCTTCTCACCAAAACATTCTAGCCAGCTTCAAACTAGCACAAGTGTGAACACAGAACAGAGGAATTAGGTCTGTTCTAGTAAGGATGGGGAAGAGATTTATGACTTGAAGCTTTTTACTGCTCCAGTCATGGAAGCAGGCCTTTGAAACCTGGGGGTTTGGCAGCTGCTCTTCGTTTGCTTTGGGAGGATGTTTTGATTTTTCTTGACTGAATCAGGGCTTTGGGTATTACAACTTAAAATGTGTCCACTCATGTGGGGTAAAATGGGAAAAGCAGATGAAAATGGAACTGAGTGGCCCACACCTTTACACCAGTAGTGAGGAGACAAATGTGAGTATTGCCTTTTCAAGGTGTAATAATGGCTGCAGAAGTCTCTCCCAGGGGAATTATATCTACAAACCAAACAAATGAGAACCAACTTGAGAGAGCACAAATGAGCAGGGCAAGTTCCTCTCATTTCAGGTAATCTGGTCCTTAGGTGACTTATAGACACCTGTGTCTTGGTAAATCACAGAACCACTATGGTTGGAAAAGACCTTCAAGGTCATCAAGTCCAACTAGTAGCTGACTCTGCCAGGGCAACTATTTCACCGTATCCTTGAGCACCATATCTAGATGGCTTTTAGGTACATCCAGGGAAGGTGATTCAACCACTTCCCTGGGCAGCCTGTTCCAGTCTTTGATTATCCTTTCAAAATAGAAGTTTTTCCTAATGTCCTAACCTAAACCTCCTCTAGTGTAACTTAATTCCATTTCCTCTTGTCCTGTCACTTGTGAGTTGTAAGAAGAGACCAGCACCCACCTCTCTACAACCTCCTTTTAGGTAGCTGTAGAGTGGTAAGGTCTCCTCTCAGTCTTCTTTTCTTCAGACTAAACAACCCCAACTTCCTCAGCTGCTCCTCAAGACTTATTCTCAAAACCCTTCACCAGTTTTATTGCCCATCTCTGGGCAGGCTCCAGCACCTCAGTGTCTCTTACACTGCAGTGCACAAAACTGAGCACAGCACTCAAAATGTGGCCTACCCAGTGCTGAGTACAGCAGGACAATAGCCTGTCTAGTCCTGCTGGCCACACTGTTCCTGATCCAGGCCAGGCTGCATTGGCCTTTTTGGCCACCCAGGCACACTGCTGGCTCATGTCCAGCCAGCTGTCAGCCAGCAGCGCCTGTTCCCTGTGTGTATGAGTATCCAAACTGTGTTTTGAACATGGTAAATAAGTTTTCTGGCAAGATTTAATGTTAATAAACAGTTTTCATAGTTATTAACAATCTTCACCTGGATATCAACATTAATATAGATTATTAATTTGGCATAATTCATAACACAGCCTCAGGTCCCTTTCTGCCAAGCAGCCTTCCAGCCACTCAGCCCCAAGCCTGTAGTGCTGCAGGAGGTTGTCGTGACCCAAGTGCAGGACTCAGCATTTGTTGAAGCTGAGTCCTCAGCCTGTCCAAGTGCCTCTGCAAACCCTCCTTGGCCTCCAGCACGTCAGCACTACCACCTAACTTGGTGTTGTCTGCAGACTTAGAATCACCAAGCTACACCAGGGGAAATTTAGGCTTGAGGTGAGGAGAAAGTTCTTCACTGAGAGAGTCATTGGCTACTGGAATGGGCTGCCCAGGGAGGTGGTGGAGTCGCTGTCCCTGGAGCTGTTCAAGGCAGGATTGGACGTGGCACTTGGTGCCATGGTCTAGCCTTGAGCTCTGTGGTAACAGCTTGGACTTGATGATCTGTGAGGTCTCTTCCAACCTTGGTAATACTGTGATACTGTGATAGAATCAGTCAGGATTGGAAGGGACCACGAGGATCATCTAGTTCCAACCCTCCTACCATGGGCAGGGACACCCTACCCTAGATCAGGCTGCCCACAGCCTCATCCAGCCTGGCCTTAAACACCTCCAGGGACGGGGCCTCAACCACCTCCCTGGGCAACCCATTCCAGGCTCTCACCACTCTCATGCTGAACAACTTCCTCCTCATGTCCAGTCTGACTCTCCCCACCTCCAGCTTTGCTCCATTCCCCCCTAGTCCTGTCACTCCCTGATAGCTTAAAAAGTCCTTCCCCAGCTTTTTGTAGGCCCCCTTCAGATACTGGAAGGCCACAAGAAGGTGACCTCAGAGCCTCCTCTTCTCCAGACCGAGCAGCCCCAACTCTTAGTGAGGGTGCTCTCAATCTCCTCTGTGTCGACAGCTAGCGTCCGGTATCTGGAAGGAGCAGAGCTGGCTGTGATGCAGGTGAACAACAATCAGCAGGTCTGTGCCCAGTTTGCCTTTCAGAACAACTTGCCACTTCAGGTTCGTCCAGATGGAGGCCGGGTGAGTGCAAAGGGCTCTGAACTGCTTTCTGTAGCCCGTGGGTTTGTTTCTGCTTTCATGGTCATATAGCAAGGTTAACAATTAAAAAGTGCGAACTGGTTGAGAGAGTTGATAAAACTGTCAAGATATTTGGCTTGACACATGCTGCTGTTTCCAGTTTGTGAGTAAGCTGCTTGATTTGGCTTCTGTTTCACTCTTCCCATCCTTCAGGTTTTAAGAATTGTAACTTTCCATGCCTCTAACAGGTAATTGTTCTGAATGCTGCTTCAAGCACATTACTGTAGGAGTCTTTGCATTCAGCTTGACAGCTGTGACATTGAAGGCCTCAATCCTTCCTTTTACTTCCACTTCTTTGCTGTGGAGAAAAGCACCAACCTTGGGCATGCTCCTTCAGTTTACAGACTTGGAAACTTGGTAGGAAAGTGCTGAGCCATCTACAGCTGCCTTTATGAACAGCAGGAATCTGGAGTTCATTGCTTAGCACGCAGAATTTAGCCACAGTTAGCTTACATCTGGAGCCAGTGCTTCTCCCAGCATCTGCACAGCATTGCTGATCTGGAAAACAGTAGAGATTAAAGAAAATGTTTGGAGTGGCCAGATACAGAACTCTATAAGTGCAATTCAAACTGTTTAACACTTGCACAGCACTGCAAGTTTCCTGCTACAGTAAAAATCCAGTCTCAAATCTGTGTATTTTAGCCTAATATATTTCCAGTTCAGAATGGGATTTTAGTAGAAACTCACCACAATTGGTTGGTCAAAATTCCCAAGAAATAACTGTACTGTCTCATTTCAGATAGAAGAATTTGGGACTGGTGCTCTTAATACATCCCAGTTCCTTTTTGTTTGTTCCTTTGTTACAGTCATGCTTCAGAAGAAGGGCCGTATGGAGCGAGGGAAGGCAGTGGAACAGGGCCACAGCAGCTCTTAATGCATGGTTTAAGTCCTCATAATTACATTTTGTTTTCAGTGGAGTTTTACTTTTGACCGTTTTGAAGTGGAACCTGGCCAGACATACCAAGTGACTGTCTACCACCTGCCCAAACTGAGTGTAGATGGAGACTACAACTGCAAGTCCCAGTCCTTCACAATGCCTGGTAAGAGATGCCGTAGTTCACTCAGGGCCTCCAGCTGGTTTGTGCTCATGTGAGCTGGGGGATTTTTTTCCAGACCAGATTCATGAACTCGTGAGCAAGTTTGGCAATAGGGTGGCACTGTTATCAAAACCTGCCTTAAGAGGAAAGGCTGAGAGCCCTGGGGCTGTTCAGTCTGGAGACGAGAAGGCTGAGAGGGGATCTGAGCAACGTCTAGAAATAGCTGAGGGATGGGGCTCAGGAAGGAAGGGACAGGGACAGCCTCTGCTCACTTGTGCCCTGGCATAGGACAAGGGGCAATGGATGGAAACTGCAGCACAGGAAGTTGCACCTCACCATGAAGAAGATCTTGACTGTAAGGGTCCCAGAGCCCTGGCACAGGCTGCCCAGAGAGATTGTGGAGTCTCCTCCTGTGGAGCCTTTCCAGCCCTGTCTGGATGTGTTCCTGTGCGACCTGTGCTAGATTCTCTGGTCCTGCGCTGGCAGGAGAGTTGGACTGGAAGATCTCCAAAGGTCACTTCTAACCCCTAACATTCTATGAGCCTTGGACCTGTTGTCTTTCCTGCAAGTTGTTGTTTAGAAAGTCCCCAGGGGTAGCCTTACCTGCAGTACCCCTGTGCTATATGTCCAATTTATGTATATTCTGGTTTTTGCTGCTGAAATGTTCCTTCACTAAGCGGGCACAAAGATTTTTCATCTATGTGAATGGGACTGCAGAGTAATCTTCAGGCTACCTGCAGACTGTTACTGCAGCTTTTGGAATCTTCCACAAGCAGAAGAGCAGCTTTGAAAGATGGAAGTACAGGACAGAATTTCCAAATTGGATGGAGTAAAGTTTGACTTCTAGGATTAGATCTTGGCACCTGCGAACTTCGATTTCAAAGGCACAAGCAGATATAATGAGGCAAGAAACTTGATGGAGCTGAGTGCCTGACCCTTGCTTATGGATGTGATTTTTATTCCTGTGACTAAAAAGAATTTTGGTTGTTCCCCCAGAAGATACTGAACATCTGCAGTGCCCTCTGGCTGCACTGACTAGTTTATAAATATTTGGTACCCAATACACAGCTTGAAAACCGATTCAGAATTTTCTGTACTAGCTTGCAGTTGTCAATGTGACTTTTTAGTTATGAGGTGGCAAAGTATCTGGTGTGCCAACTGGTGTGCTGGAAAAGGAGAGGAGACTCTTGGACTGTTCAGTCTGGAGAAGAGAAAGCTGAGGGGGGGAGACCTCATCACTCTCTACAGCTTCCTGACAGGAGGTTGGAGTGAGGAGGGGGCAGCCTCTGCTCCTTGGTGGCAAGGGACAGGAGCAGAGGAAACGGTTCTAAGCTGTCCCAGGGGAGGTTCAGGCTGGATGCTAGGGAATATTTCTTCCCAGAGAGAGTTCTCAGACCTTCTGTTCTGCCTAGGGCAGAAGGTTCTCAGACCTTCTGTTCTGCCTAGGGCAGCGTTGGAGTCCCCGTCCCTGGAGGTGTTTAAGCATCCTGTGGAGCTGGCTCCTAGGACATGGTTTAGTGTTGACACTGCAGTGCTGGGTCGAAGGCTGGACTGGATAAGCTTGGAAGTCTGTTCTAAGCAGATGTTTTCTGTGATTCTCTTTTCAGTCCTCTTATCCTTTCCTGTACCTTGTGACTCTTGAAAACTTCCTGGCTTTTATCCTCCACTGTTGTTCAGAAACATAATGCACTGCATGAAGCTCAGGAGTTTCAGGGAGCTTTGTTGGTTACAGCTCACATTAATTACAGTGGCTCTGTAAATATTCCAACTTTGAAATCTGGACATTTAAGATATGCAATGTTTTATTTCAGCTATTTAAGCAGGGAAGTTTCCTTTTCCTTTATCCAAACCCTAGAGAAAAAAAATAATTCAGGCTGAGACTTGTGAATCTCACATTGCTAAATGCTGGATGTGTAGCTATGGATTTGACATTACAGAAAGCTACCAGAGATCAGGGCCAGCTTGCTAAATGAAATAAAGAGAATTACAAATGTGGAAGAGTGTTCCCTCTTCCAAGATTCCAGCCTCCTAACTTTCCACAGAAGGTCAGGGGCTGGAAGGGATCTTGAAAGCTCATCCAATCCCTCTGCCAGACCAGCATCACCCAGAGCAGATCGCACGGGAACACATCCAGGCAGGTCTTGAATATCTCCAGAGAGACAGAGACTCCACAACCTCCCTGGGCAGCCTGTTCCAGTCTTCTGTCACCCTCACAGGGAAAATAAATTCCTCATGTTTCCATGGAACTTCCTATGCCTCAACTTCCACCATTGCCCTTTGTCCTGTCATTTGGCATCATTGAGCAGAGGCTGGCTCCAGCCTCTTGGCACTCACCTTTACATATTGATAACCATGAATGAAGTCACCTCTCAGGCTCCTCCTCTCCAAACTCCAAGCCTCAGCTTGCTCAGGCTCTCCTCATAAGGAGATGTTCCACTCCCGTCATTGTCATTGTGTCTCTGGGCTGAGCTCTTTCAGGCAGTTCCCTGAGGTCCTTCTTGAACTGAGGGGCCCAGAACTGGACACAGCATTCCAGGTGTCGCCTCAGCAGGGCAGAGTAGAGGGGTGGGAGAACCTCTCTTGACCTACTAATCACAGGTCTTCTAACACATCCCAGAATGGCATTGGCCTTCTTGGCTACCAGAGCACATTGCTGGGGCAGACAGAGTGCTTCAAGGGGGGAATCTGTTGCTGTGGGGCTCTCAAGGTCTAGAGATCAACATAAAGTTTTAATTCCACTAAGACTCTCTCCATACATTATCAAAAATTGTCAAATATTACAGTTCTAAGAAGTGTTGTATATTTTCAGTCTCATGAATTATCTCTGCTCTGAAAAAAGAAACCAAACCAACAAAGCAAGACCACAAACAGAACCAAAACTACCTCCAAAGCAAAGCAGTGAAGCCATAACATCAGTGGCAGAGCTGGCTTATACACTGGGAATCGATGCTGTTGTGCTGCAGAACTTTGTTAAGACCTTTGGAACAAAGATCTTTGCTCATTTAAGAGGGCTTGGTTAGTTGTCTGACTTCTGATAAGGAAGTGGATGATTTTCCTCAATGGAATTAGTGTTTCTGACTAGTCACTGATGGTGAAGAGCCTGGAGAAGAAGAGACTTAGAAGGGATCTTCTCACTCCACAAGTACCTGAAAGGAAGTTGTAGTAAGGTGGGGGTTAGGCTCTGCTCCCAGGAAACTTGTGACAGGTCAAGAGGGCATGGCCTGAAGCTGTATCAGGGGAGGGTTAGGTTGGATATTAGGAAGCACTTCCTCAGGGAAAGGCAATTAGGCACTGGAATGGACTGCCCAGGGAGGTGGTGGAGTTGCCATCCCTGGAGGTCTTTAAGAAAAGATTGGATGTGGCACTTGGTGGCTTGGTTTAGCCAATGTGTTAGGTTATAGCCTGGACTTCGATGATTTCAGAGGTTCTTTTCCAGCCTCACTGATTCTGTGATGATCTTTTCTTGCAGACTGCAAGGACTCTCTGATGAAAAAAACCACCCCCTGCATAAACACAGGTAAAAAGAAAACCCCAAATGTTTCAGTCACACAGACATGGGAACTCTGTTGAAATCTTTCTGAGAGTTGAGCAATTTTTCACTATCTCCACCACTTGCAGGCAGCTTGTGGGAGCCCAGGATCCAAGGTGAAAGCCTAGATGATACAACTCTGCTTGTGAGTTTTAACCCCTGGATGGAACCGACTCGATACAAAATTCACGTGGCCAGTTTCCTGAACGAGACCAGGTGTAAGGTGGTCACTCGTGATTTCACCCAGGTAATGGCATTCCTGTGTGGTGCCCTCTGTGGTAAGGTAGGCAAACATCTCTTCAGTGGCTGCTGAGCAAGGACTTGGAGCCATGATGGAGGAGATGTAACAACCGCGCTAGCTCCGCAGTTTTCAAGCACTTCTTTGCACCGGTTTTTAATCGACCTTTGGAAAGAGGAACTGTATTCCAGGAATTTCCTAGCTCAAAAAGAGGTTTTATAATACATGGACAAATCTGTAATCATCTACAGAGAAACCCAAAATTTAATATTTGGTTGTCTGGGCTTTGCCTTTGTCAAGCCAGTAGCTGGGGGATAAGACTAAGCCAAAAGTGAGGCACAAAGTTTCACTCAAACTGAGATTTGATTCCTGTAAGTTTTATAGGCAGTGTTGTGGAGAAGCTCAAAGTAGATCTAAAGTGTCTTCTGGGGTAAGTGTTCTCCTTCAGGCATCTGAGGGAGGAGAAATGCTGAATATAATTGGTACCAGTCTCCACCCTTCCTTGGGGGAGAGCAGATAAGTTGGCATTCAGACTGTACAATCTTTCTGCTCCGTGCGTGCAGTGATTCGCCATTGGAATGGGCTGCCCAGGGAGGTGGTGGAGTTGCCGTCCCTGGAGGTGTTCAAAAACAGACTGGATGAGGCACTTAATCATAGAATGAATCATAGAATGGTTTAGGTTGGAAGGAGCCTCAAGGATCATCCAGCTCCAACCCCCTGCCATAGGCAGGGACACCTCCCACTAGAGCAGGCTGCTCAAGGCCTCATCCAGCCTGGCCTTAAACGCCTCCAGGGAGGAAGCATCCACAACTTAGTGCCATGGTCTGGTTGATTGGACAGGGATGAATGATAGGTTGGACTGGATGATCTTAGAGGTCTCTTCCAACCTGGTTGATTTTATGATTCTAGCTGACACAGCTGGTACAGCTGGGTGCGAGGCCCTCTGTTAGAGGTGAATATAGATCATTTTGGAGTATGGACCTGCCAGGCACTGTACAGAATGTTTAGGGCTCTCAGTGGTACACAGCAGGTAAGAATCACAGAAGGCTGACTTTGTTCTAGTGTCAGAAGCAGCAGCACTGACAGCAGGTTTTAATGAACTGAGGACACTTGCTGCTGGTTACAGATGAAATAGCTGAAGTAATTTACATTAAGCAATTAAAAGGTAACACACTTAGAATCATACAGTGGTCTGGGTTGGAATGGACCTCCAAAAGTCATCCAGTCCCAACCCCCTTTGCAGTCAGCAGGGGCATCCTCATCTAGACTTACAGAGTGTGCATCCTCAAACATGTCCTGTTCCATGTGCAGCCTTAGCCTGCTGTCTTAACTATATTACCATGCCTGTCACATAGGACACCCCCAGTGATGGAGACCAGACCAGTCATCCATTTTGCTCTCTGCAGACTTCTTGTTAAAAAAGTCATTAAAAGACCTTCATGCTTCTTTGGACCTCTCCATGTCATCTCCTTTTGCTGTTTTCCCTGCTTTCATTCTATTTTCTTCCTTCCCTTATGATGTGCATCTGATTTCTGCAGGGTGGACAACAACAGCAAGTAAACATCACAATCAGAATAGAAAGGAACATAAGAGCTTGCTGCAGCTATGAAATACAGGTAGAATCTCATTAATGTCTCTGTGTCCTTCATCAACAATGCAATGAGCACTTTAGGAGTATTAGGGGGGTTTGCATAGTGTTTGGTTCTGAGATTAGCTAATCCTTAATTCTCTCTGTCAGGGAAATAATGATGATGGTGAACATTTGGGGTGTGGGGGTGTATAGTGTCCTCTGTAAACAGTGGCTTTTCTTCAGTTTAGGGTTGCCAAATCAGAGATTAAGGACTGGGAGTGGCAAGTATGCAACCTCAGGAGCACATTCTGTCCTCATGGGCAGAGGCATTGAGTGCACCCTCGGCAAGTTTGCTGATGACACCAAGCTGTGTGGTGCAGCTGACAGGCTGGAGGGCAGGGATACATCCAGAGCAACCAGGACAGGCAGGAAAGGTGGGCACAAGCCAACCTCATGAGGTTCAACAAGACCAAGTGCAAGGTCCTGCAGCTGGGCAAAGGCAATCCCAAGCACAAATCCAGGCTGGGCAGTGAGTGGCTGGAGAGCAGCCCTGAGGAGAGGGACTTGAAGGTCCTGGTGGGCGAGAAGCTCAGCATGAGCCAGCAGTGTGCACTTGCAGCCCAGAAAGCCAACCAGAACCTGGGCTGCATCAGAAGTGTGACCAGCAGGTCAAGGGAAGTGATTCTTCCCCTCTACTCTGCTCTGGTCAGATACCACCTGGAGTACTGCATCCAGTTCTGGAGCCCCTATTACAAGAGGGATGTGGAGATGCTGGAGCATGTCCAGAGAAGGGCCACAAGGATGCTCAGAGGGCTGGAGCAGCTCTGCTGTGAGGACAGACTGAAAGAGTTGGGGCTGTTCAGCCTGGAGAAGAGGAGGCTCCCAGTATCTGAAGGGGGCCTACAAAAAGGCCAGGGAGGGACTTTTTAGGCTCTCAGGGAGTGACAGGACTTGGGGGGATGGAACACGGCTGGAGGTGGGGAGATTCAGGGTGGCCATGAGGAGGAAGTTGTTCAGCATGAGAGTGGTGAGAGCTTGGACTGGGTTGCCCAGTGAGGGGGTT
Organism: Tricholaema leucomelas; assembly: GCA_013400475.1. Lineage (NCBI taxonomy): Eukaryota > Metazoa > Chordata > Aves > Piciformes > Lybiidae > Tricholaema lacrymosa > Tricholaema leucomelas. The sequence continues at coordinate 141,313 of WAAF01004512.1, forward strand.
GAGGCCCCGTCCCTGGAGGTGTTTAAGGCCAGGCTGGATGAGGCTCTGGCCAGCCTGGTCTAGAGTAGGATGTCCCTGCCCATGGCAGGAGGGCTGGAACTAGCTGATCCTTGTGGTCTCTTCCAACCCTGACTGATTCTATGATTCTGTGATTCCCTTCTTAGTGTATAGTATAAGAATCCTTGATTAATTCTGTGTTGCCATACAGGGAATGTTGAGATGGGGACAGTTGCTCTGAAGAATAGCTTCTTGTCATCCCATTTGTTTGTTTTCACCTGCAGATCCAGCCTTTCTTTGTGAACTGTGGCACAGACTGTCTGAGGCATTCTGCTTTCATCCCATGCTCTCCAGCTCCAAGTGAGAACTGCTGTTGTGTAAATCAGCTTCCCATTGTCTTACAGATGAGAGCTGAATTTTTAATGTAACTCTTCTCTTTTGCAGGTACAGGCACATCAGGTAAGAAGTTCTTCCACTACCCTGAAACTTTTCTTGTTTTGCTGCTCTTTTCCTGTCGTACAGAATAAAAGCATGAGAATGGGCAGAAAATATCCTCTTGTAACATAGAATCATAGAATGGTTTAGGCTGGAAGGGACCTCAAAGATCATCCAGCTCCAACCCCCTGCCATAGGCAGGGACACCTCCCACTAGAGCAGGTTGCTCAAGGCCTCATCCAGCCTGGCCTTAAACACCTCCAGGGAGGAAGCATCCACAACCTCCCTGGGCAACCTGTGCCAGTGTCTTACCACCCTCACTGTAAAGAACTTCCTCCTAACATCCAGTCTAAATCTCCCCTCTGCCAGTTTAAACCTATTCCCCCTCGTCCTGCCATTACAAGACCTTGTCAATAGTCCCTCCCCAGCCTTCCTGTAGGCTCCCTTCAGATACTGCAAAGCCACTATAAGGTCTCCTCGAAGCCTTCTCTTCTGCAGGCTGCAGAGCCCCAACTCTCTCAGCCTGTCCTCATAGCAGAGCTGCTGCAGCCCTCGGAGCATCTTCGTGGCTCTCCTCTGGACCTGCTCCAGCAGTTCCATGTCCTTCTTGTGTTGGGGGCTCCAGAACTGCACACAGTACTCCAGGTGGGGTCTGAGGAGAGCAGAGTAAAGGGGCAGAATCCCCTCCCTTGCCCTGCTGGCCACACTGCTCTTGCTGCAGCCCAGCACAGGGTTGCTGTCTGGGCTGCATGTGCACACTGCAGGCTCTTGTTGAGTTTTTTGTCAACTCAGACCCCCAGGCAACCCTTCAGTTCAGAATGAATTGAGAGTTATTCCACCATGCTTTAACCAGGCAAGTATTTGTATGCAGTGTGAGCCTTTAAAAAAGGAATTCTTTTAGAGATACTTCACTTGCATAAAGTTCTTTGAGGAACAGTTTTGACAAGAAGAGCCTTAATATAAACTACTTTCTGTCACTTTGCTCAGTGTTAGAGAATTTGCATAGTAGAAAGCAGCTTTTGGAGACAATAGCTTGCATATATTCATCTTTGTGAATGTCAAGAGAAATCATGTGCAGAATGATTTGACATCTTTTTGGGGGAGGGGAGGGGGCTGCAGCAGCACCTCTGAGGAGCCAATTTTTCCACAAATGAAAAGGGGAGGGGGAAGAAAACCAAAGCACAAAGCAAGCAACCAAAAAACCCGAACAAACCTCACCCAAAATGGTGATTTGTCTGTTTGTAAGATAGATTACACAACAAGCAGGACCTGGGTAGCCTGGCAAAGCTTGATAAGCATTGCACTGCAGAGGAAGGATATTGATGCATGTTTTCAGTGTGCTGCACATATAGTTCTTTGTGGAGCAAGTTTATAGTGTAGAACATCACCCTAAAAGCAGAAATATGTTTTTGTGTAGTGGCTGTGGTATGTTGTACCACAAGGAGGAAGTTCTGGGTTTGGGCAGAGCCAGGTGTGATGGTTTGGGTGTTGGGGCTCTTCAGTCTGGAGAAGAGAAAGATTCAAAGAGACCTTATAGTGGCCTTCCAGTATCTGAAGGGGGCCTACAGGAAGGCTGGGGAGGGACTATTTACAAGGTCTTGTAATGGCAGGCTGAGGAGTAATGGGTTTAAACTGGCAGAGGGGAGATTCCAACTGGATGTTAGGAGGAAGTTCTTTACAGTGAGGGTGGTAAGACACTGGCACAGGTTGCCCAGGGAGGTTGTGGATGCTTCCTCCCTGGAGGCATTTAAGGCCAGGCTGGATGAGGCCTTGAGCAACCTGCTCTAGTGGGAGGTGTCCCTGCCTATGGTAGGGGGTTGGAGCTGGATGATCTTTGAGGTCCCTTCCAACCTAGACCATTCTATGATTACCCACCCCACACACACTTAGGAAGATCACCCAGAGTAGACTCATCAGCTCTGGAAAATTGAAGGAAGCTTTGTATTTACAGCTTAGCACAGTATACAAGCAGATATTTACAATCTATACAGCTATAGACAGAAACATACGAGTTTAAAACGCTTAGCAGTGACCTTGGCCTGCACACCAATCAGAATGGTCTGGGTTGGAAGGGATCACAAAGCCCATTCAATCTAACCCCCTCTGCAGTCAGCAGGGACATCCTCAACTAGATCAAGTTGCCCACAGCCATGTCCAGCCTCACCTTCAATATCTCCAGGGATGGGACCCAATCATCTCTCTAGGCTACCTGTCCCAGTGTTCCATCACCCTAATGGTGCAGAACTTGTTCCTAACATCCAATCTCAATCTGCTCTGCTCTACTCTGAAGCCATTGCCCTCGTCCTGTCCCTGCAGGCCTTTGCAAACAGTCCCTCTGCTGCCTTCTTGTAGCCCCCTTCAGAAATGGGCTGCCCAGGGAGGTGGTGGAGTTGCTGCCCCTGGAGGTGGTCAGGAAAAGACCGGATGAGACACTTATTGCCATGGTCTAGGTGATTGGATAGGGCTGGGTGCCAGGTTGGACTGGATGATCTTGGAGGTCTCTTCCAGCCTGGTTGATTCTATGAGTCTATGATACTGGCAGGCTGCTATTAGGTCTCCCCATAGCCTCCTTTTCTCCAGACTGAACAACCCCAGCTCCCTCAGCCTGTCCTTGTAGCAGACACTGAGTGTTGCTGCTTGAGAAGCAGACACTGTCTGTGAAAGCATGCCACTAACTTCAGGAAGTGCAGGTGCTTAGAAGAAACTGAGCTAAGTAAAATCACCAAGCAGGATTAGTTGTGTTGTAACCCAAACCAGTGCTTGAGCAGCTTCTGTTCTTCTGTTTGTGTAAAGCAGTAGCTGAGCACTGTTTTTGTACCACAGGTGATATGATCATATGGCTCTACTGGTGTATCACTGGGATCTGTGTGTTCCTGGTGGGATCAGTCATAGCAGGTGTGATTTGTATGACCAAAAAACGAGCAGGTAAGACTCATACCAGCTAGGAAGAAAAAAAATCAATGCTAAAATTGTATTTTTCCTGCTTCTCTACCTATTCCTGTTGTTGTTTCTTCCTTGCTGTTCTGATGTCTTGCCACTTGCAAACCTACTCTGTTTTATATCATAGGATTTGTAATCTCCTAATACTTAGTTAAATAGAGCCTTCTGTGGGTTGTGTTGACTGATATTCCATATTCATAGTGCTTCAGGTCTCATAAAGGGAAAAAAGAACTTGGTAGTTCAGCTCTGTGTTCCCTGCAGATTGCAGATCCCATTTATTTTTGCTCCTGCATTGCCTAAGTTTTGCAGAACAGAAGCTTCCTCTTTGTCTTTCCACTGTCCTCCAAAGTCTCTGCAAAAAATCATTTTCATGCTAGCCTGAGCTTAAATCATGTTTTTCATATAAGATGGAAGAAAAACAGGGCACAAAGGTTGACATTGATCAGGTTGGAAAATTGAGTACGTGAGGACTGGTTCCTAGCCCTTTGTGCTGCAGCCATGAGACAGTTGTTACAGGGGGGACAAGCTGTGCAGCTCACTGGGTTTTCATCTGAAAGGAGTAATGGGAAAGAGAATTTCTTAACATCAAACTTAGCTGAAAGCTGTGATAGTTGCCTCTTCAGGGAAGCCTCTTAAGGAAAAGCTGTATCTTAAAATGTCTCCTCTCCTTAAAGGCAGGCAGCAGAACAGTTTGGGGGCTCTGTATGTCTTGAGGCTGGCCAGATCTGAGGAAGATGGAGAAAATTTGATCTGGGTACATTCATTCTCTCAAAAGAAAGGTGTAGCAAAGTCCACAGCAAAATTGTCTGTAGAGGAGTCTTTATTCATGCAGCAGATTGGATTGTTTTGTTAGGCTTCTCCCTGCCCATGCTTCCATCCCTGCACAGTTGAAGATTTGGGGTTATTTTTGATCCTAGTCTTTAGAAGGGTGTTGTCACTGTAAGGATTTAATCTTCCTTCATGTTTTCAGAGCTGACAGTGACTTTCCCTCTCTTCCAGCACACCGCCGAGGAAAATGCAACCACAGTGATTTGCAGACTGGTAAGATGCCTTGCCCGTGTTTTATCACAGGCCTGTGTAATGCATTCAGCAAGTCTAGAAGGGGCCAGCACACTCTCTGTAGGTGCTCCTAAAAATTAAAAAGCAGCCTTAGGATCTTCCTATTTAGCTACAAAAGACTTTGTACATGGAATTTGGAACACCCTATTTGCCAGATGGAAGATAACTGCTTGCCAAAATGGTGAGGCTTTTGACCCAGCCGAGGCTATACTGGTAGGAGAACCTTTGCTAATCACTGTGATTCTGTCAGAGAAATTCACACTGACAATAACCTCACTCTCCTGAGAACCTGAGCCAAACCATCTCTGTCATGTAGAGTCACCAAGCCAAGCAGATTTCCAGGGGATGTAAAGTGCTGCATGTGGTACAGAGGCAAAAGCAGCAATGAAAAGTAGAGCATGCTTCCAGAAAACATGCATGGCTACACTGCTTGTGAAGGAGCCTAGGGCATTCCAGACCCCTTTGAAGCTGTATGGGTTGATTGCTGCAAGCTATCAGCTTGACTTACCCCTTCCCATCCCTGGTTTGTCTTTTCATGTCCCCTCTATAAAATCCAGGCAAGAGTTTGTCGTTTATGCCACTCTTTGTAAACTCCCTCATGCAATTTTAGGAAGTGGGAGAAAGAGTACTGTAGGATTTAGCGTGAACAGTAGTGCTTGCATCACAGAATCACAGAAACATTCCACTTGGACAAGCCCCTCAGAATCATCAATAGAATAGAATAGAATCAATCAGGTTGGAAGAGACCTCCAAGATCATCCAGTCCAACCTATCACTCTGCCCTATCCAGTCAACTAGACCATGGCACCAACTGCCTCATCCAGTCTTTTCCTGAACACCCCCAGGGATGGTGACTCCACCACCTCTCTGGGCAGCCCATTCCAATGCCAATCACTCTCTCTGTGAAGAAATTCCTCCTAACATCCAGCCTATACTTCCCCCAGCACAACTTGAGGCTGTGTCCCCTTGTTCTATTGCTGGTTGCCTGGGAGAAGAGACCAACCCCCACCTGGCTACAACCACCCTTCAGGTAGTTGTAGACAGCAATGAGGTCTGCCCTGAGCCTCCTCTTCTCCAGACTAAGCAACCTCAGCTCCCTCAGCCTCTCCTCACAGGGCTGTGCTCCAGGCCCCTCACCAGCTTTGTTGCCCTTCTCTGGACACGTTCCAGCACCTCAACATCTCTCTTGAGTTGAGGAGCCCAGAACTGGACACAGTACTCAAGGTGTGGCCTGACCAGTGTTGAGTACAGAGGAAGAGTAACATCCCTCCTCCTACTGGCCACACTGTTCCTGATACAGGCCAGGATCAAGTCCAGCTGTTATCCCTACTGTAAACACTTCACCCTTAAACCATATCCCCAAGCACCACATCCAAACAGCTATTAAACACATCCAGGGTTGGTGTCTCCTCCACCTCTCTGGGCAGCTCATTCCAGTGCCTGACTACTCTTGCTGGGGAAAAAAGTTTACTAATGTCCAGTCTAAACCCACCCAGTCACAGCTCGAGGCCATTCCCTCTTGTTCTATCACTAATTGCCTGTGAGAATCAACCCAAATTTGTCCTTATGCATATTTTTAGAACAAGCTGCCCAGGGAAGCAGTGGGAAGGTGATCAAAAACCATGTAGACATGGTACTTGGGGACAAGGTTTAATGAGCACAGTGGTGTTGATTTGATAGTTGGACTTGATGAACGCAGAGGTCTTCTCCAACCTTAAAGATTCTATGACAGTAGGAGATTGTTTTGGGGTGTGTGCAGTCAGCGTTTCAGAAGAGACTGTAGGTAGGTTTGCAGCCCTCCTGCAGCTGATGCGTCACTGGTGTGGCGAGTTCCGTGGAGCACCCAGGCACTGTTACAAATCGCAGCTCCGCTCTCTGCACCTTCACACAGCCTTTAAACGATTGGCTGATGTTTGCAGACGTTGCCAAAGCAGCTGCAGAATTGGTAGTTGCTAGGACCTTTTGTCAGCATTCTCCTGTGTGGATGGCTTCTGGCTTGCACTGTCAGGAATGCAGCCAAGACAAATGTTTTCCTGTCTTTCAGCAGCACCGTACACAGACCTTCCTCTGCTGCCCCTGAAGCCGCGCAAGGTGTGGGTTGTGTACTCTGCCGATCACCTGCTGTACGTGGAGGTGGTGCTGAGGTTTGCTGAGTTCCTGATGACAGTCTGCGGCACCGCCGTAGCCCTGGATCTGCTGGAGGATCAGCAGATCTCAGAGCTGGGGCCGCTACCTTGGCTGACTCGACAGAAGAAGGAGATGGAAGACCTCTCGTCAAAGATCATCATCCTGTGCTCGCGGGGTACCCAGGCCAAGTGGCAGGCCATGCTGGGCAGCGAGCCTGTGTGTCTCAAGCAAGATCAGCAGAAGCCAATGGGAGACCTCTTCACTCCAGCCTTGAATTTGATCCTGCCAGACTTCAAGAAGCCAGCCTGTTTTGGGATGTACATAGTGTGCTATTTCGAGGGGATAAGCAGCGAGAAAGACATCCCTGACCTGTTCCACGTCACATCCAGGTACCAACTGATGGACAAGTTTGAGGATATTTATTTTCGGATTCAGGACTTGGAGAAGTTTGAACCTGGGCGCATCCATCGGATCCGCGAGATCACAGCTGAGAGCTACACCGATACTCCCAGTGGCAGGAAGCTGAAAGAGGCAGTGGAAAAGTTCAAGACCTGGCAGGTGGAGCACCCAGACTGGTTTGAGAATGAAACCGTCTGCCTGGATAATGATGAAGAGCTGCAGTCCCTAAGCAGAGAGAGCCAGGAGGGGTCGCTGCAAAGTGAGCCAGGTGGGATTGTGAAACACCAGCTGCACCTGCGGGAGCCTCACCCTGACTGCTGTTGTGTGCTCAATCTCCACATGCACGAAGGTGAAAACAGAGGTTGTAAACTGCAACCTGAACTGAATCCTTGTGGGGGTCAGACTGCTCAGACTGTGGTCCTTTCCACGGACGAGGCTCCCTTAGTTCAGGTAGTGGAGCCAATCTCCTCTGTGGAAGATGGAAATATACTTAGTCATCGCGTGCTGAGTAATGAGGACTGTGTGGAAGAAGTTCCTCTTCTGGAGACAAGCTTTCCAATGAGGAATAGCATTATCCTCCCCAGTGACTCTGAAGTTTCAGCAATGGATGAGCAGAGTCCTGCAAGCCTTTCAGGGGAACTGAGGCAGCAGCTGAACGGACTCATGCACTCTCTTTATCAGCAGAGTGTCACTCCTTTGGAGCCGTCTCTTTGCCAAGAGAAGGCTGATGAGCAACAGCAGTTGGTCTTTGATGACCAACACAAAGACCAAAGACAGTCGGTGCAGTCAGACCAAGGCTACATCTCTAGATGTTCTCCTCTGCTTCCTGATGACCTTGTGGAGGAGGAAGAGGAAGAAGAGGAGGAAGAGAATCGGGAAAATCCTGAACTCTCTCCAGAGGTCATGAACAGTCTAAAGAGCCTCCAGCAGTGGCTGTTTCTCCAGGACGTTCAGCGGAGCTCTGACTGGGGGTATCCAGCTGAGATGATGGACACTGGCCAGTCTTGGGAGGACTGTTAGGCTCTATGTGGGACCTGCACCATTTGAAATACATGCACAGTGCTGAAACAGCTTTTACACCATCCCTGGCCTTGCATTATAAACAGCTTACTGGTGGGATCTTCCTGTCTGCTGGAAGGGAGGGTTACCCAACAGACTGCTGCCATTGCTTCCCATCTCTACAGAGGGAAGCAAGAGCTGTTGGCCACCCCTGTGAGAGAGCAGGCAGTGCTTCTGTTTCTGGGGGAGAAGTGTTACATTGAGTCCTCATTGATGGGTGGCAGAAGAATTCTTCATGCTCATCCACTTGTGCCTTCAAAAGCCCCTTCAGCTGTACTGATTCTGTTGCGCTGGGTGGAAGTCATGGCCAGGGGCACAGAACAGGTTTAGGTAACATGGCAGAATGTGCACTGCCATTTGAGGACACATTTTACATCCTTCTGTTGTAAATGCTTTGGTAAAGATGTGTGCCTGGAACTTCAGCTAGGCTGGGGTATCTGGAGGTTTTTTGTTTTGCTACCTGCTCATTGACAGCTGTGATTCCATGGACCTAGAAGTTCTGGTGGACATCAAGTTCTGCATGTTACAGCAATGTGCCCTTGTGGCCTAGAAGGTCAATGGGATCCTGATGCATTTAGGAAGAGTGTGTCCATCAGATCAAGGATGGTTCTCCTCCTCCTCTACTCCACCCTGGTGAGACCTCACCTGGAATATTGCATCTACTTCTGGGCTTCCCAGGTCCAGAAGAACTCTAGAGAGAGTAGAAGGGAGGGCTACAAGGATGCTGAATGAATTGGAGCACTGCCTGATGAGGAGAGGCTGAGAGTCCTGGGGCTGTTCATTCTGGAGAGGAGAAGGCTGAGAGGGGATCTGAGCAACGTCTAGAAATAGCTGAGGGCTGGGAGTCAGGAAGGAAGGGACAGGGACAGCCTCTGCTCACTTGTGCCCTGGCACAGGACAAGGGGCAATGGATGGAAACTGCAGCACAGGAGGTTCTACCTCACCATGAATAAGAACTTCTTGACTCTCAGAGTCCCAGAGCCCTGGCACAGACTGCCCAGAGAGGAGTCTCCTTCTGTGGAGCCTTTCCAGCCCTGTCTGGATGTGTTCCTGTGTGACCTGTGCTGGATTCTCTGGTCCTGCTGTGGCAGGGGGGTTGCGCTGGAAGATCTGCAGAGGTTACTTCCAACCCCTAACATCCTGTGGTCCATGGCCATTTGGAAATCAAGTGGAGTTAACTGAACATTAGTAGGATAATTTTTACTGGGAGTCTCCATAATTCTCCATACCTCCCTGCTGGGAGCAAACACCTCCTGGGAGGTAGGTGCTTGAAAACCTGCAGTAGAAGGAAAGGAGAAATGGGGGTAATGGACCAAAAAATGGGTGGCTTACAATTACACGAATCTGGGGCTGAATCCAGAGTTACTGAATCAAGGAAATGTCTGTTCTGTAATGCACTGCTGCAGTGCTATTTGCTTTGGGCCATCTCAGCACCAGGAAGACTTGAACTGAAGATGCAGGCAGTGACATGGTTAAGGAAATAAAAGGGTCAAGAAGTGTACTTTCAGCAGATGGAGGTTATAACTGCACTGAGGGAGGCTGAGCTAACTAGTGAGTGTGAGATGCTACTCTGTGGGTGTGAACTCAGGCAGAGGTAGTTCAGGTTAATCATTGTGCAATACTTAAGAGACTAGTGTTGATCTTCAGGAGCAGTGATGGTGTCTGTGTCAAGTTACCATCTGCGTTCAGTTTTGGGCTCCCCAGTTGAAGAGGGACAGGGATCTGCTGGAGAGGGTCCAGCAGAGGGCTAAGAGGATGATTAGGGGACAGGAGGGCATGGCTGATGAGGAGAGGCTGAGGGACCTGGGGCTGTTTAGTCTGGAGAAGAGAAGACTTAGAGGGGATTTGACAAATATTTATAAGTATCTGAGGGCTGCCAGGAGTGGGGGGACAGGCTCTGCTCACTGCTCCCTGGGATAGGACAAGGAGCAATGGGTGTAAGTTGCAGCAAAAGAGGTTCTGCCTCAACACAAGGGGGAAGTTCTTTACTGTAAGGGTCACAGAGCACTGGAACAGGCTCCCCAGAGAAGTTGTGGAGTCTCCTCCACTGGAGACTTTCTGGATGTGTTCCTCTGTGATCTGTGTTAGATAGTATTGTCCTGCTCTGGCAGGGAGGTTGGACTTGATGATCTCCTTGGGTCCCTTCCAACCCCTAACATCCTCTGATCCTGTGAAGTCCAGGGGTTTTATAAAACTGAGCTTGGTTAAAAACTGAGCACCTTTAAAAACTGCTGTCTGGAGTGGCTGCCTGTTGGCCCATGTAGCACTGGCTGGGTAGCAGACCTGCTAAGCCTGCTGTTGACCCCATTTGCTCTTGCTGCTTCTGCAGTCCAGCCTACTGGATAACAGCCTGTGAGATGTCAATACACCCAACCCTTTCCCCTTTGTCACCTTCCTGTCCTAAGTTTACTTGTCAGTTTACTTTTCTTGCAGCTTTGGAAACCTCTGACCTCTCAGAAGATGCTGTGTTCTTTTGTCTTGCAGCTGGTAATTGCCTTGTGTGGATTTTCAAACTGCACTGGTTTATAACTTGTATTTTCTTCCTTAAATTAAAAAACAAGAATACTTTTTGGATGTCTTTGTTTAAATACTTTTAGGCCCTTAATTCTGCCTGACCCCTTCTGTTAGTATTTCTTATTAGGGAGGGCTGAGAACCACTACTAAACTGAGTGATAAATGCCAGAACGTTCCTGCAAGGTGTTGCAGATGTACCCTATTGAGCTGCTTACAGCTGAGGCCCTCACAGGTGTGAGCAGGACTAGAGAGGTTCTTCTCCCCCTCTAGCCTGGTGAAACCACACCTGGAATACTGTGTCCAGTTTGGGGATCTGTAGTTCAAGAGAGGCAGGGACCTGCTGGAGAGAGTCCAGCAGAGAGCCACAAGGATGACTGGGGGAATTGAGCATCTCCCCTACAAAGAGAGACTGAGAGCCCTGGGGCTGGGTACTGTGGAGAAGACTGAGAGGGGATCTGATCAATGTCCACAAATACCTGAGGGGTGGGTGTCAAGTGGAAGGGGACAAGCTCTTTTCAGTGGTCTGCAGCAACAAGCCAAGGAGTAACGACTACAGCCTGGAACACAGAAGGTTTCACCTCAACATGAGCAGAAACTTCTTCACAGTGAGGGTGACACAACACTGGAACAGGCTGCCCAGAGAGGTTGTGGTGTCTCCTTCTCTGGAGGCTTTCAAAACCCACCTGGATGCATTCCTGTGAGAACTGCCCTGGGTGATCCTGCTTTTGGCAGGGGGAGTTGGACTTGATGATCTGTGGAGATCCTTTCCAACCTCTAACATTTTGTGATTCTGTGAAGTCCTTCAAAACAGGTGTCAAAGAAAGGACCTCTTTGTAACTGCTACTCAGTGAGGCAGGACTGTTAAGCCAGCTTGCTTTGTCCGCAGCCAGATGCTTAGGAGAGCTAACAAAGGGACACTCCCTGCATAGATGCAAACTTGAGCCTGGGTGCCACCTTCACATCCTGTCTGTACAGCACCTAAGCCAGCAGCAGATCCTTTTAAATGAATTAAAGGTTGGGTTTAGGTTTGATTATTTTAATACTGTGACTTTCTACCACTGTAACCCTATGAGGAGAGGCTGAGGGAGCTGGAGATGTTTAGCCTGGAGAAGAGGGGGCTCAGGGGTGACCTCATTGCTGTCTACAACTACCTGAAGGGAGGCTGCAGCCAGGTGGGGGTTGGTCTCTTCTCCCAGGCAAGCAGCAACAGAACAAGGGGACACAGCCTCAAGTTGTGCCAGGGCAGGTCTAGGCTGGATGTTAGGAGGAAGTTGTTGGCAGAGAGAGTGATTGGCATTGGAATGAGCTGCCCAGGGAGGTGGTGGAGTCACCATCCCTGGAGGTGTTCAAGAAAAGCCTGGCTGAGGCACTTAGTGCCATGGTCTGGTTGACTGGCTAGGGCTGGGTGCTAGGTTGGGCTGGATGAGCTTGGAGGTCTCTTCCAACCTGGTTGATTCTATGATCTCTGCTTTTCCATTTCTCAGATGATGTGAGCACTTGTCAGCTCGGAGATCCCACTTAAAGTTTCTTTTCTCTTGCAGCAATTAACATGGAAATTGGTTTATTTTTTTCCCCTGTGAGCCTTTTTCAAGTGGTGTGAATTCTTGTGAATCATTTCAGTAGGAAGCTCAGAAGTGTCATCTGGATTCTCATGCTGTAGTCATTCCTTTTTCAAGCTCCCTTGACATTACAGCTTTTAGAATTTGCTTTCACAGTAAGTTTGAGGGGGGGAAAAAATCCAGGCACTACTGTCATAGAATGGTTTGGGTTGGAAGAAGACCTTTAAAGGTCTAGTTCATCCCACACACACACACCCCCTCTGCAGTAAACAGGGACATCTTTAACTGCATCGAGTTGCTCAGAGCCCTGTCCAACCCAACCTTGAATGTTTCCAGGGCTGGGGCCTCTACCACCTCTCTGGGCAACCTGGGCCAGTGTTTCACCACCCTCATTGTAAAAGGGTCTGCCACCTTTTAGTTTAAAACCTTTCCCTCTTGTCCTGTCTCAACAGGCCCTACTAAAAGTCTCTGTCTTTCTTATAGACCTTCTTTAAGTATTGAAAGGCCACAGTAAAGTCTCCCTGGAGCCCTCTCCAGGCTGCACAGCCCCAACCCTTTCAGTCTGTCTTCACAGTAGCTCTGGTTTTTGTGGCACTTCTCTGAACCCCTCCAGCAGATCCGTGTCTTGTGCTGAGGGCTCCAGAGCTGCACACGGTGCTCCAGGTGGAGTGTCACCAGCATGGAGTCGTGGGGCAGGATCACCTCCCTTGACCTGCTGGCTACACTTCTTTTGATGCAAGCCAGAATGCAGTTGTCTTGCTGGACTGTAGGCACACATTGCTGGCTCCTGTCCAGCCTCTCATCCACCAGTATCCTCAAGTCCTCTTTCACAGGGCTGCTCTGAATCCCTTTGTCCCCTGACCTGTATTGATGCCAAGGACTGCCCTGACTCAGGCACAGAACATTGCATTTGCCATTGTTGAACTTCGAGGTTCACACAGGTCCACTTCTCAATCTTGTCTGGGTCCTATCCCTCTAAATGCTATCCTGTCCCTCTAGTTTGTCACCTGCACCACTCGGCTTGATGTCGTCTGCAGCCTTGCCAAGGGTGCACTTGATTCCCACAGGTTATTGATGAAAACAGTGAAGGGCACTGTCCCTGAGGAACAGCTTTCTCACTGATCTCCACCTGGAAATGGAGCCCTCTTGATGTGACCATCCAACCAATGCTTCATCCTGTGAACAGTCTACCCATCAAATCCATCGCTCTCTAAATTAGAAAGGTGTTGTGGGGGACTCATCAAAGGCCTTACAGAAGTCCTGACAGACAATGTAGCTCATCCCTTGGCTACTGATGTAGCTGCTCTCTCAGAGAAGGCCACTAGGTTGGTCAGGCAGGACCTGCACTTGAAGCCATGCTGGCTGTCTCAAATCACCTTCCTGTCTTCCATGTGCGTTAGCATAGTTTCTTGAAGGATCTGTTCCATGATCTTCCCAAGCACAGGGGTGAGGCTGACAGGTCAGTAGTTCCCAGGGATTCTCCCTTCCACCCTTTTAAACATGGGTGCAATGTTTTCCTTCTCCCAGTCTCCAGGGACTTCACCTGGCTGCCAGGACCCTTCAAATCTCATGGACAGTGGCTTGACAACACTTATCAACCAATTTCCTCAGGGCTCTGGGGTGCATCCTGTCAGGTCCTTCTGTGTGTTCAGGTTCCTCAGGTGATCACAAGCCTGATCTTTTACAGCAGGAGAGATTTTGCTCCCCTAGCCCTTCACTGGATTTTAGCAAGCCAACATGAGGAAATCAATGCATCTGCTTTGAGTAGCCCAGCAAGACCGGGGTGGGGAGGGTGAAGAAAGAGCAAAATCAGTCACGAGTTTCTAATTTTATTTTAACAATCTTGCCTTTAAAAAATACAAGTTCTAATTAATGCCAGGGGGATGCCAAGTGTCCATTGGCCATGGGCCTGACTTCTCACTTCAGTTTCCCCTCCTGGGAGTAGTCACCTTGCTTGTCAGGATAGCAGAGCGAGAGCGCAATGAGATACTAAATAGCTGAGTTGTGTTAGAAGAGCTTGTGACAGAAACCCAAGGGATGTAGGTCTTCACATGGCACAACTTCATCTAGCAAAGTGTTGCTGGCCTGGAGCAGGAATTTAATGGTGGCAGAACATGCAGTAGGTGTGCAAGGTGCATAAGGTGATGAGCTATTGCTTGCACTTTAGTGCTGCTACCCTCTCTGTCTTCTGCAAACGAATCTCTTATGCAGCAGAGGGCTTTAAGTGGGAGGGAGAGCTCAATTACCAAAGAGAAGGGAGTTCAAATGGAGGGGCAGGCTTCTCAGCAAGACCTTGAAGAGATTTAAGGCTCTCCCTATTTAGTCATTGGGAGGCAGCAGAGATGCCCTTTTAGGTGCAAGGGGGCTTCTGCACAGCCAGCTACTACAAGAGCTTTATGCTCTCCCAAGGGCATGTTTGCTAACACCCTAGGAACCATGGCACCACGGAGAACCACTTCTCTGCAAAGGAATTCTATGCAACAGCCAGGCTGTGGAGTCTCCCTCTCTGGAGACATTCACACCCCATGTGCATGTGTTCCTTTGTGACCTGTTCTAGGTGACCCTGCTCTGGCAGGGGGGGTTGGACTGGATGAGCTTTGGAGGTCCCTTCCAGCCCCTGACATTCTGTGATCATTTTGCAGGGTCATCTGTCCCAGACAACCTTTGCATCCATGGTCCAACTGGAGCTGTGATTCCATGATTTCATTAGGTGATCTTGCTCTGGCAGGGCAGCTGGACTAGATGACCTTTTGAGGTCCCTTCCAGCCCCTGACACTCTATGATCATTTTGCAGGGTCATCTGTCCCAGACAACCTTTGCATCCATGGTCCAACTGGAGCTGTGATTCCATGATTTCATTAGGTGATCCTGCTCTGGCAGGGCAGCTGGGCCAGATGACCTTTTGAAGTCCCTTCCAGCCCCTGACACTCTGTGATTCTATGATTCTACGACTATCAAATGATTTAAATATGCCAGGGTGAGAGAAGTTTCAAGCATGCCATTTTCTCAGTCATGTCTGAAATGGAAAAAGGCACTCACTGTCGAAACAGCAACTTTGTTATGTGCTATGAAGGGGTACTGAAGTCAGACTTGTTATGATTTCTGCTGTGCTCCTTTAGTGTCTCAACTATGCATACAAATCAGCGTGTTAGGGATGTTCTGGGTACTTTAGTGTTAGCGTGGACTCAGCCATAGTAGCAGCAAAACACAGCTGAGGGGTGAAATATCTTTCTTTCCTCCACCTTGTTTTTGGTGAAGTTGTTTTGTTGGCTGTTTTCTTTCTTTAGCTGTTTGACTGAAGCATGGGATACTCCTATGTACAGGTACCACCTCATTGCTCTTAAAAAGGGAAGGTGTAAGGAAACAAATATCTGTAACAAGCATCACATACCTGCAGTTACACCTCCTTTGGCTAGAAACTTAGCATCCCCTCGACACGTCGCACGTCACACAGGAAAAGTTCACAGTACCAAGTTTTACAATCACAGTCACTCACAGCACCAAGATTGTCCAGACAGAAATAAGTTAGCGAAGAAGAAAGGCCACTGGCCAAAATTCACACCACTGCCCATGCAAGGGCTCAGGTTAAAAATAAAGCACTGGTGGGAAAGTTAAGCTTAGCATTTGCTGACTCTCCTTTGGGCATGGAGAGAGCAGCAAATCACCCATCCTAGCTGCAGCTCGGAACAGGACAGTGCTATTGCCTCATCCTTTCTAGGGGCTCTTCTAGCCACTCGAAACTCATCACTTACCCAAGAGCTGGGGGGAGGGAAGCCCTCATGGCACCCCCACATCTGCCTGTGGGAGCTGGAAGTTACCAGGCTGTAAACATTTTCTTGCAGCAGTCCACTGGAGCAGGCAGATGATCTTACTCTGTGAAAAGGGAGGTGGGAGAGAGGCTGGGTCTCACTGAAGCCCGAGCCCCATAGAAGAGAATGGATACATGTGCAGAAGTCTGGGCTGTGCCTGCAGTCCTGCACTTGGCTCTGGGTAGCAGCTGCTTGTGCTTCATTTCTCCTTCACATCAGGACAGCTTAGAAGAAGGCTTGGGACAGGAAACTGGCATTTTCCCACTGAATGCAGTCTTGCCCAGATAACAGAATATAAGCCTGGCAGGGGCAAAGTCCTTTCTCCAAACATGGCTTCTGTGCTCCTGCTTTCATTGTCTGATTTCAGGAGCAGCTGGAGTCAGGCAGAGGAGTAGGTCTTTTACCTACTGAACACTTGTGGAGCTTAAAACCAAAGATAAGTGGGTTTCTGTGAGAGCTTGCTAACAATTCACTTCTCCCCCATTTCCCCTTAACCACATGCACGTGGAGGACCAGATGCTGCTACGTGAGCTTTCTTTTTGGAGCACCTCTACCTTAAAGTCTCCAGCACTTTGCTTTGCTTTTTGGAGCACCTCTACCTTAAAGGCTCCTGCAGCACTTTGCTTTCTGTGCTGGAAAGTGAGGTTCACTGAGCACAGGGCCCACCCTTAGCAGCACCAACGTCCTCTGCTCCACTGTTTCAGAGGGGGCAATTTGCAGGCCTGGCCCCATCTCTGCTCTCTCAAGTGGATGTGGAAGGGGCCCTGAGGAACTCTTCCCAGCCTTCCTGGCCTATATAAAAGGAGACCCTACACTGGGCATAAAAGAAAACCGACACTGATCCCATAAACATGCATATTCACAGACAAATGAGAGCCCCAGCACCTGGGTGCTGCTGTCTGAAGCAAGCAGTAGGCTGCTGTAAACCCTGTTCTCACCGGAAAGAAATGTCTCGGGGGTAGTAAAATGGGGTCTCAACCCCTAGATGATGTCCATGCCAGATTCATGTGTTTCTTTAGCCTGTGAAGTCAATGGAAGATGCAAAATACCGAAGCACAGAGGTAGACATTTTTGGCTTGGAGAAAGTGGCTCCTAGGCTCGAAATGACCAGACGGCCAGCTTGCTCCCGGATGTTCTCCAAGCGGTGCACAAAAGCCCGCTGCAGCTCAGCTGCTGGGAACAGAGGTGGCAGCTTTGCACGACCCTAGCAAAACCAAAACGTGCTTCTTTTTTTGTCCCGCCCACGCCCCAAAGGCGCCTCTCTGCTGGTCAAACTCCCTCACATCTCGTCCTTGTGGTCTTTAAACCAGGGGACAAAATCCGCCGGCCCCTGCTGTTGAAGAAAAGGAAAGACTAAACGTTTATGGGTACAAAGCAACACGATGTTCTGGCGGGGAGCAGGAAGAGAAGAGTGGGGCTCTCCAAACAAGCGGAGAGACAGAAGGAGTAGAGGCCGACCCACCACGAAGGGCAGGTGCGTTTTCCGAGGACAAGCGCCAGCCGAAGCCTCCAGAAGCTAGTCGGCATTGAGCTGAGCTGCCGCTGACGGATTCTTGTTCGCGGGAAAGGGAGGAGGAGAGCGAGAGTCTGGCCGGGGAGTCCACGTCCCCTTGTCCCTGCTCGGCCGCGGCAGCGGGAACCTGAGCAGAAATGCAGAGAGACTCTGCGGGAGCGGACCTGGAGGCGGCGACAGCCCCTCCGGGAAAGGCGGCCGTGGACAACTGGCTCAGCCCTGAGCGGTGACCGCCAAGGCGTTCACGTACCCGTGGGGGCCCACGTCGGCGTCGGAGAGACCGTGGGCCAGCGGGGCGGCGGCGGCGGGGGCGGCGGCGGAGGGGCCGTATTTGGCAGGCGGCGGGGAGGCGACGGGGCGGAGGAGGCAGCAGGTCTCCAGAGCCTCCAGGCCGCGGCAGGCCAGGAAGAAGAGGTTCTTCAGCATGAAGAGGGAGAGCGGCTGCTGGTAGCGTAGGAGCAGCAAGCAGCGGAGCGCCAGGAGCGGCGCGTCTAGTAGCCCGGCGGGCAGCAAGAGGTGGAGGGCGAGGCGGGCAGCGCCGGGGGGTCGGGCGGCGCTGAGCTCGTAGAGCCACAGCACCGGCGAGGCCAGGCAGAGGAAGTAAACGGCGATGAGTAGGTAGCGCAGCGGGGCGGGCAGCGGCGCCGGCCGCCCGGGCTGCAGCACCAGCTCCAGCAGGGAAAAGCTGTCGAGCAGGTCGAGGCAGGTGGCGAGGAAGGCGGCGGCGGCGCGGTGCTGCGGCGGCGGCTGCGGCGGCAGGAGCAGCTGTCCCGTGCCCTCGGTGCCGATGGCCCTTAGCAGGCAGTAGAGCAGCGGGGCGGAGAGCGCCAGTGTGATGCGAAATCCGGTGGTGCCCAGCGGCAGGCGCAGCTCGATCAGCTCCAGGATGGAGGTGCCCAGGATCAGCGCCGCCTTGGGCGTGAAGGCGATGGAGTAGATGAGCCAGGCGAGGTGCGCGTAGGCGAAGTCGCCGCCGCGAGGGGGGGCCCCGGCCCCGCGGCCCCCGGCCCCGCGGCCGCCAGGGGGACCGTGCAGCAGCAGCGGGTGCGGCGGCGGCGGCCCGGGGGGCGGCGGGGGCCGCTCCCGGCGGCGCGCCCGGCTGTTGCGGCAGAAGAAGATGCCCCAGCCGGCCGCCAGCACCAGGTCGGTGGCGATCCAGCTGCACCAGTACAAGTCGGTTACGGCGATCAGGTAGAGGTCCAGCAGCGCACCTTGCCCCAGCAGCAGCACCAGGGACAGCGCCTGGAAGCCCCAGCGCCGCCCGCCCCCTGCCCCGCCGGGCCCTAGGAGTGCCCCCGCCGCCGCCCCGCCGGCCGCCGCTCCGCCGCCCGCCGCCACCGCCCCGTACAGCTCTGCCGCCGTCATGCTGCGGCCCAGGCTCCCGCCGCCGCCGCCGCTGCTGCCGCTTCTGCTGCTGCTGCTGCTGCTGGGGAGCGGCGAGGCGGCGGCCGGCAGCGGAGCGGCAGGCGGCGGCACCAGGGGCTTGCTGATGCTGATGCTGTCCTCCTCCTCCTCTTCTTCCTCCTCCTCCTCGGTGCTGCTGCGGGGGTGGCGGGCCCGCGCCGAGCCCGAGCTCGACCCCGAGCCCCGCCGGCTGCCGCCGCTGCTGAAGCCCCCCGGGAAGAGGGGCTGCCGGTCGGCGGCGTGCGGCAGCGGCGGCGGTGGCGGCGGCGGCTGGAAGGAGCCCGAGGAGGAGGAGACCGAGCGCTGGTTGGAGACAGCGCGGTGCATGGTCCTCCCCGGCCCCCGAGCCGGCGCGCCGGGCCCGACGGCCGCGCCGCGGCCCCCGGCCCGCCCCCTGCCCGCCCCCCGTGCCGCCGCACCGGCAGCGGCAGCGGTGCGGAGAGCCCGAGCGGCGGGAGCCGGCGGGGGGAGGCCGGGGGCGGCGCTGAGCCGCAACCGCAGCAGCTGCCGGAGCTGGGGCGGGCTTCTCCGCTGGCGGCGGTGGGTGGGCTGGGGGTGGGAGAGCAGAGAGCGACTGTGCTGCCGGGGGGGAGGAGGAGGGTGAGAAGGGGAGGGGAGGAAGGCGATCCTCTCCCTGCCCCCTGCGCTGCACTAGAGCCACATCTGGGGGAGCACGGCCTGGCTACCTCCTGCCCCTTAAGGTCCCCGTGAATGGAGCCGGTCCGGCTGGGGCGACTGACTCATGGACATGGTACATCACCCCGGCACTCACTCCAGGAAAGCAGAAGTACTTCTGCCTCCCCTGGTCTCTCCAGGCTGACCAAGACAAGGGCCACTGCCCTGTTGCAGAGCTTACAACCGAGCACTCACTTATGGTTCCCCATCTGGCGCTGAGCATTGGGCTGCCTGTATCTTCAGGCTGTTCTTAAGTACACTGAAGCAAGTGGCTTCTCTCTGACCAGTTTCCCGAGCTGAGCCAGGGCATATGGTGAGAGCTCTGCTTTGATGGGATGGTGGTTTTAAATTGATGGGAAGAGCTCTAAAGTTCCAGTTTCTACTGAAAGCACCAATCAGGACCTTCATTGACTCACTAATAATGGCCTTGAATTGAGCCGGGCTGGTTGGATGTGTCACAGCACCCGCACTGATGGCTTGACACATTGTGTCTCAAAGTAGCTTGGTGCTTGGCATCACCATCACTGCCAGTGCCCACGGGTGATGAGCCGAGTGCTGCCTGTCAGTAGCATGAAGCATACTGAGTTAGTTGTACCCACAAACAGCTGTGTTAGCTACACTTTGTGACGGGTTCCACATAGCTTGACTTCTGGAGGGGTTGCTTATCAGTGCGTGGGGTTGAATGAAGCCCAGATGCTTAGTACTTGGAAGGGATGTCAGGGACCAAATGACAACCATAGTATATGTTGGTGCAGGCTCCCTAGGGAGCCCAGCTCCAGTAAATGTCACTGGCTGCTCTTGACTACAAGGAGAAACTGGTTTGGGCTACCAGGAGGATTCATGCTTAAATGTGAAACAAAGAGCTCATTGTGAAAGGGAAGGGCAGAACTTGAGGTAGATCACCGTGAAGACTTCTTTACATCTTCTTTACATACATAGCACTAATGAAGAGGAAGAGTCTAGGAAGAAAAATCACAGCAAAGCATTGCTGCCAGTGGCAACTCGGAGTGAGAGGGGCACAGATGAGTTAATTTTCTCAAAGCATGATCCAAACAGAGAGTGGGGAGGGGGGGGATAACTGGAGGCTTTGCAGGCTTTGGTGTATATACTTGGGCAGCACAGAACTGAACTGGCACAACCTCTAAAGTGGGCTAGCACTGTGCAGGCACTCCCATGGTCTCCCACGCTGGTTGCTATCCTGCTTTAAAGTCCATGTTGCTGTTGTTACCTGCATGGCTGGGTCACAGCTAAGGGGAGAGACACATGTCTCTACTGCACCTGTTTTCTACTGCATTCACGTCGTGTTTTCAGTGCTAGGATACATTTGCCACCATTCAGTTCTGTGTCAGCACTCCTTGTGTTCATTGCCTTCCTCTAACTCACCTTGTTCTGGTATACAGCATCAGATGAGGCTGAACATGCACAGTGCTCTCTTGATGTCATGTTAAGGAGGTCAGTTATTATAGCAAGAGATGTGAGTGTTCAGAAGAACAGCCCAGCCTGGAGGGCAGTGAATGAGCTGCATGGCAGCCTGAGACTGAGAACCTCCCATTGTGGTTCCCAGCAGCCCTGTGCAGTGCTGCCTGTGTTTAATCTGAGCAGCTTCTGGGCCTCTGGTGAGGCACTTGGCCCAGGCACTGCAGCTCTAGCATTCCCTGTGTCACATGAAGCCACCGAGCTGCCCTTCCATTGGGACTGCTCCTCACAATCTACATCCCATGTTAATGCCTCAGAGCACTGCCTCCACACACTGCTGCCTCCGCAGTGGTTCAGGGGACACTTTACTCTGCCCTGCTGGCCCACCGCCACCCAGCATGGGAAACTGGCAAGCTTCTGTGTGACAAAAGCAATGCAGCACCACTCTCAGCTTAGTCTGAGGTCATTCAAGATGCAAGAAACAGTAAGCAGCAAGACACCTCTCCTTTCCTTGCCCAGATATGTGCCCATCATGCTCGCTTTGCTCTCCAGTCTCTCAAGGTGTGTGGCTTTTGTCAGAGATGAAAGTGCCACTGAGCTCTCTGTTGCTTTCACTGGCAAGGCTTTCTGGTTTTGCCAGATTTGCCTGCCAAAGAAAAAAAAGCCATAGCCAAACAATTACTGTGACTACAGTTTGTGTACAGCCTCATAACACCTTGCTTAGGGCTCTGTTGGATCATCTCAAGCATGAGGCTTGAGGCCATGGCCAAGGACGGTGTTTGCTGTCAGTGTTGGCTTTGCCACTGATAAAGCAGGGCTGAGTGCTGAGGTTGCCCTGTTCAGGGTCAGGGTGGTAGCATGGGATTTGTTTTTTGGAATGACACCATCTGTGTCTCTGAGTTTAGTTTCCACTGAAAGGCTGGGTTAGATGGCAGCATATGTGGTCAGAGGTGGAGGGTAAAACCACATGCTTATGTCCTGGATCCTGTCCTTTAAGATGAGTACACTCACCTGATCCTTCTCAGGGTAAGTCACTGCTTGTGTCACTGGTATGACTAATGTGTGGTCAGTTTTGAGGCTAAGCTAAATTGGTCTTGCTCTACTACATTTGCCTGTTGCACTGAAATATTTCCACTTCTACAAGAGTACATGGCATGAAAACCAAGCATCTAATGTGTGGTCAGTCTTGAGGCTTAGCTAAACTGGTCTTGCTCCTACTACATTTGCCTGTTGCACTGAAATAAAACATTTCCACTTCTACAAGAGTACATGGCGTGAAAACCAAGCATCCACCTGGGCTGCTCAAGGCAAAAGCCCTCACACAGACAGGGCTGCTCCTGCCCTACCTGTGCAGCAGACAGTGACAGCTTTGCCTCATTAACTTTCATGGTGCCATAGGCTGGATGTGCTCAGCTGCTCTGGCAGTCTGCCCACAGGCACTGAAGTCTCTTATGCTTTTGGTCCAGAAGCTCATTTCACAAAGGTTTGGGTGCATTTCTTGCTGGACTGGTGTCTGTCCCATCTGCTGGAGTAAGTGCAAGTGGATGAGTATTCCTGAGCTGTGGGAAGGAATGGCTGTGACCAGCATGGCCTGTGGGAATGGGCTGTGGTGTGATATGCTCAGCCCAGGGGAATGGAGAAGTGAGGCACCTGGGGGGAGTGGGGTGCTAAGTGGGCCTGCCTGGGCTTGCACCTCTTGTACTCTGGGGAGCACAGTTCTGCTAGGCTAAAGCTGCACGAGTAGGGCAAGAGGAGCTTTATGGAAATGTTCACCAGAGACCAAAGAATACCTGGTGGAGCTAGGAAGATCTCTGCTTCCAAGGCAGGCAGGTGAAGTGAGCCTGCAGCTGCAGAGCAAGGGAAGCTAAGAACAGAGACGAGTGAGAACGTTATCTAGAGACCAAAGAACGCCTGGTGGTGCTGGGAAGATCTCTGCTTCCAAGGTAGGCAGGTGGACATGAGCCTGCGTCTACAGAGCAAGGAAAGCTAAGAGCAGGGATGAGTGAGAACATTACCCAGAGACCAAGGAATACCTGGTGGTGCTGGGAAGATCTCTGCTTTCAAGGTGGGCAGGTGGAAATGAGCCTGCAGCTACAGGGCAAGGGAAGCTAAGAGCAGGGATGAGTGAGAACATTACCCAGAGACCAAGGAATACCTGGTGGTGCTGGGAAGATCTCTGCTTCCAAGGTAGGCAGGTGGAAATGAGCCTGCATCTACAGAGCAAGGAAAGCTAAGAGCAGGGATGAGTGAGCAGGGAAGGAGGGTGGAAGCTCAAAGGGTTTCCTCGGGCTGGGCATAGGCTTCAGCAGAGCAAACACAACCCAGACTAACAGGTGAGAATAAGCAAAGAGCTTATTTGTTGGGAAAGAAGCAGGAATTGTGCCTGTGTGGGAGTGAGTGGAGAAATGTCTTTGACTTGGGAAAGCACTGAAGAGCTTTTTGTAGCAGAGTGTAGGATGAGCTATGACAAGCTGCTGCTTCCCGTGTGATCCAGTTAGTTAATGCAGTGTGCAGCCCTTGGAAGTGTTGGTGCTTAACCATTACTGTTAAAACATTAAAAGGCTCAACTATAAATAGGTCCCAGTCTTCAGCAGCAAAAAAGCTCTATTTCTGGCTTCTTTCTCTACTTATGTGTATGCATCTCGCTGTGTGTATGTACATAGCTTTAAAGGCAAGCAGCAGACAGCTGGGTTTTGTGAAAGAGTCAGTATCTGAAATGCTGCCACTTGTAGTTTACTAGAGGAAACAAGTAGTATGCCCTCAAAAATACCCCTGCTGGGGGAAAGGCAAAACTTTCTTAAGGGCAGAACTTAAAAAGAAACAAAATGATGATTCCATTTCTTGGGGGGGGGGGGGGGAAGGTAACTAACTATATGCCTGAAATAGAGAGCAGAAATGAAATTCCTACTTGTACCTTGCAGTAAGCTGTCAGAAACTGGCAGCAGTGGGAGGAAAAGAGGCAAAGCTGAGCTCACCGAGTTTGAGCATAATCTGTTCTAACCATACTTGAAATGCCTTTTGTGTGGGCAAGGAAGGTTCTGGGATTCACAGAATCACAGAAGGTTGGGGGCCTGCCAGAGCAGGATCACATATAGCAGATAACACAGGAACACATCCAGGCAGGTCTTGAATATCTCCAGAGAAGGAGACTCCACAAGCACCCTGGGCAGCCTGTTCAGTGCTCCATCACCCTCACTGGGTAAAAATTCTTCCTGTTTCCATGGAACTTCCTATGCCTCAGCTTCCACCAGTGCCCCTTGTGCTGTCATTGGGCATCATTGAGCATAGCCTGGCTCCAGCCTCTTGCCACTCAGCCTTTACATATTGATAAACCTGAACGAGGTCATCTCTCAGACTCCTCCTCTCCAAGCCCCAGCTCCCTCAGGCTCTCCTGGTAAGGAAGATGTTCTGCTCCCTTCAGCATTTTCTGGCACATGCTTTGCACTGCACTTATCTAACCCCTTCAGACAGACAGGGTTGAAGTTCCACACAAGCATCCAAGGGTTTCACCTGGGCAGCACCAACATTCAAAGGTGCCTGGGTTTGTTCACCTCTGGATGCAGTCTTTGTAACTGAACTGCCAATCCAGGATTAGGCTTTGGGGAATACAGATACTTTTCAGAGGGCACAGAACTGTCAATCTATGGCTTGTTCTTACATTGCAGTTCAATGAATTTCAGTAACAGCATCAAATGTGATTTTTTTTTTTACCAGTGCTGCAGTGGAGCACAGGTTTGGAGGATGAAGAGGATTCGGCACTTAGTATTTTGTACTTGGTCTTAGTGTGTACTGCAGCTAACTTGGAGGACAAAGTGAAAGCTCTTAGCTGAAGTCACTGAAAGGGAAGAGCAGGTTGATCACAGTGAATTAAGGGACTTTCTTGATGGAGTGGTTTGGTTCCTAGGGAAGATGTAGTTTGGTACCTAGAGATGTAGCTGCCTTGCCAGTGTGGGGGTTTAAATTGTTGCAAACTGGATCTGTAAAGGTTTTTAACTGGCCAATTTTCATCAACTTGACCTTGGGGCTGCAAAAATCCAGGAAGAATTGTGCTTTTGTAAATGAGGTTATGTAGCTTTGGTAAAGGAAGAGTTTGAGTGTGCCCCTGAAGGCCCAAGGGCTATACTTGGGCAAGCAGAGAACTTCTTGTGTCCAAGGCACACCAGAATCCACAGATGAGCACTTCACAGCGCTTCACTTGGCAGGCATTTCTCACTGCATCCACCTGGGAGCAAACTCCAACTTGAAGAGGGCTCTGAAGTCCCTCTTGTTCAAGTTGTCCCTTCTTCAATGTTTCCTCATGCCAATGTTTAACTCTGCTCCTCATGTTGGTTAAGAATTTCTATGGTAATCCATCTTCCAGCCAGGGCTGTCTCCTGTGTAGGACATCTTAACCCTAGGCTGCCCTTTTGCTTTGGCAAGTTATTAAAACTATTCATAGAAGAGGCTTTGAGGCTTTGAGCTTTTCCTGCCCACCTTGACTTTGATACATTTTACCCTGGGCAATTGTTCTGACTACTGGAGAATTGGGTAAGAGCAGAAAATTGCTGTAGTGGTTTAGGGCTCATTGGAATATCACAGAATCACAGAAACATTGCATCTGGAAAAGCCCCTCAGGACCATCAAGTCCAACCATTATCCCTACACTACAAAGTTAAACCATATCCCCAAGCACCACATCCAAATGACTTTTAGACACATCCAGGGTTGGTGACTCAGCCAGCTCCTTGGACAGCACATTCCAATGCCTGACCACTCTTGCTGGGAAAAAAGTCCTCCTAATGTCCAATTCTAATAAAAGGAATCAGATTGTTGTTTGTGAAAGAATAACAAAGTCTGCATCGTTCACTGGTTTGCTAAGAGGTTTAAAAAGCCGAAGTAGACACAACTATTTCTTCTTAGTTCTTGGGCACTGGCTCTGTTGCCATCTCTCTTTAACCACCCTTGGCTGCCCAGCTAACAGGTGAGCCTTGCTGGTTGTTTTCTGTCTGGGGAGAGAGGGAGGTATTAGCCCCTTCTGGGCCTTCTTTGTCCAGGGGTAGTTTGGATTTCTGTATTCTTTCTAGATTGTATCTAACTGTAAATACATCTCCAGGTAGTGTGTATATATGCTTGTGAATGCAGCTTTGCTGTACAGCTGTAGCTTACTTCCAATGCCTTCTGAGCTGGTCTGCTAAATTTCAGCTGGGGGGAGGGGGAAATTCCCAACACACTACAGCTGCTCAATGCATATTATTACTATTTATTAGAGGCTGTGGCCATAGGTCATTTCTTCAGGATGTAGACTACAGCTCAATTCCTCTTTCTGCTTGAGAATGAGAATCCTTGTCCAGTCACAGCTTGTGATGGGTCCCTTCCCTACTACAGAGCAGGAAGAGTCAAAACTGCACTCATCTCATCTCACTACAGCAGATGCAGAGCTTACAAGTAATCACAGTTTGGCCCTGTCAAAAGAATTTGCTGGAAGGACATCTGTCAGGGTGATTCCCTCAAGAAAACCTGAGAACAGCTTGACAAACAGAAAAGAAGACAGAATCCATCCTGATAATCTTCTAGGGTAGAGATGAGAAAGAGACCAGGATAATACTCAAGAAATGTACACACATCAAGTTTAAATTTATTCAAAGTAAACATCTTTTATTATTTTATATATGTGCTAGATCAAAGGATCAGCTCCAGAAGTGGGCTGAAATCAATATGAAATCCTCAATGATCACAGCTCCTGATTTCTCTGTAGAATATGGAATCACTCTGATACAGGGCACAGCTGAAACATTACTCATTTACTGGAGAAAAAAAGACACACTGGGATTAAGACTGGAAGAAAGGAGACAGTAGTGTTGCATGAATCCCTGAATGCCAGGCTAGTAGTTGCATGTCATATGGAATAAAGAAACTCCCTCTTCACTATGTTATTGCATGACATAAAGGCTCTCTGCTTCAAATCCAAACCAAGGTCCACCCCTCCTCTGGTTCCTCCCTGCTCTTCTCAGTTGCCTGGGCTCACTGCATACTCCCCTGAGGCTTGACTAAAGCACAACATGTGAAGGATGGCTTTGTTAGGATCGGGTCTTCCCCATGTTTGCTGTGTAGGGCAGTGCACCACACCAATCATAAGGTATTGGCTCATCAAGTGAAGTCCTTCTCCTGCCTGGTTCCATAGTCTGTCCAGAACTATGCTTGCTCCAAATGGGAGAAATAGGGCTTCAGAAATACCACTTCTGTGTAATACATGAGATGAAGGAAAAGTTTTGTTACAGTCACACTTGGAATTTATTTCAGGAAGCTGCAATTATAAGGGAAAAGGATTTCACTGAATTCTAGCAGTGACAGATGTCCACGAATGAGCTGCAGATGAGCTAGAAGCCCACACAGCACTCTAGCACTCAACTTGTGGAGACCTGGCAAACACTTTTGTCTGTAGAAACCTTCCAGAATCAAGTCAGTGCCCAGCAGCTGCTGGAGAGCCAAGAATTCCTATCCTGTCTGCTATGTCTATGCAGTTCCTAGGCAGTGACTTGGACAAAGTGGACTGTTTCAAAAAGCTGAGCAGGGGAAGACAGGAAAGGTCTCTGTTGTTCAGATGAAGGACAGCCTATCTGACTCATTAATGCACAGACCAACAAGCAGAGCCTTTTATGCAACCTTACTTGGCAAGAACTGGGGAGAAGGTTCAAGATTATTCTAGATTTTCTCCTCCCTTCTGTCCAATTTCAACTCACAAGCAAAGGATTTCTCAAATTCCTTGTCACTGAAGTTCCTCCTACACATTTTTAAGACTCCC
>WAAF01004513.1:0-12464 GCA_013400475.1 Tricholaema leucomelas
CTATATACAGAAATAAATTTAGTTTTAATTATCATATTCAGTTTGATTGAGAAGTTCTTACAAGGATATCATAGATAAATTTAACTATTTAATAAGTCAGGAGATGGAAAAGACTAAGCCACTAAACATAGCATTCCCCACTATTTATTAATCAGGCTGAGCCAAGTTTACTCACAGGTGAGTTAGGCTGTCTGAGAGAAAGGGAGGTCCAGATGCGTGTCAGCTGGCTTTCTTTCAAAAGACATCCGTGGCTCGTTAAGGCCTATCAAGCTGCATACAGGGGGTGCTTATGGTGGGAAGCCATCATGGTCCTGTCCCTCAGGAGCTTGTCCTTCTGAGTGCAGGAACTATCCAGGCTGGGCAGAAGTCTAAAGCGGGAACCCCAAGGTGGAAGTACCCCAATATTTATACTCTTCCTAGACAAAAAGCCGAGTTACCACTTCCTAGGCACGAAGACCACAACCAATCCCCAGCCCAATTTCAGCACAGGCATCTGCATTGGTCACCCCTCATGCTGGAAGGGCCCTTTTCTCCCTGCCTTCTCACCTACAGGGTGGGGGAGGTGAAACAGGTTTTTTGCGCCTATTCCTCTCCCATTCAAACCACAGAGGAGAGGAATTTCGGGGTATACCGGACTACAGGACACCATCCCACTTATTCATGTTCTCACCAAACTGGTCACACAGAAGCATCCACAGCTACCCATGAGACTGCTGATGTCTAGGTGGAATTTGTCTCCTAGGCTAGAATTGCCTTGCAGGAGGTGGGCATCTGTTCCTGATGGCAGAAACATGATTTCATTTATATGATGAAGGGGTGCTATCCTTTTCCAGATTGGATATGGAGCTTTTAAGTTCCTTATTCAGTTATATCATACTATCTTTTATCTCTGTGGTCATAGTTTTTATAGCAGAGACTAAGGCAGGATTAGCCCTATCTGCCTCAGCTGCTCCAGTGAATTCACCAACAATTATCATCCATAGATAGAAACATGCTAGCCACTATGTTAGCATAGGATGAAGGAGCAAGTTTAATAAACTTCTTTGTGAGACCTGTTCCAAGAGGAATGTCATTAGGCTCATGTGTGCCATGATCTCCATAGAGCACTTCCTTCACAGCAAACTCCTTCAGAAGCTTAATTCCCTGCTCAGTGGTGTTCCACTTATTAGCTGCCCATGGCAAATCATCTCGGGAAAGTTATCTCATAGCCACAGCCAACAATGTGTCCACAAGCTAATCTCACTGAGAAGGCTTGCTAGGTATTTGTCCATTCCACTCTCTTTTGTGAGTGGCCCTAGCTGCTTTGCAGACTTGTCTCTGATCTGTCAGACATTGGCACCAATAGTACGGCATCTCACCATCCATTTTAGGATTGGCTCTCCTGATTCCCTTTTAGATTCATTTCTAACTTCCCTGATCTTTTTGAGGGGATCATTTTAAGCCTGGATATCATCTTTCTTCTCTTGTTGTCCTGATTGTCCTTGGCCTAGAAACTCGAAAGACATTGATTTCCTTCTATATCAGGAGTTTGGGAACTTATAGAAATCTTTCATTTTCTTAAAGGAATCATGTTCAAATTTTTCATTCACAATGTTACTATTAGTCCTAATCCCAGAATTATTAGGACTATATTCATACATGATAAATATACCACTGTATTATGTGTGTAGAACTTGCTACAGGGATCTGGGAGCTCAATTTTAGGCCAGACAACATGCATTAAAACTATTGAAGGAGAAAGAGAAGTTGTAATATTTCCTGACTTATTAAAAGCAGGGTTGCTAAATATTAAAGCCAACCCAACCAAGAACATCATTTCCAAATTCAAGAAACATCACTTTAATCTTTCCCCACAGTATATCACACAAAAAGGAATGAAGCTTCACTGTCAACCAACAATTAAAGTAAAAAGCAATAACTGGCCATGCAACAGAACAAAATAAACAAAATAGCTTCATTTTAACTTCTGAGCCTAATTAGCAATCAGTCAAATTGAATTAGCCCCCATGTTGGGTGCCAAAATAAGAGATGTGATGGTTTGGGTATTACTTATCCACCCCCCCAGACTGAAATCACCCAGACTAGACTCAGACAGCTGCAAGTTAAGGAATGAAGCTATGTTTACAGCTTAACATAATTTACAAGCATATATATATATGTATATATATACACACAAATATATACAGTGCCAGAAGGGCTCCCAACGCAAACCTTCTCCACTTCCCCCCCCCAACACCACACACCTTTCCCTCCCTTCAGAAATAAACAGATCAACTCANAAAAGATAATACAGAAACACAACAGCCCTCCCAGAAACCTGAGTCCCCAGGAGAGGCTCCCAACCACCCTTCCACCTTCTCCCACCCCTCTCAACCTTAGCCCAGTCCCAAAGCCAGAGGGTTAGGAAGCAAAGTGGATTAATCAGAGAGACAGCAAAGAGGCTAGAGAGAGAAATGCAGCTGAGGCAATGCCCAAAGAAGAAGTAGTGCCTTATCTATGTTTGGATTCTTGTTCTTATACATCTCAGCAAGCCTATAAGTGAAGTAGACATCATCCTGTTTGTTTGTCTTTCACAGCCTGTAATCTAGTTCTTCTCACCAAAACATTCTAGCTAGCTTCATGCTAGCACAGTGTCTTATCTACATTTTGACTAGCTGTGTTTCTTATCAGATGAGTGGGTGACATAGGGTACTGTTGGTCTTTTTTCTTTCTTCTCACAGCTAAGGATTTTTTTTTCCTGTAAAATATTCCAATTAGCTCCAACCCAACACAAGGTTGTACCAACCTTGACTGTGAATGACAACCTCCTACGTCTATAAATCTTCAAAACTCTTTTTGAGTTTGGAAATTATTATTGCTCAGCAAGCTATGCAGATTTGATCTCATCTCTCAAAATGCTAGGAGAGATGATCATCTGGATAGTGGGAGAAAAGCCTAATGGTAGTATTATCATAAATATTGGTGCAATATGTCCCTAAAGAAGTGTGGGATACAATTTAGAAGACTGCCCTGGAATCCTGTATATCCCAAAATTCCTCTCCCTCTGCAGTATGAATGGGAGAGGAAAAGATGTGAAAAGACCTGTTTCCCCTCACCCACCCTGCAGGCATGAAGGGGGAGAGCAAGGGGCCCTTCCGGCACGAGGGGTGCCCCGTGCGGATGCCTGTGCTGGAATTGGGCTGGGGATTGGTTGTGGTCTTCATGCCTAGGAAGTGGTAACTCAGCTCTTTGTCTAGGAAGAGTATAAATATTGGGGGACTTCCCCCCTTGGGGTTCCCACCTTAGAGTTCTGACTCGCCTGGATAGGTTCTGCAAAAGAGTCCCCTGGCAATAGGAAGGACAAGCTCCTGAGGGACAGAGCCATCTCTACTTTGGATGGCTTCCACCATAAGCACCCTTTATGCAAGCTTGATAGGCCTTAATGATCCTCGGAGGCTTCTGAAAGACAGCAAAGGGACAAGCATCTGGACCATCCTTTCTCTCAGCCAGCCTGACTCACTTGTGAGTAAACTTTAGGCTCAGCGTGATTAATGGTGGGGAATGCTATATTTAGTAGCTTAGCCTTTTCCAACTTCTGACTTCCAAAATAGTCAAATTTACCTATGGTATCCTTGTAGATCTTCCCAATCTAACTGAATCTGCTAATTAAAACTAAATTAATTTATGTATATAGTTTTGGGGGTGGGTTTTTGGGAAAATAAAAATAATTCTCTTTTCATATATCTTCCTGACTCGGCCACGTTAATTCCCTGCCTCCACAACAATGACAAATTCTGGTGTTAATCAACATGGAGCTAGAGTCACTTTTCAAGCAGAATGGAATTAGATTTTTTAATGTAGTGTGAAAAATTAATGCAAGGCAGGTATTTATCAGAAGGAGACAAGAGCAATGTAAACTACATACTCTGGAAACAACACTAAGGAATATTTTTTTTCCACAAATGCTTTTAATTTCCACATGCATTTTACATTCATCCTCTCCATTTTCTCATTTTCCTTTCTCTCCCACTTCTGTACTAAAAGAGTCTTCTTATGGTGATGATACTTTCCAGGTTTGTTTCCTATGTTCTGACATGTTCCTTGAGCGGGTCTTCATTGTAAGATAGCAGGGAAAATGGTATTAAAGTGTCTACCATATCATATACTAAAAGAATTAGAAGTACTTCACAGTTTAAAGAAGAAACATAGAAGAAAGTACTATCAGGTAGAAGCAATGAAGCTGAATAGTAAGTACAGATGTACAAATGAATTTAGATAGTCTGTCCTGAAAATATACTTTGGTGTGTGTATGTACTTGCTGACACTGTTATTAAAATATTACTTTTTTTCCTTATGCCTTCAAAAAGTTTTTCTGTGCTGATTCACTTTATCTACCACTACTGCTAGTTCTGTGACAAATTACATTTTGAAAGGATACAAGATGGCCACTACTATTTTAAATTTTGGCCAGTTGTATATTCATAAAAATGCTAGTATTCATTTGGATTTCTTCACAGAAATCTTAGAAAATATACTTTTATTCTCTAATGTCTTCATTACATTGCCTGTGTAAAAAAAAATGTTTACAAAAAAAAAAAAATTAAAATAGGATGCACCAGTAAATATTTTAATATGTGTCTATACTTTATAGCTCTTCTATAATTTTATAAGATTTTGAATATGAGTTTCTGAAATATAATGTACTTTAATAATTGTACTTTACAGTACCTCATATATTGATTTATATTGACTTTATGTTTTACTGATATCACATAAGATGTAGTTACCAATAGGGTGCATTGTTGCAGATAGGGTCTGGCGATCTGAAGATGGCGCGATGTTACGGAAAGATAGGGCCCCTCTCTGTGTTCTGTATGACTTCTCTATGGTTTCTCTATGATTTCTTTGTTATACTTAGCTTCCTGTCTGTGATGCAAGCAGAAGGAAGTGATGTTGCTACCTATCCTATATAATCCCATGCTACACGTTAATAAACGCCATTTTGCTGTCCACCACATTGGTGTTTGCATGCTGATGACCACGTGCTGCCATTATTGAACCAGGGCATTGTGGCGAGGAGGACACAGTGCATGAAGGAATTTCTTCTACTGAATAGTTCCTCTCATCCAAGGAGTTATTTTATTAATCTGAACAACCATCTTAACACCAAAGGGTAAGGATCACAAGATTAATTAGTTCAATGCTTATTAGCAAAATATTAACAATCATTCAAATAAATGCAATTTTGTTCTTCATTACAGAATCTGATTCTTCCATATATCTGATGCTTAAATCTTTCTGTGAATGGCTATCACTTTTCTTTGGGAAAACAGTGTAGATGGAGTCTAAGAAGTGACTTCTGTGTTCTGGTATAGGCAGTGTTTGGATGATGTCATCCTGCTAAAGATAATGATGTTATAATTGGATGCTATCCAAATATTATGACTGAATATTACTAATTGTCTGTCACTTGGCATATAGCACTGGAAATATAAAATGATGGTGCTTTGCTGAGCAAGTTTTGCAGTGTACTATTTTGCACACACAAAAACCCAGTGTGTGAATAGTACTTTATGACAAAGACATTGCTCTTTTCCCAAAGCAGAGTTTGTAGGCATTTAAATCCTGATTGTAAAGACGAAAGGCTTGACAGCTCTGCCTAACTAAGCATTCAGGTCCCACAGTTCTTGAAAGCCAACTTGAATTTCTCATGCCAACATAATAAAATGTTAGCATGTTTTGTAACAGGGAACTGCTGGGTGAGGCAAGCTAGGTAAATTTTGCTCCAAATTTTAATTTGAAAGACACATTAGAGCTGCACAGGGTGCTACTCATGATCCACAGTTTAGCCATTTCTGCAAGTAAGGACCTCTGATCTGTTTGCATTCAAGTGAAAGACACCCTGGCAGATCTAAGCAAACACAACTGAAATCTGGAAAAAATAAATAAAATAACTATGTCAGATTTTAAATAATTTAAAATAAATTAGAAAAAATCCACTTTTCATTAACAATTACTGTGCAGGATTTATGCTTGGATAAATATAACTTGTAGCGCACAGGTATCATAGTATCATAGTATCATCAGGGTTGGAAGAGACCTCACAGATCATCAAGTCCAACCCTTTACCACAGAGCTCAAGGCTAGACCATGGCACCAAGTGCCACATCCAATCTTGCCTTGAACAGCTCCAGGGACGGCAACTCCACCACCTCCCTGGGCAGCCCATTCCAGTAGCCAATGACTCTCTCAGTGAAGAACTTTCTCCTCCCCTCGAGCCTAAACTTCCCCTGGCGCAGCCTGAGGCTGTGTCCTCTCGTTCTGGTGCTGGCCACCTGAGAGAAGAGAGCAACCTCCCCCTGGCCACAACCACCCCTCAGGTAGTTGTAGACAGCAATAAGGTCACCCCTGAGCCTCCTCTTCTCCAGGCTAAACAATCCCAGCTCCCTCAGCCTCTCCTCGTAGGGCTGTGCTCGAGGCCTCTCACCAGCCTCGTCGCCCTTCTCTGGACACGCTCAAGCATCTCAATGTCCCTTCTAAACTGGGGGGCCCAGAACTGAACACAGTACTCAAGGTGTGGTCTAACCAGTGCAGAGTACAGGGGCAGAATGACCTCCCTGCTCCTGCTGGCCACACCATTCCTGATGCAGGCCAGGATGCCATTGGCTCTCTTGGCCACCTGGGCACACTGCTGGCTCATGTTCAGGCGGGTATCAATCAGCACCCCCAGATCCCTCTCTGTCTGGCTGCTCTCCAGCCACTCCGACCCCAGCCTGTATCTCTGCATGGGGTTGTTGTGGCCAAAGTGCAGCACCCTGCACTTGGAGCCATTGAATGCCATCCCATTGGACTCTGCCCATCTGTCCAGGCGGTCAAGGTCCCGCTGCAGAGCCCTTCTGCCCTCCAACCCAGCCACATCTGCCCCCAGCTTGGTGTCATCTGCAAACTTGCTGATGACTGACTCGATGCCCTCATCCAGATCATCTATGAAGATGTTAAAGAGGATGGGGCCCAGCACTGACCCTTGAGGGACACCGTTAGTGACCGGCCGCCAGCTGGATGTGGCACCATTCACCACCACTCTCCGGGCTCGGCCCTCCAGCCAGTTCCTCACCCAGCACAGAGTGTTGTCATCCAAGCCATGGGCTGACAGCTTAGCCAGCAGTTTGCTGTGGGGGACAGTGTCAAAGGCCTTGCTGAAGTCCAGATAGACCACATCCACAGGCCTCCCCACATCCACCAAGCGGGTCACCTGATCATAGAAGGAGATCAGGCTGGAGAGGCAGGATCTGCCCTTCCTAAATCCATGTTGGCTGGACCTGAGCCCTTTGCCATCCCTCAGGTGCGCTGTTATCACCCCCAAGATAACCTGTTCCATCAGTTTCCCTGGCACTGAGGTCAGGCTGATGAGTGTTTCAAGCCAAACTAAGGGGAATAATCCCTAGGCCAAGTACAATCAAAATGGGCCTCAGCACTCTGGAAAAATGAGTGAGGGAATGTTGGACACAGATTGTTTTGCTCTCTCTTCTTCCAGCTGTGGACAGTATTACTGGAACGGACAGAGGGACCCACTCCATTAATACACAGGGCCACGGCTGATATCACAACCACATTTTTGGGTGTTTGGATAATGTAAAGGCCTACATGGCACCAGGCTTCTTGGTGTCAGAGTCACATTTCTCAAAGAGGAAGAGTGTCATTTCTAGGGAGGTTGCAACATTCATTGACAGGGCATGGAGGAAGACTGGGATAAAAATTTTAGACTCATCTTTCATAAGCTCTGGGATGGCACATCATGGTTAGAGTGACAAAGTGCTAACAAGGCACCTCAACCTGTTTGTTGTCTTGAGGTGTGCTGAGAACACGGCAGCACAGTCAGTCTTATTGAGATGAGCTGGGAGTAGAAGCCAACCAGGAAACATCAATGAAACATCTCAAGGGAATGAAGAGGGGTTCCTCTAACGTGACATGGCCAGCAGCCCATCTGAAGTGACTGTATGTGAACGCACATACATAAAAACTACTGTGTCACTAGAAAAGCAGGATCTGACTGCCTTTGCTTGAAAACTGTTTGGATGAATCCTGTGACTGAAGTGTAGCTATTGATGGCTATAAGTCATGAAAGGAGGAGGAAATGATTGCCCTGTATATCAAAGCAGAACAAGGCATAAAGGTTTTAAAATAAAATAGGGTAGACTTAGGCTAGCTATAAAGAATAATCTTTTACATCAAAGGTAGTGAGAAGGTAGAAGTTCCATTCCTGGAAACAATTCAGGTCAGATTGAACGTGACTCTGAGTAACCTGGTTTAAGTAAATATATCCCTACTCACTATGTGGGGATTGAACTAGATGACCTTTAAATGTTCCTTCCAAAATAAAACATTATATGCTTCTAAGTATATATATAATAATCACAGTGAATAAACTTGCATGAAAAGTCATTGGATATGATGGAGTATTCATTTTAAGCATTAAGAGAATTACAAGAAGGTTCTTTAACAGAAAGCATATTTAATTCTGCATATAAGGACTTTGAATAACAAGACTTGAAGACTGGTTTGTTTCTAGACTTACTACTAAAATCTATACTGAATCTGTCAAATGTCCTTGAATCTGTACTTCTACACCTAAAAAATAAACATTTAACTAGTCTCTAAATGACTCTGCAATCATACCCTTTTCCCCCTTCTATATTCATACACTTTCTTTATGTCTTTCTGTTGTGACTATCTCTTCTATTTTCATCATTGTTGATTTTTTTTTTATAGATGCATCCTTTAGAAGGAAGATGAGATTTAGAAAATGATAGAAGATGCAGAGCTAGGATGCTAGACACTACAATGTATCAAAGTAATTCTATGCCTAGAATAATCCTTTCCTTTTGAAAGGATGAAATCTACTACAAGTCCACATTTATTTCTCTCAAAAGTGTGTGATTACTTTCTAAAGCCCAGTGTGGAATTCTGTAATGTTTTGCTTTAGATTATATTACTTTTAAGTACAGCCAATGTTTCTGCTCAGAACTGTCATGTGGTATCGACTTAATTCCTAAAATACTTAAAGGTACTGTTGCCTTTTCAAAAGCTTCACTGTATTTTCCTCCAAAGTTCCCAAGTATAATGTGA
The DNA here is from genome assembly GCA_013400475.1 of Tricholaema leucomelas. Taxonomy (NCBI): domain Eukaryota; kingdom Metazoa; phylum Chordata; class Aves; order Piciformes; family Lybiidae; genus Tricholaema lacrymosa; species Tricholaema leucomelas. Next base: position 9,106 of record WAAF01004513.1, read on the forward strand.
TATGGAAAAAAAAAAATCCTCCAAGGTTACTGTAAAGACTCTTCCTCCTATATGCTAGTAAACAAATATTTTTAATATACAAAATCAATTCTATCTGTCAGGTTAATGTGCTTAAGCAAATGAAAATATATTCATATATATGAGCATCAATCTGCATTAATCCACTACATGAGAATAGGCATATTCTCACTCTCTTTAACGATTCAGTCCTCAAAATGAGATTAGAGATGAGATGCAGAAAGAAATGGAATATAGTGTAATAGAGTCTGTGATAAATCCAATAATTTGGTTTATGTTCCAGTAAATGAGGTAATTTGTGCCAAATCCTGAATCACTGGATGAGACTTTCCAATTTCAATAGCTGATCTAGATATAATACTTTTATTTATTTATTTTACAATATGTTGCAATCACAGACAATAGCTCTTCAATTAGTCCACGTGTTCATTTATTTCTGTATATAGGGAATGGGTTGAGCAAGTAATTTTTTTTTTTCATGTGTCATATAATCTCTGAGTTTTCTATAATAAATATGTGTTACTTAATATATATATAACTACATTAATGTTCATTTCCATGTAGGATTACTTTTATGTCTGGGGCTTTCTGTACAAGTCTGTGCCATATTTCTTCAATCAATCCTCAATTAACACCAGACTGACATTGAAGAAAACATTTATATGATGATGAATCACCACATTTCACAGACTTCCCTAAAGATCTATGGAAAATAAAAATCATATGGAAATCTATAATGAGAACACAACCTTAGTTGTAACTACTGGTGAGATCAAATATTTACAGAATCAAGAAATATTATTTATAAAAGTGTGTGAAATTATAGCAATTTTAGGATGCTTTAACTTGTTTCAAAGAGTAATTTGATTATGTTTTCAGTTTGAGTATTACAGATGCAGTTATGAATTTTCTATATTATCTGATCTGGCAAGCAAAGAGACTTGCAAATCAGTGCTGAATTTAGATTCTGCTGTTTCTCCAAATCAAGGATTCCTAACACTTCTACAAAGCAAAACACAGGAATCCCTTTATTTTAGAAATTTCTCTCTTTTTTTTTTTTCCTCTTTATTTACTTTCTGTTTCTAAAGAGTGCAAAATTTTTTTCAGTTTTATTTGTTCCTCTTTTTTCAAATGTACCTCATGATCTCTTAAGTTTTATTCATATAAAGGTGAGCTAGAATCTATAGAACCATTTTTTTCTTTTTTTTGGTCAACAGATAACGAATTAGTCTCTCCCACACTGCTGCTAATGCCTTCCTTATATTTTACAGTTCCTCTTCCAATCTATTTTCTTTCTTTTATACTATTAATTGTTCTTGTGAATATCATTCTAGTCAACTAAGCAGTTGAAACTTAATAATGATCTATTTGAGAATGATTTTTTTTCTACTCGATCGCAGACAGTGCAGTGCCCTTTTAACCTTGAGATATTAGAATGTGTGTCCAAATTCAATTGAGATCAATGATGCAATATCTGCTTATTCAAACTGCTCCAGGATTTCTGGTAAAATGTCTAAGAACAGCAGTTACCATTTGTCATTATGAGCCTAAACTACTTTGGAACTCTATGAAATGCAACCTGCAATTTTACTTAGACAACTAAAGTGCTCTGTATCAGCTTGCACAGTGAGTTGTAAAATATGTGTTCCATTCATAGATGTGATGTTCACAAAATCTATTGAATCACTCATTAAGTGGTTCCCTATTTTCTGTTTCCACCTCATCTCACCTTCTCCTACAAGGTGCAATGATAACACTATAAAACTGCTACTATCTCCCAGCTCCTTCCTCTTACAGCATAACATTGGCTACACAGTCTTTTTGACCTTTTTCATGATCTTTGGTGAACAAAGTGGTTTTGTACTAAATACAGTTTGGCCTGGTTTTGTACAGCCTGCTTAATCAGTGTTGTGGAGGGCCTGCAGGCCTGAAAAAAGACTTATATATGCCTTGCCCTGGCTGGACATGTTTCTCTGCTCATAACCAGAAGTGCGCACATGGCGAGCACAGAGGGGCACAATGGGCCTGGTGCCGTGAAGTCTGATCTGCCCAGGCTTTAGGTTGTGTAAGCCACCACGTGCCCAGCACATGCTTGCCGGGTGCTAGACCCATGTGATCTCCTGTATTTGGAAAGTCCAGACCTGTGGCTTTTTGCCTATTAGGGTAAGGTTAGCTGGCTGCCAACCTGATTGGTCATTGTGTGCCCAATGAGACCCTTAATTTCGGCCCACATTTAATAAATAGAGATACACAGGCTCATGTGCCACTTCATTTGCTCACTGGCTCACTCATTCAGTTGTCTGCGTACTTAGTTGCAGAGCTCATTTAAGCCTGCCTTTACGGGGCTCAGACTCCCTGTGCAGCCGTGCATCCCACTGCATGCCCACTGCTTTATTGCCTGGTGTGTGCCATTGCCACAAGTTGCCAGGAACAGACTCACTTGTCTGCACAGGATCGTATTTTCTGCACCTGGAAATCCTGCCTACGAACTCCCTGGACACAGCATCCAGAAGGAGCCAGCAGCACAAGGTCAGAGGCTATTTCCCCTGAAGCCAGGAGGATTCCAGCCTTGGAGTCCACAGGCAGAGACCCTGAGGAGTTGGACACTTTATATAGGCTGTGACGTAGCCCCACAGGGTGATTTATTTCATTTATTAATTCTGATATATAATCAGAATTGTGAGGAAATGCCTCTCCAATTTCTATTGAGTCTGCCATAGAGCAGAAAGCTTTCAGCCCACCCTGCTGACTTTCAAAACCTGCCAGGATGCATTCCTGCTTTAGGCAGGGGGTTGAACCTCTGGAGGTCACTTCCAACCTCCAAGGTTCTGTGATTCTGTGCTCCTGCCCTGGCCAAATAGCTGAGGACACTAAGCACATAGCTCACTTTTTTTTTTCCTGAGAAAATAAATGAGACATTGAGAAGATTATTAAGAAGGAGCATAACATTATGGGACAGACTTTGCTGTCTGCTCCTTGTCTGCAGCCCATTGGGAGCCAGGCTGGGCAGTACTGAAGACTCACAGGAGCATGCGTGGGGAGGGATAGCTCTAGCTCTCGTTGATGCCAAGTTCTGAAGCAAAGTTTACCCAAAAATAGAAGTTTCTGGAGGAGATCCGGCTGTTGGCAAAGAGGTTTCTTAGAGAGGGACCACTGGGGAGCAGCAGTCACTTTGTTTAGAGCCTGCAACTTTTTTTCAAGGGAAATTTTGAGCCCACTGACTCTTGAGAAACAGAAGAGAAGAGATCAGCATTGTAGGATTATGCCTGCATGTATGCTAGTTATTATTGAATGTATGCTAGTTATTATTATAGTTACAGTTTGATATATATTCCCATAAT
>WAAF01004516.1:0-89836 GCA_013400475.1 Tricholaema leucomelas
CACACACCTTCACACACAGACACACACACATTGTGCTCCAGCCCACTAGTCATCTTTGTGGCACTCCTCTGGATCCGCACCAGCAGGTCCATCAGCCATGGCTGTTCATTAAGAACTTGACGACTGTTGTCCCGTAGGAAGTACTTGAAACTCATTACTGATCAGCTGCCTCTTGAAACTGGCATGAAACTCACAGGTAATTTGAGACAGAACAAGGGGATCACAGGGTCACAGGATGTTAGGGGTCGGAAGGGACCCAAGGAGATCATGGAGTCCAACCCCCCTGCCAGAGCAAGACCACACAATCTAGCGCAAATCACAGAGGAACACATCCAGACAGGCCTTGAAAATCTCCGGAGAAGGAGGGAACAGCCTCAAGCTGAGACTGGGTAGGCTTACATTGGACATTAGGAAAATGTTTTTCACAGAGAGTGGTCATGCACAGGAATGAGCTGCCCAGGGAGGTGGTGAAGCACCAACTCTGGATGTGTTAAGGGTCGTTTGGATGTGGTGCTTAGGGATATGGTTTAAGGTAAATCTTGTAAAGTAAGGTTACAGATAGTAGCTGAAGATGAGCCAGCAGTGTGTCCAGGTGGCCAAGAGAGCCAGTGGCATCCTGGCTTGTATCAGGAACAGTGTGGCCAGTAGGAAGAGGGAGGTTATTCTGCCCCTGTACTCAACACTGGTCAGGCCACAACTTGAGTACTGTGTCCAGTTCTGGGCTCCTCAAATCAAGAGAGATGTTGAGATACTGGAAGGTGTCCAGAGAAGGGCGACCAAGCTGGTGAGAGGCCTGGAGCACAGCCCTGTGAGGAGAGGCTGAGGGAGCTGCAGAAGAGGAGGTTCAGGGCTGACCTCATTGCTGTCTACAACTACCTGAAGGGAGGTTNCTGGATGATCTTGGAGGTCTCTTCCAACCTGGTTGATTCTATGATAGGTTGTACTTGCTGATCCTGAGGGTCTTTTCCAACCTGGATGTCTCTGTGATTCTGTGAAACCTCAATGAATTGCTTGTAGAAATGCCTAAAGATGGAGTCATTTCTTTGACATTTTGGGGAAGCTTATTCCTGGTTTAAGTTTTGTCAGGTCTCAGAGCTCATACCTACAGTTCTCCTTAATGAATATTTCAAGTCAGTTGCAGCAGGCAACAACATTTTTCTGGGAAAAAAACCCATTCATCCCCAAAATAAATGGAGGGGATTTCAGTCTCTCAAAGGCAAATCCTACACTGGCAACAGGTGCTGCTTGGATTTCGGAGCCTAGAAGGAAAACGGAGACAAACTTTTCAGCAGGACCTGCTCTGACAGGACAAGAGGTGATGATTTTCAACTGAAAGAGGAAGATTTAGACTAAATAGAAGACTTTTTTTTTTCAGTAAGAATGGTGAGACCAGGCCCACATTGTCCAGAGTGGTGGAAGAAGCTCCTTCCCTTGAACCATTCCAGGTCAGGGTGTTTGGGGCTCTGAGCAATCTGCTCGGGTTGGAGATGTCCCTGCTGATGGCAGAGAGATTGGGCTGGGTACCTTTGAAGGTCCTTTCCAACACCAGGTTGTTGATTGGTTGTTTTTATTGATCATGCTAAAGAAATTCAGGATAAAGAAGAGCATTTTACCTTTTTTACAAAAAAATCAAGCCATTTCTTATCATATAACTTGGAGTTATGAGTTACGCCTGAGGGCAAAGCAACATTTATAGTCAAGACAAGGAGGAAAAAAATAAGGGTCAAGGAGGTAAAAGATGAAAAAATTCTGCCCTAAGACCTTATTGAAGTCCTTCAAGGCTGCAAATAAATAATCCTCCACATCTTCCCCTTCCAGCAGCTCTGTCCTTTGCTCACACCAGGAACTCCTTAAATTTCAGGGCAAAGCAAGGAGGAGGAAAAACAAAACATCTGTGGACAGAAAAGTCAACACATTCCAAGAGCCAAAGTGTCATTTGGTCTAAAATCATTGAGGTTGGGTTAAGGAATCCTCTGTGAGGGATCATGCGTACCAGCTGCGAGTCAAGTACAAAGGAAAAGGGAAGAGGGAGCATCTGTGCAGCAGAAAATCCTGCCAGTTTACAGCTTGGCAATGAATTTAACTGTTTCTTCAGCGAGCTGGAGAGCACTGTGGTGCATCCACACAACTTCTAGTGTCAGTTTGTTACTGCACACATTTGTCCACACCAGGACGTTCCACAAGAGATGCAGAATGTACGTGGAGATCTAGCTCTGGGCTTTATCATCTGACTTAATTATTAGAGTTTAATTACACATCTCTATACAACTCATAACTGAAATCCATATGGTGAATTTGTCTGCAGGGCTACAGCCCATCATAAGGAAGAATTTCTTTCTTGTAAAGGTGCTGGAGAACTGCAGCAGCAAAGTGCTGCGGTAGGCTGCCCAGAGAGGTAGTGGAGTCTCCTTTCTCTGGAGAAATTCCATAGCCACCTGAACATTGTGATCTGGGGTAACCAGATCTGTGGGTGATCTCATCTCCAGAGGTCCCTTCCCATCCCCACCATGCTGGGATTCTGTGATCACAGTCCTTCAGAGTCCATTATAATCACTCCCTAAGAAAAGTTATTCTTCTCCAGTTTCATTGGAGTTTGTACCTTCATGGAGAGGAATATTATTCTTCACTGAGAGAGTCATTGGCTACTGGAATGGGCTGCCCAGGGAGGTGGTGGAGTCGCCGTCCCTGGAGCTGTTCATGGCAGGATTGGACGTGGCACTTGGTGCCATGGTCTAGCCTTGAGCTCTGTGCTAACGGCTTGGACTTGATGATCTATGAGGTCTCTTCCAACCTTGGTAATACTGTGGTAGTACTGTGTTTTCCATCATTCCTTCTTCTGCAGTTCATCAGTTTTGCAAAGTACCAGGCAATGGAGATGATCCCTAGTTCAAGTCAGGGCATTATGTATATAATTCCACCCACAAAATACACAAAGGTGTGGTTACAGGAAACTTCTTAAAGTCTTCTTTTCTCTCTCACCAACAATTACAATTGCCTTGAGGAGTTTGTGTCTCGATGGCAAAGGAATGGAAAATCCTAACACTGAGGATGATACAGCACAGAGTGAGTAGCTAATCTAGCCCTCTGTGGCTAGCAACCTGCACATAAAAGCATTGCCTTTGCCTAAAACAGAAGTTATGGAGAATCCTAACTGGAGAAAGCCCAAATATGCAGAGCCTGAATGGAACCACTCTGCTGCCCTGCACCTAAGTAAACTCCAAGTCAACACCAAATATGTTTTTTCAGCTTTTGTCTGTGTCTCTGTGCTTAAGGCAGAGCTATTGTGTTGATGGCAAGTTCCCTTCAGGCCCCTCGGGAGCTTGAGGTCACCTTTGACCCCAGAGGGCAGCAGGGGCATGCAGAGCTGTCAGGGGTGATGTGCTTTTCCTCACCCACAGCATTTAATAACTTACACGTTCCACCATCCCAATTTACCACTGATTGCACTCTTCAATTGTCCTTTGTCCTCACTGCATATTGGAGGATTTTGTTCTGTCTATACAGGATGGACACTGAAGTGCAGGAGCATGGCCTGGGAAGGGCAAACAAGTTGGTGAAAGATCTGGAGAATAAGTTCTGTGAGTAGTGTCTGAGGAAACTGGAGTTGTTCACCTCTGAGAAAAGGAGACTGAGAGGGGACTTTATTGCTCTCTCTAACTCCCTGAAAGGAGGTTGCAGCAAGGTGAGGATCAGTCTCTTCTCCCTAGTAACAAGTGAAAGGACAAGAGGAAATGACCTTAAGTTGCATCAGTGGAGTTTTAGGTTGGATATGAAGAACAATTTCTTTCCCCAAAGGGCTGCCAAGCCCTGGAAGAAGCTGCTCAGGGAAGTAGTGGAACCCCCATCGCTGGCAGAATTTAAAAGCTGTGTAGATGTGGTACTGAAGGGCATGGCCTAACGGTGACCTGGCTGTGCTGGCTTAATGATTGGACCTGATGATCTGAAAGACCTCTTCCAAGTAAAATGATGATATGATTCTAGGATTTCTACAATGTGAACACCACTGATGGGACATCTGATGGAACAAGGGTAAGGAATTTGGAACAGAACATTGATACAAAAATCAATAATGCATTGGAATGGGCTGCCCAGGGAGGTGGTGGAATCACCAACCCTGGATGTGTTTAAAAGTCCTTTGGATGAGATGCTTTATGGTTTAGGGTGAACCTTGTTGAGTAGGGATATTGGTTGGACTTGGTGATCCTGCAGGTCATTTCCAACCTGAATGTTTGTGTGATTCTGTGATCCCACCCAGAACTACACTAACTAAGGTTTTTAACAGCATCTCTACTGTACAACAAAGGGTCTGTAATTTTTAGATAGGGAGTGTGTTTGGGGGGAATTTCTGCACACATTTGTTCTTCATTCTGCCTCTCTGCTTCATTACCTCATAAGCACCACCCAAGTGTTCTGAAAAAGCTCTCTGGAGATAATTTTCACTTGTAATCAGAAGGGGAAAACTATTCAGTAAACTGCCTGCCTGCCTGTAATAAACACTCATTCACTGCTGAAAGCTGGTTTAGATAATGCTTTAGTTGTTCCCCAGAACCCTTCAAGTCCTTTTCTCTCCTTCCTTCACAGAAGAACGTCCAGAGGTTAATAAATTTGAGCTGTGACATACTAAAAAGAGAAGCAAACTCAAACCAAAGCGCCCTTCACAGCACAGCCTGCCCACAACTTCCTCTCAACAAACACACCACCTCTGCAGCTTGACAGGCTGGGAATGTGACCAAAGCAAAGAGATGTAGAGCAAGGCATCTCCCATGTCCCTCTTGTTGTTCCTCAGCTGGTAGCCTGACACTGCTTTGACAACAAAGGACTGTGCAGAAGGACATGGGGGTGCTGGTGAGGGAAAAGCTGGACATGAGCCAGAAATGTACTCACAGCTTGCAATCACTCATGTTCCAGACTGCAAACCCTCTGAACCTCTGCTGAGGACTCCAGACCTGGACCTGGCACTGCAGATCCTGATCCTGATCTGCAGTGCCAGGTCCAGGTCTGGAATTCTTAGCACAGGAGAGACATGGACCTGTTGGGGTAGGGCCAGAGAAGGACATAAAAAAGAACAGAGAGATGAAAGCCCTCTACTGTGGGGACAAGCTGAGAGAGTTGGGGTTCTTCAACCTGGAGAAGAGAGTGCCCCAGGGAGAATTTCTTGTGGCTTTTCAGTGCTTAAATGAGCCCAGAAGAAAGATAGGGACAATCTTTTCATGAGTTGGTTGTGACAGGACAAGGGGTGATGGTTTTCAACTAAAAGAGATTCAGACTACAGAGAAGGAAGCAAATTTTAATACGGAAGGTGGCAAAACACTGAGGGTCTGGCCCAGGCTGCTCAGACAGCTGGTAGAAGCCCCAACCCTTAAACAATGGTTCAGTTTGAGTTGTTTGGTGCTCTGAGCAACCTAATTTGATTGAAGATCATAGAATCATAAAGTTGTTTCAGTTGGAAAAAACCTTTCAGAAGTCTCTTCTCACTGCAGGAAGCAGGAAGAATCCTACTGATGGTTTCCAAACTGTTCTTGAATTTATAAGAAAGACCTGTGGGACTTGAAGGTCTCTAATAGATCACTTCTCAAGTTGTATTAGGGAGAGGAAATAATGTGACTTATGCAACCAAAAAAATCTTTTAAGTTGAAAAAGACCTTTGTATCATCAAGTCAAGCCATCAACTCGACACTGACAAGCTGAGACGTGCAATCACAATGGTAATTAATTTGTGCTCCTAACATCTCAGGTAGTTCTGAGTGGGTAGAGAACTTCTACAATAATTTGTTAGATCAGATTAAAGTTTGTGACAAAATTTTGCTTCCTTATTGTTGTGGGGGGAAAAAAAATGAATAGAAGTGAATCAGTTAATCATGCCCTCTGATCTTTTTTCTTCAGGGAATTTACATCTCTCCTCAAATGCAGTCAGGTGTGAAGTGGTGAAAAGATCTGCAGGACTTGTGTGTTCTGGTGGTTGAGCTTTTAACAGCGAGTGCTGAGATTTTGCTGCTCAGAGACATAAAGGTTCAACAAGGCCAAGTGCTGGATCCTGCACTTGGGTCATAACAACCCCCTGCAATGCTACAGGCCTGGAAAAGAGTGACTGGAAAAAAATCCTGCTGGAAAAGGACCTGGGGGTGTTGATTGACTGCTAGCTGGAGATAAGCCAATGAGTGTCCAGGTGGCCAAGAAGGTCAACAACATCCTGGCTTGCATCAGCAATAGCGTGAACTTCAGCAGAAGTAGAACAGTGATTGCCTCTCTCTACTCAGCACCACTGAGGCCACACCTCCAATACTGTGTTCAGTTTTGGGACATTCACTCCAAGAAAGACACTGAGATGCTGAAGGATGTCTAAAGAAGATCAGTGAAGCTGGTGGAGGGTCTAGCACACAAGTCTTCCCAGGCATGGCTGAGGGAACTGAGGTTGTTTAGCCTCAGCTGGTAAAGGACCTTCTAGCTCTCTACAATTCCCTGAATGCGGGTTCAAGCCAGGTGGGGTTTGATTTCTTCTCCCAGGTAACATGTAACAGGACAAGAGAAAATGGCCTCAGACTGCACCAAGGGAGGTTTAAGTTGGACATTAGGAAAAAAATGTCTTCCCTGGAAAGGTTGTCAAGGGCTGGAATCAACTGCCCAGGGCAGTGGGAAGGTCACCATCCTTGGGGGGATTGAAAGCCATGTAGATGTGGTGCTGAGGGACACGGTTTAGCTGTGACCTGGCAGTGCTGGGTTAAAGATGCTCAGAGGGCTGGAGCACCTCTCCTATGAGGACAGGCTAGGAGAGTTGGGGCTCTTCAGCCTGGATAAGAGAAGGCCTCAAGGAGACCCTGTAGTAGCCTTTCTGTATCTTAAGAGGGCCTACAACAAGGCTGGGGAGGGTCTATTTACACGGTCTTGTAATGACAGGATGAGGAGTAATGGGTTTAAACTGGCAGAAGGGAGATTGAAACTAGATGTTAGGAAGAAGTTATTTACAGTAAGGGTGGTGAGACACTGGTACAGGTTCCCCAAGGAGGTTGTGGATGCTCCCTCTCTGGAGATGTTCAGGCTGGATGAGGCCTTGCATGTCCCTGCCTATGGCAGGGGATTGGAACTAGATGATCTTTGAGGTTCCTTCCAACCTGTTATGTGAAATCACCCAAACTAGATAAATCCAGCCAAACTGTCACAGTTGGTCTTTAAACTGTGTTGAAACAACACCCCGATTTGGGAAATAGTGCAAATCAGGTGCCCTATTAATTCATAAATAAATAGATAAAGAATCATAGGTTGGAAGAGACCTTCAAGATCATCCAGTCCAACCTAGCACCCAGCCCTAGCCAATCAATTAGACCATGGCACTAAGTGCCTCATCCTCCAGGGACGGCAACTCCACCACCTCCCTGGGCAGCCCATTCCAATGGCAAATCACTCTCTCTGGCAAGAACTTCCTCCTAACAACCAGCCTATACAAGGGGAAAGTTCAAAAGGCAGTATCATTTTAATTGTTCTCAATTTCAATTTAAATGATTACAATTAATTTTCTGATTCCCTCTCTCTTGATGGAAGGATCCACAGTGCGAAGTCAGTGCTAACTGCCACCGATCCCAATAGTTGCATTTGGGGTCTCTTCTGTGCTGTGCACACAAATGCTCATCAGCAAAGAAGACTTTTGAAGATCTAGGGAGGCAGCCACTGTGCTTGAAAAAGAATTGCAATTAAAAATTCATGAGAGACTGGAAACACTTCTAATCTGAATTGTTTAGTGAGAAGAGACAACTGTGTCTACGTAAATATAAACGTGATGGGTGGATCCTCAGGCTCTGCTTGCTAAAGTAGTTGTTTCTGTGTAAACTCTCTTGCTAATTAGAGATTTGATTTGGAGAATGAGACACAAAGGCAATCAGTTTAATGAGGGCAGAGCTTAGCAGGTGAGTGCTGACTTCAATCAAGAAATGACTGAGCTTAAACAAATGAAAACATTACTAAACTTTAGTCAATGGCCATCTGCAGCCACACTGTAGTGCTGGATTTATCACTCTTGGATTCAAAACATCACAGGATCCCAGCTTGGTGGGGGTTGGAAGGCATCTCTGGAGATTATCTAGTCCAACCTCTCTGCTCAAGCAGGATTGCCCACAGCAGGTGCCCAAGATCACAATAGCCAGCGGGCTTTAGAAACTCTCCAGAGACAGAGATTCTACAGCCTCTCTGGGCAGCCTGCTGCAGGGCTCCAGCACCCTCACATCAAAGAAGTTCCTCCTCATGTTCAGATGAAACCTCCTGGATTTCCCTTTGTCTTGTCACTGGTCACCACTGAAAAGAGTCTATCTTCATTGCCTTGACCCACAGTGTTTAGGTCTTCCTGAGCACTGGAAAGATCTCCTCTCAGGCTTCTCTTCTCCAGGCTCAACATCCCCAGGGCTCTCAGCCTTTCCTCCTAACAGAGATGCTCCAGGCCCCTTAGCGTCTTTGTAGCTTCTGTTGGATTCTCTCCGGTAGCCCCCTGTATCTCTTGAACTGAGAAGTCCAGAACTGGACCCAGTACTTTATACATGACCTCACAGGGCAGAACAAAGAGGGAGGATAAGCTGCTGGCCACAGTCTTCTTCAGGGTTATTGTATTGAAAAGAACAACCAACCAGTTATTGAAGTTAATGTGACTTCACTTCTAAGACCTCTTCTATTTTGTTCAACTCCGAGAATCTTGCTCCATGGTGAAATTTTCCATCAACACCAGGCTGTCCCGGTTTTATCCTGCAGTCATTTAAAATCCCCACAGGATGGCACTGTAAAACTGCAAGAAAAACTCTCTAACTCCTTTCTTGCTAACCCCCACTTGACCGTGCTGCTGAAAACAGTGCCACCTGTATCGCACAGCAGAGCTTCACTCACCACCTCCCTCCTTACTGCCAGCTTGGGTACATTCTCCACGCTTTTCACCAGGCAAATCAGAAAGTTCATTTTTACACAGACCTTGCTGCTGGTTGCCTCAGGCTGGGGCTTGTTCATGGGACCCGGTGGGAGCCTGGCCAGCTCTGGATGCTTCAGGCAAACAAAACAGTCACTCTGATGGAAAAAATGATGAGACAGGCTGTCTGTAGGGGAGTTTTCCTGCTCCTGAACAGTTTAGCATTAGCTTGTTTCATAAAGCATGCATGAATCAGGAAATGAATGGTAGGGACTGGAAAGGACCTCTGGAGAGCTAGTCCAACATTTCTGCTGAAACAGGGTCACTTGGAGCGTGTTGCCCAGGATGACAACATCCAGACAGGTTAGGAATCTTTCTGGGAAAGGAGAGTCCACAGCCTCTCTGGGCAGCCTGAGCCAGGGCTCCAGTACTCTCACAAGAACCGCCTGGGTTACAGTTTGTGCCCATTACTCCTTGTCCACCGTACCCGTGGGTACATTTTATCACTTTGGGAGGGGACATAATGGCCCAAGCCTTTGTTTCCCTCCTGCCCTTGCTTCCCCCATCAGCAGAAGGGTGGGGCAAGCCAGGACATCTAATAGAATCTTAGAACAGAATCAACCAGGTTGGAAGAGACCTCCTTGTATCCATCCAAGACAATGTGTGCCTGTGTGATTTTTAGGTGAAACTGCCTTGGCAGCAGAGTTGGACTTAAGGATCTCTAGAGGTCCTTTCCAGCCCATATAATTTTGTGATTCTGTGAAATCCAAAGAAATTTGCTTGGTATCAGATCTTTTCCTGGCAGTAAATAATTAATAGGCAATTGTTACTAAAAAAAGACTGTGGAAGGAAACTAAAAGCTGTTCAGTTTAAACTCAAATCTCTCTCTCTTTTTCTTATTCTGGGGATTCAATACATATTTTAAAACACCTGTCTTTAAAATAAAGTTAATTTTCATGCCCAGCTGAATTGGCTCCACGTTAGGAAAGAGCCTTTCCAAGAACATCTGAAACACAGCAGCTATCATGACAATTTCCAATCAATCATCCCTGCCTGGGAGTCTCAGAGGAAGAGAAACTAAATGATGATTGAATTATCCTTTTATCTCTAAAAATGATCTTTCTGAATCAAGACTGAGGCACTTGGAGGAAATAGGTTTGGAGCACTTCTATTTCTGTTGTCACGATTCCCCCTTGTTCTCTGAAGAGCCCGTGTCTCAAATTTCAACCTTACAGATGAGATTACGTAGGGCAGAGGTAGAGAATGGCCACTGACTCGATGAGGGAGTTGATGTGCAGGGTAGTAGTAGCCTTACACCAACCAAATTCCTGTTGTAGAAGTGCTGGACATGTAGGAATGTAGCTAGGTGAAAAAACAAAGTGGGTTCAACCAGTCTGTCGTGGATACAAGCCACATAAACTGGAGATGCACAGCTAAACCAGGAGCAATTCCTCTGAAATAAAGGTCACAGGTACCCAAGGGCTCTGTTCCCAGCTCCCAGCTTGCCAGCCACACCCATGCCACCAGGCAGAGCACATCTGTGCATCTTGCTCCTTCTTTGCAAAGGCTTTGCCTTCCTTACCTCCAGGGGCGGTGGAGGAAGAGGCAGCTGTAACTGGGACAGGATTTAAAGGCAGCTCAGTTGCTGCATCCGGAGCTGAATTGCCTTCTCTGCTTAGAGCACACACACTCAGCACCCTTGGCAGTAACTCTCCCCATCAGTGTTGCCACACACACAGCCCTTGGCTGTGCAAATCTGCCCTGAACTTCAGAAAGTGCCCTCACTGAGCAGAGATTGAGCTGAGAAGTCACATCCCTGACCAGAACTGGTTCTGCTGTAGCTCAAACGAGGATGATAGTTTATTTGTGAGTATGTTTACAAAGAACATCACCTGTTTTGGAAACACCAAAATAAGCACAGGCCATGGCTTTTCAGCTTTTCAAAACAAGACATGGGGCCAAGCTTTCCTAAGCCAGTCCCAGTCCAACTGTAAGAAACACAGAGCTAGTGGTGGGCCACACCACAAGCCACTTACTGTGGCCTTTCAGTACTTAAAGGGAGCCTATAAGAAAGATGGGGACCTCATTGCTGTTCACAACTACCTGAAGGGAGGCTGTAGCCAGGTGGGGGTTGGTCTCTTGCCCCAGGCAACCAGCAACAGAACAAGGGGACACAGTCTCAAATTGTGCTGGGGGAGGTCTAGGCTGGATGATAGGAAGACGCTCTTCACAGAAGAGTGATTGGCATTGGAATGGGCTGCCTAGGGAGGTGGTGGAGTTGCCGTCCCTGGAGGTGTTCAAACAAAGCTTGGATGAGGCACTTAGTGCCATGGTCTAGTTGACTGGATAGGGCTGGGTGCTAGGTTGGACTGGATGATCTTGGAGGTCTCTTCCAACCTGATTGATTCTATGATTCTAAGAACCAACTGGTGAAGAAAAACTTTGTGGGGTGGGAAACGAGAGTGAGAATCTTAGTCTACCCCAGCTGGTGCCCTCACAAATCAGTGCAGATCTGAGCTTATGACACAGCAAGAGAACCTCTTAGAAGATTCGTTGCTGTTTTTTGCAGCAGATGTTGCATGCTGCACATAGACAACTGGAGTGGCAGTCTCTCTTCCAATGTGTGTCAGTGATTGCCTGGGTGGTTCCATAAGTTATCTGGATATCTCTTCTGGAAGGACATTTTATGGTTGTGTACCACTGCTAATGGAGAATTCCTCTTTAATTTATGGCTTCTACCTGTAGTTTGTTTGGTATTTTTATCTTCTCTTTTATTTATCCAAAGCATTTGTTTGAAAACTAATAAAGCATGTAAGCATTATGGCAACAGCTAAGATTTGTTGATGGTATTTACAGTGCAGAGTTTGCCCTGGCACAAATAATGTCTCTTAACTACTCAGTTCCTGTCCTTCTCAGAAGACTAATCCACGAGATACTGAATCACAGAATCATTTTGCTTGGATGAGAGCTTTAAGATTGAGACCAGCCATTAACACAGCACTGCCAGGATACCATTAAACCACGTCCCTCAGCACCACGTCCACAAGGCTTTGAAGCTCCTCCAGTGATGGAGACTCTCCACATCATCAGAGGTTATCAACAGCAAAAGCCAAGATGCCAAGTCCAGTGCTTTTCATTGCACTCATGCCCATGCTTGCACACATCATTTTGCTCATTCCCAACAGAAAAAAACATGCTTTTGATGTCTCTATGGGAGATGTGGCTGCTGCACAGCCCTTTCAATCCCATCTGCAGCAGCAGGTACCTCAGTGTCATCAGACTGGCAAGTCCTTTGATTCTCCTGCAGTTTACAGTTTCCTAATCCTCAGGACTTTACTGGTCTGAGCTAGAGCTGGATCAGTTCTGTTCATGGATGTGGCTTCTCAGCTCAGACTCTGCTCAGCAAGGGCAGTTTCTGAAGTTCAGGGCAGCTTTGCACAGCCAGTGGTGAGAATGCTGATAGGGGGAGAGTTACTGTCAGCGGCTGGGCTGCAGAAAGGCTCTCGCTTTGACTTGCTCCTGTGCACATCAAGAGCACTCTCACGTCTTGTACCCCACCTTGTGGGGCAGGAAGTCAGAGGTGATACCTGCAGGGAGAAGCAGACCAGACAAGGGACCTTCAACTGACCAACAAGGAATTCCATCTTATAGATGTCATCTCCAGAATCGAGCTGAGGGATCACCAGGATCAAGCCTCTTCTTCAATGGCTGGTGCCCAAGGAGGACTTTGTCCATCCTGCTTTTGATCCTGATCCACGTGTTCCTGAATCCAGCTCCAGAATCCAGCTCCTGAATCTGGTTCCCATGTGCTGCTGAGTCAAGTCTGGCTCTCCCTGGCACCTGCCCCCAGCATCAGTGGTGACAATGGTGATGTCATTGCCATCAGGGCTTGGGATCTGTATTGGTTTGTATCTCTGTGTCTACATTTCACTGAATTACTCTTATTTATATCCCAGCTGATTTAGTTTCTTTCCCAGCCCATCGGTCTCTCTCCCTTCTTCCCTTCAGGAAGGGAGGAGGAAGAAGGAAGAAGGGAGAAGGAGAAGGGAGAAGGGAGAAGGGAAAAGGGAGAAGGGAGAAGGGAGAGGGAGAAAGCACTCATCTGGTGGCCAGGCCCAGCCTTGACAAGCATCTTGACAAGCACCTTGACAACCCTGACCCTTGACAAGCACCTACAGCCTGGCTCAGTCCCTGGGGTCTGAGATCTTGTCTAGAGTGTTTGGTAACACTGGCAGGTGAAATCTTTCTGAAGGTTCCACGGAATTCTCAAGTCTATGTGTTGCTTTACCCAAATTTGTGGCCTCCCTTTTGTTGCCTCTAGTTGGATTGTTCTGTCTTTCTGCTCTTCTTACAGGGTTAACAATTTACAGTAGCTTTGAGCAGCACAAACCTACTCCCTCCCTGGGAAAAAGCTGAGTCAGGATAATAGTTGCTCACAGGCAAGTGTAATTAATGGGATAATCCTGCAGCTTTCCATTGCTTACATTCACCTTTTCCCTCTTGTTTAGGAGAAGACCTCGCTCAACAAAACCATTGCTCCAGCTGCTCTCTGAGAGGGCATATCCTTGACTTTTCATCATCTTGGGTTTGCTTTTATTTTTTTCTTCACTTGACAGGTTGAAAAACGCATTACAGCTATTTTCTCTGATGGTTCCCTTATCACTGTGGGCCTTCCTCAGGCTAAGTCTGCTCAACCATTCAATTTTGATTCTGGAAGCAATGTTAAGGCCATTAGCTGTGTCCACATAAGGATGCTGTTATCAAGCCTGACATGCTTATTAATCATAAATTCAGCAGACATCCTGCTTCAGCCTTCCTACGGTCTGCGTATGCTTCGTTTGTGCTGGAAAGTGAGGGGCTGGGGGAAGGTGCTGTGTTTTCAGATCAGTATTTATGTCAGGTAGGAGGGAGTGTTCGCTATTTCCACGTTGTTTTCCACCCGAGGAAGGGCACTTAGCTCTCCTCCATGTGGACCACACCTAGTTTCATAGAATAGTAGGGGTTGGAAGGCACCTCTGAAGATCGTGTAGTCCATCCCCCTCAATAAAGCAGGCTCACTCGTAGCATATTGAACAGGATGATAATGTCCAGGCAGGCCTTGAAAGTCTCTGGAGAAGGAGATTTCACACCCTCCCTGGGCAGGCTGCTCCAGGGCTTTGACATCCAAAGAACAAAGAAGTTTTACCTTATGTTGAGGTGAGGTAAGTAATCTCTTTATGGCTTAGCAGCCCAAAACCCTTTCCAGTCTGTCACAGATAGGCCCCATGCAGTGATTCTGTTTAGGCTGTAGAAGGGAAGGCTCTGGGGAGACCTAATGATGGTCTTCCAGTACCTGAAAGGAGTCTACAAGAAGGCTGCAGAGGAACTGTTTGCAAAGGCTTGGACAGATGGGATGAGAGGCGATGGTTTGAAATGAGAGAGGAGCAGATTTGGATTGGATGTCAGGAAGAAGTTCTGCACTGTGAAGGTGGTAGAACATTGGAGCAGGTTGCTCAGGGAGAGGTAGTTGAGGCCCCAGCTCTGGAGATGTTCGAGGTCGGGCTGGACAAGGCTCTGAGCAACCTGATCTAGGGGAGAATGTTCCTGTTGATTGCAGGGGGGTTGGACCTTTGGAGGTCCTTTCTGGCACAAACTGTTCTATGATTCTATGAAACCTTCTGCGTTGTAGTTTGTATCCATTGCACCTTGTTCTGTAAAGGGCAGCACTGAAAGGAGACTGGCTCCTCCTTCTTGGCACCAGCCCTTCAGGTATTTGTAAACAAATATCTCTCAGTCTGCTCTTCTCCAAGCTAAACAGCCCCAGGTCTTTCAGCCTTCCATCTTAAGACAGATGTTCCTATGCTTTTATCATAGTCACAGCCTCTGTTAGACACTCCCTGCCCCTCTTGAAATGGGGACTCCAGAACTGGACCCAATGCTTCAGACTTGGCCTGACTAGGGCAGAACAGAGGAAGAGGAGGACATCCCTCAACCTGGTGGCCACACTGTTGTTAATGTACCGCAGGAGACCACTTGCTTTCTTGGCCACGAAGACAAATTGCTGTCTCATGGATAAAATATTGTCCACATTGCTTGCTTCAGAGTGAGACAGTGAAAAAGTGCAGTTTGAGAAGTTCAAGATCAGGTGGCTGTAGACTAATGCTCGCTTTACCTTTTCTGTGTGGGATCAGCTCCATTCCTTTGTCACCATCTATTACCCAATATTACACCAGTATCTCAGCACCATCATTCAAGGGGTAGGTAAAACCAGCATAATAAGAAATGTTTCTTTCTTGATTCTCCAGTCCATCAACAGCTTTTAAAGTGAAGGTGCCAAAACCTGTGTTTTCCCAAAGTGCTACCTGTCTGAAGCCATAAAACACTGATGGTTTTCAAGCTGCTGGGTAAATACCTCAGGAAGATTCTGCATGTATATTTGTTTTGGGATTGCCAAATTGATTCAGTTAAGACATGTGTAGAATTTTTATACACTGAGGGGGGTGAAATGCTGGCCCATGTTGCCAGAGAGGTGGTAGTAGTAGTTCTATCCTTGGAACCATTACCAGTCAGGTTTATGGGACCTCTAAGCAACCTGCTGTAGTTGAATATGTCCCTACTCAGCACAGGGGATTTGGACACAATGATCTTGAAAGGTCCTTTCCAACCCCAAACATTCTATGATCTTTATGTTCAGCCTGGACTAATTAAATAGTTTCCAAGGCTCATTAACCTTGGAAAACTTGAATTGAGTTCCATGGGGGAGTGAAGGAAAAGGACTGTAACCATCTGTGAGCATCTGCCAGCATGTTGCTCTAAGCCCACCTGCCAGGTTGTGTTTGAAACACATGAATCATAGAATGGTTTGGGTTGCAAAAGACCTTTGAAGGTCATCTAGTCCAACTGCCCAACACTGAGCAGGGGCATCTTCAACTAGAGCAGGTTGCTCAGAGCCCCAAACAGTGTGACCTGAGGGGTGGTTGTAGCCAGCAGGAGGGTGCTGTCTTCTCTCAGGCAGCCAGCACCAGAACGAGAGGACACAGCCTCAGGCTGCGCCGGGGGAAGTTTAGGCTCGAGGTGAGGAGAAAGTTCTTCACTGAGAGAGTCATTGGCTACTGGAATGGGCTGCCCAGGGAGGTGGTGGAGTCGCCGTCCCTGGAGCTGTTCAAGGCAAGGTTGGACGTGGCACTTGGTGCCACGGTCTAGCCTTGAGCTCTGTGGTAATGGGGTGGACTTGAACTATGAGGTCTCTTCCAACCTTGGTGATACTGTGACACTGTGATACTGTGGTTTCAGGGATGGGACAATTGCCACTTCTCTGGACAACCTGGGCCAGTGTTTTACCACCCTCAGTGTAAAACATTTTTTTCCTTCTATCCAGTATAAATCCCCCCCTTTTATTTAAAACAATCACACCTTTTCCTGCCACCACAGGCCCTGCTTAAAGTCTGTCCTCATCTTTTTTACAGACTTTAAGTACTGAAAGGCCACAAGAAGGTGTCCCTGGAGTCTTCTCCAGGCTGAACAACCCCAGTTCTCTCAGCCTGTCTTCATAGGAGAGAGCTCCCAGCATTTAGCTCATTGTTGTGGCCTCTTCTGGATCTGCTCCAATAGGTCCAGATAATTCTTGTGGCTGAGACTGCACCCAGACTTGACTACAGATGAGATTTCATATCACTTTGAGAACCAGTGGCTGCAGCTCTTCTAGTTGCATTTTCCTCCGATTGCCTACATTTGTTCAAATTCAGTGAAGGAAAAGTGAAATGCAGTGAGGCAGAAAACATGCTGATCAGCACCAGAGATGATGTGAAGCCTATGAACTCAGCCTCCTGAACTTTGCACATGCAGAGGAATCAAAGGCAGCAGAGAGGAGGTCGGATTTAAGACCGCAACAAGGAAAGAACAGCAATGAGACAAGAAGGAAAGGGACAGCAAAGTGCCCTTGTGGCCAAGAAGGCCAATGGCATCCTGGGATGCATTAAGAACAGTGTGTCCAGCAGATCAAGGGAGGATCTCCTCCCTCTCTACTCCACCCTGGTGAGACTTCACCTGAAATATTGCTTTCAGGTTTGGGCTCCCCAGTTCAGGAGGGACAGGGGTCTTCTGGAGAGAGTCCAACAGAGGGCTACGAAGATGATTAAGGTTCTGGAGCACTGCTCTGTGAGGAGAGGCTGAGGGACCTGGGGCTTTTTGGTCTGGTGAGGAGAAGACTTAGAGTGGATCTAATCAATGTTTATAAATATATGAGGGCTGGAAGTCCAGAGGGAGGGGACAACCTCTGCTCAGTTGTGCTTTGTAATAGGATAAGGGGCAATGGATGTAAACTACAGCACAGGAAGTTCCACCTCAAGATGAAGAGGAAATTCTTTACTGTAAGTGTCACAGAGCACCGGAATAGGCTGCACAGATAGGCTGTGGAGTCTTCTTCTCTGGAGACTTTCAAGACCTGTCTGGATGCATTTCTGTGCAACCTGAGCTAGATTCTATGGTCCTGCTCTGGCAGGGGTGTTGGACTTGATGAACTGGTCTGTTCTAGTGGGATGTGTCCCTGCCTATGGTGGGGGGGTTGGAATTAGATGGTCTTTAAGGTCCCTTATTATCATTCTATGATTCTATGATCTCCAGAGGCCCCTTCCAACCCCTGTGATCCTGTAGAAGAGACAATATGAGTCACCAGGTCCAGCTTCAAGATCTCACATATCATAGAGTGATTTCCATCATTTTGTTGAGCCTGGTCTGTAGTAAATTTTAGTGAGAAATGCAGAGGCTGGCACTCTTGTTTAAAATCTTCTGGAAATACTGCTTGTCACCTTCTCCCAGTCCCAAAAGAGAAGATTAAAAGATAATTTAAAAATAAAATTCTGCAAGCCATACCCTACCCACCCCAATTCAACCTCCTTTCTCTTCTCTTTTCATTCTTCAATCCCAGTATTGCCATTTATGTTCCTTCAAACCACAGATTATTTTCCACCTTTGTGAAGAATCACAGAATGCCTTAAGTTGGAGGAGACCCTTAAAGATTGTCTAGTTCCAACCTCTTTGCCATGGGCAGGGACACCTCCCACTAGACCAGGTTTCTCAAAGCCTCATCCAGCCTGGTCTTAAACACTACCAGGAGTGAGGTGTCCACAGTTGGTCTTGGTAACCCATTTCAGTGTCTCACCACCCTTGTAGTAAATAATTTCTTCCTAATGTCTGAATCTACTCTGGTCTAGTTTCAAACCATTGCTCTCTGTCCTATCACCACATGCCCAAATAAAAAGTCCATCCCAAGTTTTACTGCAGGCCCTGGTGTTAGCTGACCTGGCCACGCCACAGAGCATCAGTGGTCACCTACAGAGTTGCTGAATGTGCCATTCCTCCACTTCAAGCAGAATCATTATCTATAATATCCTGTCTCACCGTGATCCAGTAAGTGCCGAAACCCTGTTGTTGTACAACACCATTAATCTCTTGGATGTTGAGATACAGAAGAGGTTTGATTCTCTCCATTGATGGCTTTTGGGTGGACTTCTCCTTTCTTTTTGCCTCTACTTGAGTTCAGTGATCTCATTTTCTGTTTGATTTCTTCTTTTTTTATTAATTTCTTAATGCAAGTTGCTTCTCATCTGCTTTTTTCCCCCCACCTACTGCAAATGAGCTGCGCTCTGCATGATGCCCTTAGCCTCTTGACTCAGACCTCACCACCCTTTGTTTGAACTTACAGTAACCAATATTATTTATTTATGATGAGGGTGGTGAGAGACTGGAATAGCTTGCCCAGAGAAGCTGTGGCAAGTGTTGAAGACAAGGCTGCATGAGGCTTTGAGCAACCTGGTCTACTGGAAGGTGCCCATGGCCCATGGCAGAAGGGTTGGAGCTAGATGATCTTTAAGGTCTCTTCCAATCTAAGCCATTTTATGCTTTCATAGGCTTTCAAATATCACTGTCATATGAGTAAATCCTAGATACATTGCTCTACTGATTGCTTGAGACATGCTATTTGTTGGTTCCAGCCCTCTGAAGCTAAGCATCAGATGTTTCCTCCAGTTAGAGCCTGGGAATGGAAAATACAAGCTCCTAATGCCAGCTCTGAGTCTTCAAATGCCTGCCCTTTCATTTGATAACGTCTCTGATGAATCCCAAACTGAGACACTGCTATGTGTTTTGGGGAGCTTTAATTAGATCCTGTTTTATCATTTAACAGGGATATGAAGGTAAATGTGGAGTTTCTTCTGATATCAGCAAAAATATTAAAAGTCATGGATCTGGGATTAATGCTCCACAGCAGCTCTGATTGAATTATCTACAAGCTTTTTTTCAATCATTATTATAATGGATTCTGCATGGAAATACCTAAACCTTTTCACATTAGGACACATTGATGATTTGCAGTTCTGACTTGCCAAATTTCATGAGGACTAAGATTAAAAAAAAGAGCTTGTGCTCTTTTTAAAAGGCATTTATTTCAGGCATTTATTTTTAAGGCATTTATTTTAACCACAAAATCAGGCATGACTAAATGAATCAGCTGGGGTTTGCTTTCATTGCTAAAACAAGTTTAGAACTTCCCTCTGCTTTTGTTCCTTAGGATTGATACAACAACATTTTGCCAAGGTGGCCAAGAAGACCACCTTGAGCTTCCTGGGTTGGATCACAAATCGTGTGATCAATGGGAGTAGGGCAAGGATTATCTGTCTGTTCTCGGTGCTGGTGAGACTGCACCTTGAGTCCTGGGTTCTGTTCTGAGGCCCTGACAACAAGAAGGACATTGAGAGGTCCTGGAGTGCATCCAGAGGAGAACAACAAAGCTGGTGAAGGGTCTAGAGCATCTTCTGAGGCACAGCTGAGGGAGCTGTGGTTGTTTAGTCTGGAGAAAAGAAGTCTGGAGAAAAGAAGGCTCTTCTCCCAGGCAACCAGCAATAGAACAAAGGGACACAGTCTCACGTTGTGCTGGGGGAGGTCTAGGCTGGATGTTAGGAGGAAGTTGTTGCCAGAGAGAGTGATTGGCATTGGAATGGGCTGCCCAGGGAGGTGGTGGAGTCACCATCCCTGGAGGTGTTCTAGAAAAGCCTGGATGAGACACTTGGTGCCATGGTGTAGTTGACTTGCTAGGGCTGGGTGCTAGGTTGGACTGGATGATCTTGGAGATCTCTTCCACCCTGGTTGATTCTATGATTCTAAGTAGGTGGCCAGCAGCCAGACATTTGTACATTTTCTGGAATTTCAAAATACTACTGCAAGTTTGCAGGCAAGAACCAAAACTTCCTGTAATTCCATGTAACATGAGTCACTGCTGGGAGCTGACTACCAGGAGGCATCAAGCCTGTCATTTCATATCTGCATACACACACAAACCCAAAACTCTTTTTGTTCCATTCCATGGACTGCTTGAGCTCATCTTCTCTCAAGAGGTCTGTAGAAAAGCTTTGCCAAAGCTCTTGGAAAACAAACCCTGGTACAAGCAGTCATCCATCTCCAGGTCCAATTCCTCATGGGTGATGCAATCCAGTGATGTCCACATGGGACAAAACATTTCATCATAACTCCCAGGACAGGCAGACATTAATGGCTGTTAGCAGCATCATAATTAAACACAAATTAACAGCAAATCTGGAAGTGCCTTAAGAGTTGTTCTCCATTTTGTGTCACATCTCATAAATCTCAAATTACCTTTGAAATCTGACTCAGTATTTTGAAAGAGCTGCAGGACCAACAAAGCACTACAAAACAGTTAAAACCATGCAAAAATTTGTTTCCTTAAACACTAAGACCAGGAGATATCTTTGACAGTCCACATGACACTTTCCATCCTCTTTATTGACTTCAGAGGAAAGAGAAGATGGAAGAGAAGATGGTTCAGTAGGTGTACTTGCATTCGTAGTGAGTATTTCTCCCACATGACTCTGGATTTCTGCTAGCCTCAAAAGAATTTAACTCCTTTTAGCCAAAGTATCCTTCCTCACGTCCAACACAAAATATCCAACCCTTCACAGAATCTCAGCATGGTGGGGTTTGGAAGGCACCTCTAGAGATCACCTAGTCCTACCCCCCTGCTAAAGCAGGGTCACCCACAGAAGGCTGTCCAGGATTACAATGTCCAGGCGGGTTTGGCATGTACCCCAGCAGACCATTGGCTTTTTGTCCATGGTATCAAACTGCTGGCTTGTGGTTCAGCACTTCTGCATGGCCTTGAGGAGCCCTTCTCCTTCAGCATCCTCATATAGCCACATGCCTATTACAACACCTACATAATGAATGAACCTTTTTTTTCCTGAAAAAGTTGAACTTTTCAGCATTTTAGAACAGGCTTTGCTTAAAAATGTCACAGAACCATAGAATCAATTGAGTTGGAAGGGACCTTTGAAAGTCACTTTGTCCAACCACCTTGCAGTGAACAAGGGCATATCCAACTAGATCAAGTTGCTCAGGATCCCATCAAATTTGACCTTGAATATCTCCAGGAATGGGGACTTCACCACATCTCTGGGCAACCTGTTCAAGTATTTCACCACCCTTTTAAACTGTTCCTTCTTCTATTAATAGCTTTTGCAATAAAAAGCTGATCTGGATGAATTATGTAAGGTGTTTTCTCCACAGAGAACGTGAATCAGTGAACTCAAAATCAATTGTGTACCTATAGATACATTCCAATGGAGCTATAGGCATCTATTAAAAGACATTTAAATCTATTAAATGATATTGTTAACACTTGTCAGATGATATTATTAACACTTGTGAGACCCTACCTTGAATGCTGCATCCAGTTCTGGTGTCTCCAGCATAAGAGAGATACAGAGCTGCCAAAGCAAGTCCAAAGGAGGGCCAGAAAGATGATCCAAGGGCTGGAGCACTTCTGCTATGAGAACAGGCCAAGGGAGCTGGAGTTGTTGAGCCTAGAAAACAGAATACTCTGTCAGGACCTCAGAGCTGCCTTCCAATACCTGAAGCAATCTTACAGGAAGGTTGGAGAGGAACTTTCCATGAAGGCATGTAGCAAAAGGGCAAGGGGGAATAGTTTGAAACTGAGGCAGAGTAGGTTTAGACTGGATCTTAGGAGGAAGTTCTTCAGTTCAAGAGTGGTGGGACTTTGGAACATGCTGCTCAGGAAGCTTGTGGGTGCCTCCTACCTGAGGGTGTTCAAGGCCAGCCTGGATGAGGCCTGGAGCAACTGAATCTAGTTCAGAGGCATCCCTGCCCATTGCAGGAAGTAGATGATTTCTGAGGTTCCTTTCAACCTATCCATTCCATGAATTCTATCAACAAATGTCAAAAGATATTTGAAAGACAAAGTCAAGGAAGTTTGCAGATGACACCAACCCGTGTGGTTGGTTGACATGCTGGAGGCAAGGGATGCCATCCAGAGGGACTTGGACAGGCTGGACAGGTGAGCTCAAGCCAACCTCATGGAGTTCAACAAGGCCAAGTGCAAGGTCTTGCATCTGAGGTGCAGCAATCCCAAGCACAAATATAGGCTGAGCAAGAAGTGTTTTGACAGCAGTCTTAAGGAGAAGGACTTGGAGGTGTCAGCTGATGAAAAACTCAACCTAAGCTGGCAATGTGCCTTTGCAGCCCAGAAAGCAACTGTGTTCAGGGATGTATCAAAAGAAGTGTGACCAGAAGAAAGAGAGACATGATTCTCCTTCTCTGCTGTGCTCTTGTGAGACCCCAGCTGGAGTAGTGTGTTCAGTTCAGTGCCCTGAGCACAAGAGGGACATTGAACTGCTAGAGTGGGTCCAGAGGAAGCAACAGTGCTGATCAGAGGGCTGGAGCACCCATCCTATAGGAACACACTTCTTCTTTTATTAGTTAGACTACAGTGTTCTTCAACATATTCAGGATCATTCCTCTCCCCCTCTAAATTTTTGTTTAATCCACAATTATCACAAATGGTAGGGGTTGGAAAAGCCCTTTGGAGATCAGCAAATCCAACCCTCTGCTAAGTAGGGTCACCCATAGCAGGTTGCCCAGGGGGCATAAAAACTTTCATGTAAACATGATGAGGAACTTTTCCTCTGTGAGGGTGACAGAGCACTGGAACAGGCTGCCCAGGGAGGTTGTGGAGTCTCCCTCTCTGGAGATATTCAAGACCTGCCTGGATGTGTTCCTATGAGAATTGGTACAGGTGATCCTGCTCTGGCAGGGAGGTTGGACTGAATGAGCTTTTGAGGTCCCTTCCAGCCCCTGACATTCTGTGCCTCTCTGATAGTCATGTCCAGCTGAGTTCTGAATGAATCTGTCTGAGCAGCCTGCTCCAATGTCCCACCATCCTCAAAGTCAAGAAGTTCCACCTTGTGTTCAGATGGAACCACCTATTGTCCGGTTTGTGCTTGCTACCTCTTGTCCTGTTGCTGGGCTCCACTGAAAAAATCCCCAACAACTAGGCTGTATCATGTAAATCCCCTTGATTTGGGTTTTCCTTTCCTCCTGACCAGCTTACATTGAATAAAATTAATATCCACTTTCTGCCGAGCTCTGTAGACACAGGTCAGTGTTTCTCTTGCCTGAAGGAATCAATCCATCCTCACATCACAGCAGGAGAAAAGGGAGCTGAAAAGTGTCTGAACGAATCCAACCCAGGCCACCGGCAGATAATGGGACTATTTTTACTCAGAAGTTTAGTTCCTGAGACGTCCGGATGAGGCCACTGTGGCTTTATTATCCCAGTTTCAGGAAAGGAATTGGATTTGGTTCCCTCGGAGTTTCCCAGCTCCACGAGTGAGAGCGTGCTGCACAGCCTGATTTGCTGCCAGACAACAAAGAAAAGGAAACACGCAGCGGTGACGGTGCCCGTGGAAGCAGGAAGGGAACTGGACAATGGAAGCTGCAGATGTGGAATTTCATGTCTAAATCCCTTTTGCTGGTGCTGCTGCTGCCTGACAGGCGGTGGAGGCAGAGCGGTGGAATAGCAAGAGATGTGAGACTGAAGCAGAGCAAGAGGTTTTGTTTGATGAAGAGCCCTGGGTGAAGCTTTCAACAGCTCGATCCAGACTCTGGTGGGCTTCATTTCACGATGCAAAACCTGGGAGGGGTACAGAGGACTTTGGTTGAGTCACATTGTTATGAAACAAGGATTTCTGTGCAGACAGCACTAGGGGACATGGTTTAATGGTGACCTGGCAGTGCTGGGTTAACGTTTGGACTCAGTGATCTTAAAGGTCTCTTCCAACCAAAACGATTCTATGAGAGCCTGGACTGAGCTCTGCCAAGTCTCCAGGCAGTGAACTCTAATGTGTTTTGGAGATGGGGACAATGTTCTGGTCCAAAAATATCTGGCCAGACATGGGGCAGACCGGCTACAGAGAGACTGTGCTTCCTTTGTGTTTCCTTTTCATTTGTTGCTAAAAGTAATCTCCAGAAGAAAGAGCTCTGAAGCAACCATGGGGCCATGGGTGCATGTGCAAGCCCAGCCCTGGGGAGGGACACTGGCTGCTGGGCAGAGCTGTAGCAGGTTTCCTGTCCAACACTGTGTTTTAAAGAAGGGAAATGCTTAATGTTGCAGATTGTCAAAAGGCTTTTTTCTACACTTTGCTTTAGCCACTAAAGAATCTCAGGATGGCAGGAGTTGGAAGTGACCTCTGGAGACCATCTAGTCCGGCCCCTCTGCTAAAGCAGGGTCACACACAGAAAGTTGCCCAGGATTACAATGTCCAGGCAGGTTTGGATAGTCTCCAGAGAAGGAGATTCCACAATCTCTCTGGCATGCCTGCTCCAGCACTCCAATACCCTCACAGCAGAGCAGATTTTCCTCATGTTCGGATGGAATTCCCTGGGTTTGCTCCTTTGTCCTGTCATGGAACACCACTGAAAAAAGCCTGGCCCCATCATCTTGACCATCATCCTTTAGCTCTTGATGAGCATGGAGAAGAACCCCTCTGGGGCTGCTCTTCTCTAGGCTAAGGAGTCCCAGATCTCTCAGCCTTTCCTGCTTACAGAGATGCTGCAGTCCCCTCAGCATCTTTGTAGTCTCCACTGGACTCTCTTCAGTACTTCCCTGTCTCTTTTGAACTGAGTGGCCCAGAACTAGACACAATACTTCCAATGTGTCTTCACTAGGGCAGAGTAGAGGAGGAGGAGAATCTCCCTAAACCTGCTTGAAGAAAACTGTTCATTTCCATTATTACAGCTTTTAAAAGCAAAAGAGAAGAGAATTAGGCAAGAGACTGCAGCAGTAGTCCCACAATCCCAGAATAGTGGGAGTTGGGAGTGACTTCTGAGGATTATCCAGCCCAACCTCCCTGCCAAAAGCAGGGTCACTCACAGTGGGTTGTGCAGGATGACAATGTCTAGGAAGATTTGGAATCTCTCCATAGAATGAGGCTCCACAGCTTCTCTGGGCAGCCTGCTCCAGTGCCTCCATTGCCCTCAAAGTCAAGAAGTTTCTTTTCATGTTCAGATGGAACCTCCTGTGTTCCAGTTTGTGCCCATTGCCCCTTGTCCTGTTGCTGGGCACCACTGAAAGGAGTCTGAGCCCATCCTCTTGGTCCCCATCCTTTAGACACTGGTGAGCACTGAGAAGATTCCCTCTTAGTCTTCTCCAGGCTAAATAGAAGGCAATGTATCATTTGGATGCCTTTAGGCTGATAATCGCTGTGTTCAATTAGCAGCTGTGCAGACAACCCAGTCAGGACTTCTCCACCTGACAGGGCTGAAGGCCCACATTCCAGCCTTAGTTTCTCCTGTCACATAAGGCCAAGTTTAACCTACTGTTGGGTTTCTTCCCTGCAGACATCTTTCTGCCACTCACAGAATCACAGAACTAAACAGGTTGGAAAAGACCTCTGAGGTCATCAAGTCCAACCTACCACCTAACATCTTCTAATTAACTAAACCATAGCAGTAAGTGCCTCATCCAGTCTCCTTTTAAACACCTCTAGGGATGGTGACTCCACCACCTCCCTGGGCAGCCCATTCCGATGCCAATCACTCTTTCTGTGAAGAACTTTTTCCTAACATCCAGCCTAAATCTGCCCTAGCACAGCTTAAGGCTGTGTCCTCCTGTTCTGTCACTGGGTGCCTGGGAGAAGAGGCCAATCCACACCTGGCTACAACCTCCCTTCAGGTAGTTACAGACAGCAATGAGGTCACCCCTGAGACTCCTCCAGGCTGCACACCCCCAGCTCCCTCAGCCTCTCTTCACAGGGCTGTGCTCCAGCCCCCTCACCAGCCTTGCTGCCCTTCTCTGGACACATTGCAGCACCTCAACATCTTTCTACAATTGAGGGGCCCAGAACTGGACACAGGACTCAAGGTGTGGCCTAAGCAGCACTGAGTACAGGAGCAGAATGACTTCCCTGGTCCAACTGGCCACCATTCCTGATCCAGGCCAGGATGCCATTGGCCTTCTTGGCCACCTGGGCACACTGCTGGCTCATGTTCTGTCACTGTTGACCAGTAGCCCTAGGTCCCACTCTGCCTGGGCAGCATGTTCAGGTGATGATTAGTAAGAACACTGAGTCACAGCTTGTGTGGTGACTGCAACATGATTTGATGTGATGTTGGTTTGTGAAGTGACAAATATTGGCTGAAAAGTGCAAGGAAGGGAGAGATCTTTGGCTCTCTGATACTATGTCCTGCATATTGCTGTGACAATGGCTCCTCTGCTGTTGTAATTCCCTGCTTGCCAGACAGCCATCAGGATGGCCCCTCTCTCATAAAAATAAATCATAGGTTTGTTGAATCATTTCAGTTAGAAGAGACTTTGAAGATCATCAAATCCAACTGCCAACACAGCACTGCCAGGTCACCACTAAACCGTGTCCCTCAGCGTCACATCTATGTGACTTTTTAATCTCTCCAGGGATGGGGACTTCAGCACTGCCCCAGGCAGCCTGCTCCAGGGCTTGACAACTCTTTCGGGAAAGAAACGTTTCCTAGTGTCTCACTTAGACTACCCCTGGCCATTTTCTCTTGTCCTATTGCTCTTTATGTGGGAGAAGAGACTGACCTCACCTCACTACAATCTTTCAGGGAGCTGTAGAGGCAGAAGGTCTCCCCTCAATCTCCTTTTCTCCAGGCTGAACAGCCCCATTCCCCCAGCTGCTCCTGACCAGACTTTCACCAGCTTTGTTGCCCTTCTCTGGACCTGCTACAGGATCTCAATCTCTTTCTTGCAGTGAGAGGTGCATCTACATTTAGCCTGTATCTGGGGCTAAATTCTAGCAGTTGCTCCATCACCCAATGACCTTCACAGGCTAAAATGAGAACAAATTTAATGTAACGACAAAACTCATCCAAATGTCAGCACAAAGTATTCAAAGTCATACTCAGTGCAGCAATGGTACAGCACTCACATTAAACACACAGGCAGCCCTTAAGAGTAAGAGAATGAGGATGAGCAGACTGTGCAGGAGGCTCTAACAGTAGACTTGTCTCTCCTCAAACTTTCCCCTGTGTGATGCTCATGGTCTGGGATCCACCTCTATCCAACTCATGTCAGCTGCCTTACTGGACTCAGAACTGCTAATGGTCTGCAGATCATAGGTTCTGTCCTAGTAAAAAAAGAACAGAGGCCCAAGATTAAACTCAGTATTTGAGGTGTGGTCTCACCAACATCAAGTACAGAGGGCACTTTCTTCTCTCCTCACAAGCAAATACGGCTTTAAGAGGAACCCACAATCAAAAAGTAAGGAGGGATTGTCAGGATCAACTCCAAAGAGGTTAGCTAGTGTGTTCCATCCCCTAGCCTCATGCATAGTCCTTTAGCACCTGAGCTACACAAGAGGGAATGGCCTCAAGCTACACCAGGCTGAGGGACCTGGGGTTGTTTAACCTGGAGAAGAGAAGGCTCAGGGGTGACCTCATTGCTGTCTACAACTACCTGAAGGGTGGCTTTAGCCAGGTGGGGGTTGGTCTCTTCTGCCAGGCAACCAGCAACAGGACAAGGGGACACAGTCTCAAGTTGTGCTGAGGGAAGTATAGGCTGGATGTTAGGAGGAAATTCTTGACACAGAGAGTGATTTGCCATTGGAATGGGCTGCCCAGGGAGGTGGTGGAGTCACTGTCCCTGGAGGTGTTCAAAAAAAGCCTGGATGAGGCACTTAGTGCCATGGTCTAGTTGATTAGATAGAGCTAGCTGATAAGTTGGACTGGATGATCTTGGAGGTCTCTTCCAACCTGGTTGATTCTGTGACATTAGAAACAATTTTTTTCACTGAAAGGGTTGTCAGGCATTGAAACAGGCTGCCCAGGGAGGTGGTTGACTCCCCGCTCCTGAATGTCTTTAAAAGCCAACTTGATGTGGTGTTTGGAGATAGGGTTTAGTGGCAGGGTTGATGGTTGGACTCAATAATCTTGAAGGTCTTTTCTAACCTAAATGATTCTATAATTCAGAGTTTTCAGATGAGGCTCCCTGAAATGAGGTGCTGGGAAGGGCATACCCACCACAAGATCTCTCAGGCAGCACTAAAGAACTATTGGATGGGAAAATCCTTCAGGTCTTGCACTGTTTGCTGCAGTTTTTGCATAATTGAAATGCACCTCAAGTTTTTATGTCCCTTTTCTTAGAGACCCTTTGAGTTTAGACTTACTATGTGTTCCTGTGACAATACAATTTCCTTCTATCAGCAAAGCCAGCTTCAGCTGTTGTCAAGTATTACTATACCTCACTGATTCCTTCCTCTCCCATCAGTCCTTCTATCCTGGAGTTCAATGTCATTTATAACTTGAGTTATCCAACTGCTAGTCCAAAATAGCCCCAAAGACTGGAAAGTTCATGACAAAGGAGCCATCAAGTGGCTGCATTTTCTGCAGCACAATAAGGAACAGATACTCAAAATCTTACTGAGAGGTGTGAAGGTAGCCCAGGACATTTAAGACAGAGTGATTTGGGCAGAACAGTGTGGTACGAGTGCTCACACTTGATGATGTGGGTGGTGAGCAATCATTTAAGTGGGTGCAGATGCCACTGGAAAATGTCACTGCTGCAGTCAAGCCACCCTTTGTGACAAGAAAGAGGTCTGTCTTCACCATGAAGGGGACAGAAAAACTTAATATGAGCACAAAATTATTGTTTGGTTGTTTTTTTTACTTTTGTAACCAAGAAGAAAAACAACTAAACTAAAAAGGACTCCCGTGAATGTTTGGTATCTATGATCTTAGAGGTCTTCTTCAGGCAAAACAATTCCATGACTCTGTGAAAAGTCTTTACCAACGTTTTTGCAGCATGCAAACTATTTTGGTGGACTGGAAGCTATTTCAGTGCAATGAGGAACATCAGAATAAAAATGATAGGGAAAATGTCATTTAGCTCTGAACTGCAAAGGTGGTTTCTTCACTTCCTTTCTCCTTCAGCTTTGCTTGCTTGGTTTGTTTTTAAAGTCACTCTTGTTAATTGTCCCACAGCCATGGTATGTACCAGATAGCCAAGAAAGCTGACATGGAGAAGTTATATACAGCATCCTTGTGACCTTTCTGCAGTGAAGAGACAGAGCTGTCCAATAAAGCCCCAGGCCAAATGACAGCGACAGCTGCCTCGTGGCATTCGTTTTGAATCAAACAGGTTTGCTCAGAAGTGAGGAGCAAGTGTTCCGTTACAGACTGTGCACCAAGACCAACATAACCCCCCAAAAGTGAAACTTTCCCTCTGTAGCTATGGAAACTGCACCGGTGGACTGAGATGCACTTCACAAGCTCCTCCTTGTCACCTTGCTTTGACTTTCCTGCCTCCTGCCAGCTGTCAGACATCCTCTGTTGGCATTTACGTGTTGATGTAGGACTTGCAAGGGAAGAAAAACCTCATTTCATCTCCCAGGAGGGATCCAGGGTGTTATGGGAACTGAGAACTCCAAGAACGAGAGACGGAGGAGCATGGGTTTTCTGAGGAAAGGTCCAAAGTTGCCTGCCTGGGAAGATGCTCTTCTGGCAGGGAAAGAGCCCAAGTCGCTGCTGAAACGGGGGTTGCGTTATGTCAGCTTGAGCCTCATAATGAAAGGGATGACCAGCACGCCTGACTTCTTGTGGGGACTGCCCGAGGTGCAGAAACTGAACCTTTCCCACAACCAGCTGGTGATGATTCCTCCTTCCCTGGGCAAACTGGACAGGCTGGTAGTGCTGAACTTGGGTGGCAACTGCCTCAAGTGCCTACCTAAAGAGATTGGGCTGCTGAGGAACCTGAAGATCTTGTTCGTCAACATGAACTGCCTGACAGAAGTGCCAGCAGAGCTCAGCCTGTGCAGGAAGCTGGAGGTTTTGAGCCTCTCGCATAACTGCATCTCCCAACTGCCTCTGAGCTTTGCTGACCTGACAAATTTGAGGAAGCTCAACCTCAGTAACAACCGCTTTGTGCAGATTCCCCTCTGCATTTACGCGCTGAGGAGCTTAGACTTCTTACACCTGGGGTCCAACAGGCTTGAGAATATCGCAGAGAGCATCCAGTATCTGGTCAATCTGCAGATCTTCATTGTAGAGAATAACAACATACGCACCCTGCCCCGCTCTATCTGCTTCCTCACCACACTGGAGCTGCTAAATGCTGATTACAACACCATACAGACTCTTCCAGACGACCTCTACCTGCTGCACCGGCTGCCACGCATCGCATGGAACCCAATGGACAAAGGTCTCCACATTGCCCACAACCCCCTGACCCGGCCCCTGCCTGAGGTCATAGAAGGAGGGCTGGATGTCCTCTTCAGCTACCTCAAGGAGAAAAAGGAGCACCACTGAGGTTCCACTGAGCTTGGGATTAAGCCTGTCATGGGGACCTGGTTGTGCTGAAGCACATTTCGCCTCCTAATGCTTGGACTTCGAAGACCATGGACGGTTTTACTCATGGCTGAAGGAGAGCAAGTAAAGTATGATGGTCTTAATTCAGTGTGTGAAGACTAAGCTTTCCAAAAATAGCCATCTCTGTAACCTTCCTTGTTGGTGTGCTTGGGGTATTTTTTTGTGTTAAAAGCTCCCACAACGAGCTTGTGATAAAATATTTGTTCTTTGTTTGACAGAAACAAATTAAAGGAGACTGCCAGAAGTGGAGAAAAGGATTTGCCAGCTACTGGGTTGGAGGAATATTAATATCAGTTGGATTTACTGTATGTGGCTGCAGTTGCACTTTGACTCCTGCTCACTTCTCCACAGGCAGAAAAGCTGCTGCATAAATAAACACTGATCTAAGTTACATCTCAAGGAAAAATGTTTAATTTACGATGGGTAGTGAATAGATCCTGGGCTACATTAGCTCACAGACAGCATTTTAGTGGCCAATACAATGTGTTAGTTTTTTCACCCCACAGCTTTGCCTTGGTCTCTATAAATTACAAGGAAGATCACCACTGATGTGGTGGTTTCTCAATTTTTTGGAAGAAGACCCCAAACTTCCTTCAACTCCCCAGCATCCCTCCTGAGCCAAGCAACCTTCCCTATGAAGCCTCCAAGGGTGTCACCAGCATTGCATCACACATCTGGGAGCACCATCCACAATAACAAGAGAAACAAAAGTGAGTCCTCACTCCTTCAAACAAAAGATGTCAGATAGAGATGCTCAGCAGTAGATGAACTGCCACAGTTCTCTTTCCTGCATCCTGGCGCTGTAGAGTCACTTTACTCAGGTCTCCTATAGGTGGAACACTTCTTCCAGAAAAAAGCAGCACCAAACCAATCATCAGTTTGAGTAAGAGCTTAAAAAACAGATTCCTATTTACTGAAAGGTTGATCAGGCATTGGAGCAGGTTGCCCAGGGAGTTGATGGAGTAGCTGTCCCTGGAAGTATTTAAAAAATATGTTGGCATGGCACTTTGGAATGTGGTTTAATGGCTGTGGTGGTGTTAAACTGATGATTGGACCCAATGACCTTAGAGGCCTTTTCCAAATGAAACAATTCTGTGACTCTATCATTTCTGTGATTTTTCAGCATCAGTTAGACCTTCTATGTCATAATGATCTTCTGTGAATGCCCTTCATCAAATTTTTATCTGGTAACAAAGAGACAGTATAAAGCAGATGTTAATTTGTACAACTTGATTGATTTTTGTTTCCTCACACCAGTGTAAAATAGAACCAACTGGGTTGGGATAAATGCTTGCAATGGCAGCTAAACCAGGAATTACCCCAAAACTCTTGAGCTAATTAGGAGTATCCAAAGTTACTTCCAACCCTGTGTCAACTTTCAGGAAATCAATGATTTGCTCAAAATTATGGAAGGCTGATCCTGCTTGACAGATAAACTCCCCAGCACAGGTAGGACCAGCCTGATGACAGCAGGTCAGATAGTGACAGGACTAGGGGAAATGGAGCAAAGCTGGAGATGAGTAGGTTCAGACTGGATATGAGGAGGAAGTTCTTCACCATGAGCATGCTGAGAGCCTGGAATGGGTTCCTCAGGAAGGCAGTTGAGGCCCCATCTCCAGAGGTGTTTAAGGCCAGGCTGGATGAGGCTGTGGCCAGCCTGATCTAGGGTAGGGTGTCCCTGCCCAGGGCAGGGGGGTTGGAACAAGATGATCCCTGTGGTCCCTTCCAACCCTGACTGATTGTATGAGGTAATGGTGCAGTTCATAGGTGTGCACAGCCTTTGGCCATGCAGTATTGAATGCAGCAACGGAGAACTGATACTGATGGAATATTCCACTTTCTGGGTTCTTTTGTATCTCTCTTGTTTTCTGAATGAAGAATTTCAGTGTAACTGCCAGGAATCAGAGTTTTCAAGTCTAGAACAGATCTTAAGCTTCTAATAAACCTTTTTTTTTTTTTGAAGGGCATGTTTGCTTGAGCTTTAAGCAAACAAACACCCCAAATCAAAGAAACGTCAAAACCCCCTTGTTTGATGACTATTTGACTTTGTATATGCTTCAAATGCAATGATATTTTAGCTTTACATGTGTTTATTTCAGCCCTGCAGTGAGATTTATAGCAAAGTCCCAAGTTGGGTAAGGAACAAGACTCCTGACAAATGAACGCACGATTCAATTAGCGACAAGAAATAAAGCTGCAATTATTTATAGAAGCACCAACAGAGAACTCTTGGAGGGGATTAGGCACAGATTATTAACTTTCCTAAATGTCTATTCCATATATCCCTTCAAGTCTGGCATTCGCATCAGCAGTGCTTTGCAGGGAAATGAGATGCTTGTGGTATTAATCACCTGAAAAAGATTTTTTCCACGTGGCAGTATCCAGGATTAAATGACACCAGATAGCCTCCTCCAACGTGTTCTGGCTGGAGGAGCTATGCACAGTGACTCATAAGGGAGATGTAAGACTGGACTGTGAGGGTCCCACCATGGAAGGGGGGGGAGAAAGAGAGCATGAGTTGAGAGAATGGTCTCCAGACAGGGGATTAAAAGAAAATTGGACATAATTAAACATGCCTGGAAAAGCAGTTATAAGATGAAGTGCAATACCAATAATTTAAAATTCAATTATTCAATTGAATAATAATAACTTTTTACTCAGGCTAATAAACCTTCACAGGCATACAGAAGACTCAGAGAAGTCTTCCCCTTTTTAAGCAGGATAATAAAATACACTGGATAAATGGTGTTCTAATATATAATTCAGATTTCACCATTAAGAAGATAATTTCTACTGAACTGCTTTGGTTTTTCTCTCATTCCTCAGTCCAGACTATTAATAGCTGTTTCAGAGAGACAGCAGAGCATCTCACTCAATGAAAGGTAGCATTGTGAATTCCTCCTCTGAAAAGACAAGACTGTATATTACTGTTAATACATAGAAATATGCATGAGAGGTAAAATGGTTCAGTGGGCATGGTGGGGTTGGTGCTTGGACTCAGTGGTCTTTTCCAGCCTTATTGATTCTATGATTCTATAGGGCATGGTGTGTTGGGTTGATGATCTTAGAGGTCTTTTTCAATCTTAGTGATTCCATGAGTCTATGATTCTATGGGAGGCATCTGAGAGGGTGCAAGATAGAGAAAGCAAGCAAGAGATGTGGGAGTGAGACAGAAAGCATGATGTCACACATTGGCCCTAGGTTTGAGCAGGGCATTAGCAAAGAATTGGAGGATCTCGACACTGTCATCTGATATTAGCTGTAGAGATGACAGGAAAGTAAGGAGCTGGAAATCTGCAGAGAGTGTGGTCATCTCTCATCATATATGATTGACTGTACATTAAGTGATCTGATTTTTGACTTATAACCTTTAAGAGAACTGCATGAGGAATGTGACACTTGTACTCACTGAAGCTTTCTCATCCTAAGACTCCCAGCATCTGCTTTTTTTGTTGTTATTGGTGGTGGTATTCTTCAAAGGAATGGAAAAAAGTGGGATCCATTTGTAGCTGCTCTCTTGCCAGGGTGGCTTTTCTGTGGCTGTCACTCAGAGAAACTCTCAAAGGGTGTAGAAATACTCTTGGTGTGGATGAGCTGAAGGCAAAAGCACGAGAACAAAGCAGAAAGAACATAGTCAGTGGTCAAGTGGTTGGAATAACTGTAATTTACAGCATGCAATTTGTTCTCCAACTATCATCAAATGCACTGCTGGTAAATTTGGTGATCTGAACAGAATCATACAGAACCCCAGCAAGGTGAGCTTGGAAGGAGACTCTGTGCATCATCAAGTCCAACACCCCTGCTAAAGCTGGGTCACCCATAGCAGGCTGCCCATGAGCTCAATGTTCAGGTGGGTTTGGAATCTCTGCAAGGAGATTCCACAACTTCTCTGGGCAGCCTGCTCCAGGGCTCCAGCACCTCCACAGCAATGACATTTCTCTTCATATTCAAATGGAACCTCCTGGGATCCAGTTTGTGTTCTTCTCAGTAAGTCATATTTACATCAATTTAGTATAGTCTTGATTTGCATAAACATGAACATCAGCTTTCTTTTCTCAGTGTTGCAAAGGCAATGAGTCACCAAACAGATTTCTGCAATGTCTTCTCTCTCTCCTGTACTCCCCTGTACAGTGTTTGGCCATTCCAAGCAGGACTTAAGCTGGAATCTGTATCCAACAAGCAGAAATAGCCCAAACTTGTCTGGCTTCAGTTCATAGTGGGAAAGGTATATTTAAAAATATCAGATAAATAATAAATGTAAGAGGTCCTAGATGGAGAAAAACCTTTTTAGCAAGAAACCAGGAGAGCAGATAGAGTTTCTTCTATACAAGCTGTCTGCATTTTCCCTTTACTTGCCTTTTTTCATTTGTCCTCCTTCTTTTATCCTGTTCTCTACCCACTCTCCTTCCTTTTTTTGTGTTTCCTCTCCTTGTTTTTTCTTAATGACTCCTGACATTTCTAATTAAAGTTGACTGATGCCACTCCAACCCTCCTTGCCTGAATCTGCCCTCTAATACAAGTTATCCATTAGCAGAAGCCTGTCTTCATCAGCTACATGAGGGACAACGGCAACAACAACAACAACAAAAGAAATAATGAAGGAAGAAGAACAAAGAAAATCAACAAATAGAATAAATGAAAAATTGTGAATGAGCCTCAGGAAGCAGTAATCACCTTAAAAAGTAGAATATACTTTGCACTGGGTGGAGCTGTCCTGGTTTGGGATAGACCAGAACCAGTTCTGGTCAGGGATTTGACTTCTCAGCTCAGTCTCTTCTCAGTGGGGGCACCTTCTGAAATTCAGGGCAGACTTGCACAGACAGGGGCTGCTTCTAGCATAAGAGTGCTGATGGGGTGAGAGTTACTGCTAAGGGCTGGGCTGCAGAAACCCATCTTAGACTTGCTCCTGGCCAGACCAAGGGCACTGCCACATCTTGTACCCCACCTTGGGGTGAAGGAAGTCAGAGATGGCACCTTTTAGGAAGAGGACACAGGTCAGGTCTCTCTCAATGTTGGTGCAAGGGATTCCATCCCATAGATGTTGTCTTCAGAATCAAGCTGGGAGATCACTAGAGTCAAGCAACATCTTCAGTGCCAGTATCCCAGGAAGACTCTGTCCATTCTGCCTTTGATCACAATTTATCCCCATACTCCTTTCCAGAATCCATCTCCTGCATCCAGTTTCCATGTGCTGCTGAGTCCAGTCTGAGACTTCTGAAGTACCTGTCCCCAGCATCAGTGCTGCCAATGATGATGTAATTTGCTTCAAGGGGAAGGGTTCCATATTGTTTGTACCTTTTTATTTCTCTGACGTTAGATTATTCTTCTTTCCATTCCAGCTGGTTTAGTTTCTTTCCCAAACCATCACTCTCTCTCCTTTATCCCTTTCTCTTCCCTTTGGGAAGGCAGAGGGATTCATAGAGAGCTTCTGACACTCATCTGCCGGCCATCCCTGTCCTTACCCCTGACAAGCTCATAAATCCTGAGTGCCAAGTGTGATTCTGGATAGACATTTGTGTTAAACAGCTACTGAAGAGATATAGTAAATATCAGAGACAGAGGAGTGAATTTATACAGACCTATGAGCAAACAACAAGTCTTGTCCTCATCTGACTTATTCAGTGACCGGATAGTGCTGGATCAACAGCTGGGACTCATCATCTTTAAGGTCTTTTCAAACCAAAATGATTCTATGATTCTCCAGAGGTCACCTGCCATTGCCAGTGACACTCTACATATATTGACTGCCTGTTATCTGCATTTTGGAAGTGAGGAATTTTGGTCCTCCTGGTTGTCACATCAATAGAATCATAGAATGGTTTGGGTTAGAAGGAATCTTTAAAGGTTATCTAGTCCAAATCCCCTGCAGTATGTTATGGAATGATTTAGAAGCATCTAAAAGCAGAGATGGATCCCCTTGTGTGGCCCTAGATTTCACCACACTCTGTAGGCAGTGAGATTTATGTCTAACTATTTCTTTTGTAAAAATACACTCACCTCACTCCTCTCCCCCTGCATATAACAGACTCCTAGTCTTTGGTGTCAGTCCTTCAAAACAGAAGATGCAGTCTGAGCCTGGAGCCACAATGTGTAGCCACAATTACAGTCTTCAGAGTTATGCTAGTCACAGACAGCTTCTTACTTTAGCTGCAGAACAGGAGAAGAAAAATATAGGATAAAGAAAGAGAAGACAACAGGTGTTAAGAAACATGTAAATGTGGCACCTAGGGACATGTTCTAATGGCCATAGTGTTAGGTCAGCAGTTGGACTTGACCATCTTAGAGGTCTACTCCCAGTGAAACAATTCTGCAATTCTAGAACACAAAAACTGTCCTGCCTCCAAGGAGAACCTCCTGTTTTAGGAGACACAGAAGCTGAGAGAGAGATATGAACAGACTAAGGCAAATTATTTTAAAGTCCCTTTTCAGCCTGACACTACAGAACATAAATCAAACCACAGCACAGTATCACTGAACAAATGCAGTTAGAGTTTTGTTACATAAAAGCAGGCAAATAATGTGACTAGAAGGACATTTTTAATACATTAGACTTGTTACTTGGTAGTTTGATGTCAAATACATGAAATATTAAGCCTGCTATAATGATCCCTCTAGTAATGTTAAAAATGTTCACATTTTTAATCAGGAGATCTAATGGATGAGCCATGATTGTTCAACATCCTAGAAGGCAGCTCTCAAAATTATGCTATTCCCTGTGGCAAGTGAAGGACAGATCACAGACTTCATGGAAGGAACATTTTCCTTTTCCCTGATGAACACTAGGATTTACATTTCAGCCCCTCCAGCAAGCACAGTGACTTGTGATACCTTCTAAATTAGTGCCACCTCATCAGCTGCACCCAGGATACCTCCTAAATTAACCAGTAATACATTTAGGAATCCCTGAATTAACAAGCAATACATCTAGGAATCCCTGAAAGGCTTATTATCTCCTGCCCAATATGTAATGAGGTGGGAGTTGGTCTCTTCTCCCCAGTACGAGGTGATAGGAGGAGAGGAAGTGGCCTGAAATTGTACCAGAGGAGGTTTAGATTGGATGTTAGGAAAAATTTCTTCCCTGAAAGATTGATCAGGCATTGGAACAGGCTGCCCAGGGAGGTGATGGAGTCACCATCCTTGCATGTGTTCAAGAAACGTCCTTCCTCAACCTTTCTGTAGGTCCCTTTCAGATACTGAAATGTAGTTATAAGGTCTTCTCCAGGCTAAACAGCCCATCTCTCTCATCTTGTTTTTGTAGGGTAGCTGTTCTAGCCCTCTGATCATCCTCATGGTCCTCCTCTGAACCCATTCCAGAATATCCATGTCTTTCTTGTGTTGAGGTCCCCATAACTGGACACAGTACACCAGGTGAGACCTCACCAGAGCAAAGCAGCAGAATTGCCTCTCTCAATTTGTTGGCCATGCTGCTTTTGATACAGGATGCCCCTGGCCTTCTGTGCTACAAGTATGCACAGCTGGCTCATGTCCAGCCTCTTTTACACCAGTGCCCCCAAGTCATTTTTTTTCAGGGCTTCTCTCAATACCATCATCCTGCAGCCTGTTTGAGGATTGCCCTGACCTAAGTGCAAGACCTTGCGCTTTCCATTATTGAGCCTCGTGAAATTATCCTCAGCCCTCCTCTCCAATCTCTCCAGGTCCCTCTGGGTGGCATTCCATCCTTCAGTCTTATCAACCTCACCATTCAGCTTGATATCAATTGCAAACTTGCTGAGGCTATGCTCAGACTCACTGTCTATACCATTAAGGAAGCCTTCCCTCCTCACAGAGGTGCTTCAATCTCCTCAGCATCTTTGTAACCTCCCCTGGACTCTCTCTAGTGGTTTCTTGTCTCTCCTGAATTGAGGGGTCTAGAATTGGACACAGCACTCCAGATGTGGCTTCACTAGGGCAGAGCAGAGGAGAACCTCACTCAACCTGCTGGTACTTACTTTATACTATATTCATAACTTCAGAGGAAAGAGGGTTGCAATTCCAAGGCTGAGATATTCGCTTCTGCATCTCAAGCCCTCCTAGCTGTTTTAGATCCCTAGGCTGCTGCAGTCATCTCTGAATTACTTGTGCACTTCTATGTCACCACCACACAGGATAGCAATAGGAAACACCACAGGGAGAAGAATTGCTGATCTAACAGTTCCCATTGGGAAGTAGCTGCTCGTTAATATGGTCTCAGGCTGTCACGCTTTGAGATGCTGGTCAAAGGTTTTTGCAAAACTGGAAATCAAGAAATGTTCAGCTCATCAGCCTGGTCTAAGAGTACAACTCGCTGCTGACAAGACACAGCAGCAGCTGGAGTAGCTGGATCTGCTAAGAGCTTCATACATCCCCCAGCTCTTGTTTGATTTCCTCTGCTCCCTGCTTCTAACACAGAGCATGCCTGTGGCACCAGGGCCCAGCTGTTTCAAAAGGCTTTATTTGCTGAGCTTGGTGTCATAGAATCATGCAGTCATCCTGTTTGGAACAGACTTTTGAAGACTGACAAGTTCCACTGCTAGCCCACCACTGCCAGGTCACTGCTAAACCATATCCCTCAGCACCTAAAAGCATCTGCACTTTGAAACCCCTCCAGGGATGGGGACTCCAGTACTGCCCTGGGCAGCTTGTTCCAGGGAATGAAAACTCCTCCCATGAAGAATTTGTTCCTAATGTCCAACCTGAACCTCCCCTGGTGCAACCTGGGGCTGAGACTGAAACCTACCTGGCTCCAACCTCTCTACAGAGTGAGATGTCCCCTCAGCCTTCTTTTCCCCACCTTGAACAACCCATTTCCCCTGCCACTCCTCAGAAAACTTGTGCACTAGACCCTTCACCAGCTTTGCTGCTCTTCTTTGGACACCCTCCAGCACCTCAATGCCAGATGTCGTTGTTCTAAGCAGAGGGTTTCTGGCAGAAGTTTCTTTCTAGACAAAGTGGATCCCTCCAGGCATTTGCTGTGACAGAAGCAACTGAGATGTGGCCAGGTCATTTCTGGCAAGGGTTACAGCCATTCCTCACTCCCCCAAGTCAGCTCCCACGTCCCTGTTTCCTGAGGAGACCTCAGTGAAGTTCAACTACTTTCCCTCAGCAGGTGTAAGGCCAAGCAAATGCTCAATCTTCTGCCTTCAGAAGGAATGTCCATCACTCCATTCCTGGAATTTCATCATGCTAGCTGAAGTAACTTGCATCTAAGGGCTTTTGGTAATATTCTTAACTGCAGCTAACAAGCATGGCACAAAGATGTCCACCATCCCCTTGGAAATGGGTGGCCAAGACATCCCACAATAGGAGGGTTGGGGTGCTTTTCTGAAACTCAACAAGACACATATATTTCCCTTTTGGAGATGCCTTCCAGCTGCTCAGTGAGGTGACAAAGAAACAAACCCATCTGCAGCCTCTCTGTGACTTCTTTTGTGCAAAGCCACCGTTTGCATTCTAAACGTTTTAACAAAGACACATTGAGCTCCGTTTAACCCTGTGACTTTGGCAAGTTGAGCCCATTGACTTTGCAGAGGCAAATACAGAGCTCAGTCTTGTTTTCTGATGAAGCTCATGAGAACAAAGAACTCTCTCAAAAACTGCCACTGTGGGAACTCAGCCAGCAAGAGGCCCATCACCAAATAAGGGGAACTTGTTATCACTCTTTGATTTTAAGTATCTGTTGGCTAAATATGCACTAAAGAAGCATCTCTTATTTGTAACAGATAATCTTGGTGCATCTATTTTTAAAAGAACAAAGGCTCCACTCTCTGGTTTTGAAGGTCTCCCTAACTAACTTCAGCATGGGAGATTGAATTCCAGAATGGCTAAATTTGATTTGCAATGAGAAGCATATCAACAGATATTCCTTATCTCAATGCAAATGTGAATTAGGAGCCTCAGTCAACTTTCAGTTGACTCTCACAAACTCCCAGAATTCAATTTCCTGAGCAGGAGACAGTATAGATTAGTTTGATTTATAATAAATCCCAACCCTCCCTAGGTAGCTACTGCCAGCAGAATCTCCTCCTTCAGAGCTGTAGATCTTAAAATATAGGAGTCAGATACTGAGGTTAATAATTAATGTGAAGCCTTGAGATCTTCTACATGTTCCAGTCTTAAGTAATCGTATCAAGTTCCAAGGAGCCAAAAAGGAGACAGAAAGAAAGTCATGAAACTCGTGTCCTTTAGGCAGCCTATGTGTCCTACCTCAGTGGTTCAAGTACTTAATTCCTTACCAGTAGACACAGAGATTCATGTTCTGAACCTACACCAGAGCTGACTTCAGTTCTTAGAATTCATCTCTCTTCCA
Organism: Tricholaema leucomelas; assembly: GCA_013400475.1. Taxonomy (NCBI): domain Eukaryota; kingdom Metazoa; phylum Chordata; class Aves; order Piciformes; family Lybiidae; genus Tricholaema lacrymosa; species Tricholaema leucomelas. The sequence goes on from WAAF01004516.1 coordinate 40,845, forward strand.
CGCAACTTGAACTCTGCTCTGGTGAGGCCACACCTCGAGTACCGTGTTCAGTTGTGAGCATTTCAATATAAGAGAGATGTGGAGGTGCTGGAGCGAGTGCAAAGGAGGGCAACAAAGCCAGGGAATGGCCTGGAGAATAAATCTGATGAGGAGTGACAGAAGGAGCTGAAGTTGGTTAGTTTGAGGAAGAGGAGGCAGAGGGGAGACCCCATTGCTGTCAACAGCTACCTGAAAGGGCTTTGTGGAGAGGCTGCTGCTGGTCTCTCCTCACAGGTAATTAGTGATAGAACAAGAGGGAATGGCTTTAAACTGCAACTGGGTAGGTTTAGACTGACTATTAGGAAAAAAAAATCCAGGAAGAGTGGTCAGACATTGAAATGAGTTATGCAGGGAGGTGGTGGAGTCACTGACCCTGGATGTGTTTAAAAGTCATTTGGATGTGGTACTTGGGGATATGGTTTAAGGTGAACCTTGTAGAGTAGGGATATTGGTTGGACTTTGTGATCCCAAGCATCTTTTCCAACCTGAATGTTTCTGTGATTTCTGTAATTTATCCCTTTCTGATAAATTCAAGCATACACTCTGTATTGCAAAGATTAGGTCTGCATAGGAAGCTTCTTTGATTTACCATAGAGCAAGGATGAGGCCTTGAGTGACCTGTTCTAGTGGGCTGTGTCTCTGCCTATGGCGGGGGGTTAGAACTGGATGATCTTTGAGGTCCCTTCCAACCTAAACCATTCTATGATTCTGCTGGTACAGAATAGCCCACACTGTCTAGCTCCAAAAGCTTTCCCTCCACTCATCTTCATTGAATCTAGCAACAGCAGAGGAGGATGCAGCTTGGAGGCCTGCAAATGGAGACAGAACTGAACACCCACAGTAAATGTATCACAGGAATTCGGTAATACATGTGCAGAAAGAGGAGGTGCCTGAGACATTGTCTAATGGGGAAAAGGAGTAGATGGCAGAGCAGGTCAGGAAGAGTCTTTTGTCTGCAAATATTTCTGACATAGAATGTCCTAACATGGGCAACTTTTAAATGGGACCTATTAAATACAAGATCATTTGGGCTAATGATGTTAGACTATCCACCCTGCAAAATGTCCTGAAGGACATGAGTTGAGTATCCAGAAAGAGGTGTCAAGGATCAGGGCTCAGCTGGCCAAAAGATGAGTATCAGAGGCTCTCTATGAAGTGCTCTGTCTTCCTAAAGAGAAGAGAAAGGGAAGAAGGGAGAAAGCCTGATGGGTTGGGAAAGAAACTAAACCATCTGGGATAGAAATAAGAATGTCACAGAGATAGAAAGACACAAACCAATATGGAACCCAACCCCTGATGGCAATGACTGTCCACCTTTGTCAACACTGGTGCTGGGGGCAGGCACTGGGGAAGTCCCAGACTGCACTCAGCAGCAGATGGGAACTAGATTTAGGAGCTGGATTCTGTAACTGGATTCAGGAACACATGGACCAGGATCAAAGGCAGAAGGAACAGAGTCTTCTTGGAACACTTGCCCACTGAAGAAGTGGCTTGACCCTGGCGATCTCTCATCTTGATCTTGAAGATGATGTTTATGGGATGCAATCTCTTGTTGGTCAGTTGAGGATACCCTGTGCTGTCCGCTCCTCCAACAGGTTTTACCTCTGACTTCCTGTCCCTCAAAGTGTGACACAAAATGCGGGAGTGTCCTTGATATGTACAGGATCAAGTCTAAGCCAGAGCCTTTCTGCAGCCTAGCCCTTGGCAATAATTCTTCCCATCAATGCTCCAACTGCTGGAAGCAGACATTGGCTGTGCAAACCTACCCTGAATGTCAGAAAGTGTCAGCACTGAGCAGAGTCTGAGCTAAGAAATTCCTGGGTCTGATCTAGCTCAAACAAGGACAGGAGATCCTAAGACTGGTAATGGATCAAACTTCCATTCCTGCTCTGTCCTGGACATGCTTTTGGGGAACTCTTTGTTAAAATAAAAAGAAGGATATTTGAGGAAAGGCTAAAAATATTAGATGCAAGACTATGGATCTGTGGACTACAGACTTAAATCCACCAGAATTTCTCATGGAGCAGCTACATCTGCATTTTATGAGTTCTGTCAGGTTCAATCTTCAGAAATGAGTTTTGAGAGCTCTGATGAAAGTCATTTAAAAGGATAAATCATAGAATTATGGAAATGCTTTGGTTTGGAAAAGACTTCTAATATCATTGAGTCCAACCACCAACCTAAGACCACCATGGCCATTAAAGCATGCCCCAAAGTACCATGTCCACACATTTCTTGAAAATCTCCAAGAAGGGTGACTCCATCAACTCCCTAGGCAGCTTGTTTCAATGCCTCACCACTATTTTGGGAAATATTTTTTTTCTTAATAGTCAACCTAAAACTCCCTTGGTGCAATTTCAAGCCATTTTCTCTTGTTCTATCACCAAATACAAGGGAAAATAGATTGACCTCTACCTCACTACAACCTCCTTTTGGGTAGAAATGTCATAACATTTGTTAGGTCTTTCTGCTCTAACTCCTTCAGATGACACAAGGTCTATAAAGTCATTCCAGAGATGGAATGGAAGGACTGTGCATAAAAATACGTATTGAAAGAGACACCGGATTTGCATTAGTAACAGAGAGCTCTCCTACAAGGTGACAGAAATACACTGCAGAGGGGACACTGGGCAGCAGCTGTTTGCTTGCTCACACGTTCATGATGCCTGTCTTGCTGATAGACTGCTTTATAATGGACTGATCTTCCACGAGGTCCTGCGATGGCAAAAGGGAGAAAACCTTTGGGTTTTATTCAATGGGCAATGTCTCTAACAAGGACAGTCCAGATTGGTTTTTTTTTTCCAGGATATCTGGCCTTGAATTTGGGCACAAAGATTGAGTTAGAGGTAAAGGCTGACTTCCATCTTGCCCTCCTCTGCTTAGAACTACCAAGGGGCTCTCAGATCTGCTGCCATTGCTGCAGCAGAGGAGGAGACAGCTAAAAGCAGCTTGCTTTTGTAGGGAAGGATGCTGCAGATGGCACTGTTGCTTTAGCATCCTACATCCATCTCTTCTTTTCCTTTGTGGGAAGTCCCAGGTAGCTTTTCCTTCCTACACTCCCTCCTTATGAGGGATTTTACCCTATTTTCTGTGCTCAAGTCTCCTGTGATGCTGCAGTTCCTCAGTGTAAGCATCACCCCACATTCACCCTACTCTTACCACCACCTCCAATGCCAGTAATTGCTTCACGTGAGGGAAATTTTATATTTGCATAATAATTTATTCCCCTTAATTCCCTTCTACATCCAGTTTAATTAGTTTGTAATATTTGAGTGGTGTTTTCCTCAGCTGTTAATAGCATGGTGGGGAAGCTGGACATGTTCCTACCACAGCTTTTCACTCGGTCTTTTATCTCTTTCTTTAACTTTGTCTAAGTGAATATTTCTGTGTGGCTTATTCATCCTAGAGCCATTGTTGCTTATCTCTGTTCTTAACACCAAACAATTGTCTTAAAACTAATACTGAGGTGTTAAATAATGTGTGGATGTGGCTCTTCAGAACAGTTAATGAGAAACCTCAAGCACTGAGTTGTGTCTGGATTGTACAGCTCAGGTTTTGCCTCACTAGTGAAACCTCACCTGTAGCGCTGCATCCAGCTCTGGGAGTCCTAGGCACAGGAATGAAGTGAACCTGTTGGAATGGGGCCAAAGGAGGCCACAGCAGTGATGTGACGGCTGGAACACTTCTGCTGTGATGACAGGGTGAGAGAGTCGGGGTTGCTCAGCCTGGGGAAAAGAAGGGAGACCTTTTGTTGGCCCAACCAGGAGCTGATCAGAAAGATTAAGACTAGAGAGAAAGAGGGAATTGATTACACTGAGGGCGGTGAGACACTGTCTGAAGTTGCCCAGAGAGGTTGTAGATGGCCCACGTGAAACCAGCCCAGGTCAGGTTGATAGGGCTCCAAGCAATATGCTTCAGTTGCACTGTCCCTGCTGACTGCAGGGGAGTTGGAATAGGTGGCCTTTAAATGCTCCTTCTCACTCAAACTATCTATGATTCTACTTAGTACAAGGAGTAGACATGCTTCCCCCCCAGGTTGAGAATATTCATAGCTATTTTCATCTCTTTCAGCAAAATTGGTAGAGATAGTGAAGTGGCTTTCATGTAAAACACAATAGCAAAGCAAGCCTGTCTTGGGAACCCTGACAGCCAACCTTGGGTGGCTGAAACATTGCTCTTGTTTGTACTCCACTCTCCCAGAATTTTGGGTCAAAAAGGAGGTACTTTGTAAAGGTGCCACCAGGATTAAGTGACTGAGTGCTGAGTTAAGGAGAATCTTCTTTCTTGTGAGGGTGCTGGAGGCCTGGAGCAGGCTGTCCAGAGAGTTTCTGGAGCCTCTTTCTCTGTTGAGATACTGAACTGACCTGAACATTGCAGTTCTGGGAAGTCTGCTCTGGATAACCCTGACTTAGTGAAGGACTTGGACTAGATGATCTCCAGAGGTCACTTCCAACTCCTTCCCTTTAGCTATTGATCATCATTGATAAGATCTCCTCATAGTCTGCTCTTCTCCAGGCCCCAGGTCTCTCAGCCTTTCCTTCTCACAAGGATGCTCCAGTCCCCTCAGCATCTTCCTAGCTTTAGCTGGACTCTCTCCAGTGATTCCTTATCTTTAACTGGGGAGCTGCTTCAAAGTGGTCCTTTTGTTTAGTACAGGAGTTAAATGACACTGAGCAATTTAGGAATGCAAGAGCTATGGTTGTCCTTCAAATTCTCAAAGACGTGTAGGAGTGTTCCTTGAAGCACAAAAATGTTCATCCTCCTCAGGGCAAAAAGAGCTGCCCTTTCAGTTTGGTTCTGATCACATGTAGCATCAAAATTATTTTTACTGTGAAAAGAATCCTCAGGAAAGAAAAAAAGTAAGGGGGGTGGTGGGGGGAGGTTTCTAGGAGAACAAGCAGGGAAGAAGAAAACAAAGCAAAATGAATGCCAAACCTGTAGACAATTGTGGAATCCTGTCTCACATGAATATTAACTGGAACTATCCACACGAGTAGATGTTGGAACAGCAAATCAGTACCTCATAGGCCTGCTTTTGTTTGAAGACAGCTGGAAAACAATGTATTCTTTAATGACATATGCATGTTAATACAAATTGTATGCTCTCTGCTAATCTAATACTCATGAAATGAGCACATCCATCATGGAAATTAAACAATAACTTCTTCCTTGAACAAATTCTGCCATGCATATGTTACAGAAAATAATTAAGAGATAATGTCAATTGGCTAGAACTTTATCAGAAAAGGATGGCCTCCATTTGTGAGAATAAGAAAAAAGAAAAGCCCAGTACAAATCATGACCAGTTATAAAATAAAGTCTCAGTCATGGTGGGTTTTACTTTTTGGGGGGTGGGGAGGAGGAAGTGGGTTGATGTTTCATCTTTTTTGTTTGGTTTCTTTTTCAAACTAGGAGACATCTTTGACAATATCTTAATGGTATTGTTTCCATTAAATCAATTGATTCACAGATGCTGTAGACAGCTGAATGACAATTCTTCCCTGTAACAGTGTGGAAAATCTAGGTCTCAATTAGCTCCAAGAACATTCATCTTTTTTTCCCCCCTCCCCCTAGCTAATAGTCAGCTCTATCCATAAAATAATAATTTCTTATAAATGTGGAATGTATTTCTGAAGAAGGAGGCTATTTGATTTCTTTACGTAGCCAATTAGATGTGACAAGACATGCTCTGAATACATCATCACCCACCCATTTCTCTGGCAATGGCCATAAGAAAGGAATAAAAGAGGTATTTTTGAGCATGGAATGCTAATGTTTGGTTTCCTAGAATCATGGAGTGCTTTGAGTTGGAGGCTTTAAAGTTTGAGTCCAACTGCTGTGCAGTCAGCAGGGACATATGGAACTAGAACAGGTTGCTCAGAGCCCCAGACAACCTCACCTGGAATGGTTCCAGGGCATGGGGCATCTGTTGCCTTGGGACAATCTGGGCCAGAAGCACACCTGTCTCAGTGTAAACAGTCTCCTCCTTCTGTCTAGTGTAAATTTCCCTCTTCTAGTTTCAATCCATCATTCCTCTTCCTGACATAACAGGCCTTGCTACAAAAAAATCTGTCCCCGGCTTTCCAATTTTCCCCATTAAGTGCTGAAGTGCCACAAGAAGCTCTCCCTAGAATCTTCTCTTCTCCAGAATGAACAATCCCACATTCTGTCTGTCCTTACACCAGAGGGGTTCCAGCCCTCAAATCGTTGCTGTGGCCTCTTCTGACCGCACTCTGACAGATTCTTGTCTCTGTTGTGCTGAGGGCTCCAGAACTGCAGGTGGAGTCTCAGCAGAGTGGAACAGAGGGGCAGAATCCCCTCCCTCCACCTGCTGCCCAGGACATGGTTGGCTTCTGGGCTGTGAGCACGTATTGCTGTCTCAGGCCCAGCTTTTCACCCACCAGCACCCCCAGGTCTCCACCTCTTGATACTGAAAACTACCCCAAGCCATATGCAAGACCTTGCATTTGGCTTTGTTGGACCTCATGATGCTCACATGGGCTCAGTTCTCAAGCCTGCCCAGCTTCCTTTTTCTTCAAATGCAGGAAAATGTTCATTTGGTTCTTATTTAATCTCAAGCTTCTCTTCAGGGAAGGAAGCACTGATATTTTCTGATTCCTTTTAGCTGTACTGGATTTTGTCACATTTTCTTCATCCCTGGTGAATGAAGTGACTCATCTCCTGCAGTGCAAAGGTAGGCAATGCTCTGCAAAAACAAAAAGTGCCTATCAGCCTCTGGGAACCTGTTCAGAGCTGGAAGCCACTGTTTAACTCTCAATTCCACTAAGTCTCATTTTTGTTTTCTAGCAGTTCCCAGGCTTTGCTTTAGACCTACAGCTGCCATTATCGACTCGCACAGCTGCTGAAGTTGGACAAGATCTCACAATCCCACTACTACTGCTAAGCTACTACCACCAAACCACATCATTCAGCACCACATCAACATGTCTTTTAAATCCCTCCAGGGATGGCAAGTCCAATACCTCCCTGGGCAGCCTGTTCCAGAGCTTGACAACCCTTTCTTGTTGAATGCAAGAGACCAACCCCCACTTTACTCCAACCATGTTTTAGGTAGTTGTAGAGGGCAATGAAGTCTTCCCTCAGCCTCCTTTTCTGAAGACTAAACAACTCCAGTTCCTTCAGCTGTTCCTCATAAGATTTGTGTTCAAAGTCCTTCACCAGTTTGGTTGTTCTTCTTTGGACACACTCTAGCACCTGAATGTCCTTTCATTCTAGAAAGCCATCAAGTTTTAGTCCCTGGTTTTCCAAATAATTTAAAAGAGACTTAACAGAGACACTGCATGGGTTTGCTTCACATGGAGCTAGAAATCCATATTAAAATTGTCCAAAGGCCCAGTGTGATCAGAAGGTCTAACACCATGAAGAAGTCAGGGGCCTGGCTATGAGAAAGATATGCTCATTTCTCTGCTATAGCCTGTGGAAATCAAACTCTAATTTTTCATATCACAAAGAATCCTGCTACCTATACTCAGTTAAAGCTGGTTGCACACAATAGCTAAGGAGAAATAGATCTAGAAAACATTAGAGCTTGTTGGTAAAGACATTTCATCTTGAACAAGAGTTTTATGCACCTGTGAGACATCAGCAAGAAACACCTTATGGAGATTCCTTCACCTTAATTTTAGGTGACCAAGTAGCTGCTTCTGCATGCTCAGATGAGCTTTTTTGTGCTCAATTTTTCCTCTTCTTATTTCTTTTTGTGTGCCATGGTATTGCCTCAACAACAAGAGGAAAGGGACCTTCCACCATAGATTAGTTTATGAGCTAGTTTATGAGCTAGGTCAATCCCTTCTTTGTCCAGGTCACAGCAGAGCAGAGAACTGAACGTTACTTTCTAAATTTCAAGCTTGCAGCTTTAGGTACCTGAATGGAAAGAGAGAAGCATAATCTCTTTTTAGGAAATGGCGAGTACTCTAAATCATACAGGCAAGCAGCTCTGGCTAACGACAGCTCCTACTTTCCAAGCCCATTAACCTCATTAAGCATCTCACACAAAGGGAGCTGGTAAACACAAGTTCCAGCAGCCTCTGAAGTATTGATGTCTCTGATATCTGAAGAAGGTGAGCCCCTGCTAGTTGCAATTTGGACTTAAATCCAATCTGAAGCTTAGATCCAACTTGAAACTAAGTCCAAATTGAAGCACGGACAAAGTTTCTCAAGATGTTGTAAATGTTCTGATTGATCAGGTCGGAGAAGGTTCTGAACAACCTGATCTATTTGAAGATGTCCTTGCTCACTGAGGGGGGGGGTTGGATTACATGAGCTTTCAAGGTGTCTTCCAATCGAAAGGGTTCTATGATTATATCACTGTCATAAGCAATAAAGACTAGGTTTGGGTGGGTTCTTTTAGACAGAAGTGGCTATGCAATGAATGATTTAGAAATCATAGAATCAATCAGGTTGGAAGAGACCTCCAAGATCATCCAGTCTAACCTATCACCCAGCCCTGTCCAATGGACTAGACCATGGCACCGAGTGCCTCATTTAACTCATTGTCATTACCTGCAGCTATAAAACTGTATTTTTACCTCTTTTGGGATGAATACCTAATCTGGCTTTCATTTCAGTTAATGCCTAAATTGCTATTGACTGTGGTGGGTAAAGCTCTCTGCCTCTCTATGTTCAAGTACTGTACTATGATTGCTTCACTATATGGAACAGTGTTTGCAGTACAGGAGCTAATAATGCTTTTTATGTAGCTATATTTACCCTAAACTGATGACATACAACTAGGAAGGCTGGCTGAGACCCCATCAGGCTTGTGCTGCCATTGAGTGAGACCTGGATTGGTTGGAGAGTTGGGTGGAGAGGAACTCCATGAAGTTCAACAAAGGCAAGTCTTGGGTCCTGCATCTGGGGAGTAATAATGCCCTGTGCCAGTACAGGTGAGAGGGTGACCCACTGGAAAGCAGCTCCGTGGAGAAGGACCTGGGAGTGGTGTTGGACAGCAGGCTCACCACGAAGTCAGCTGCATCCCTCATGGCCAAGAAGGCAAATGGACTCTTCAGGTGCATTAAGAAAAGTGTGGCCTGTAGGTTGAGCAACGTTCTCTTCTCCTTCTGCTCTACCCTAGTGAGGCCACATCTGCAGTAGTGGGTCCAGTTCTGGGCTCCATAGATCAAGAGAGACAGGGAACTACTGGAAAGAATCCTAGAATGGTTTGGGTTGGAAGGCATCTAAAAGATCATCTAGTTCCAACTCCCCTGCCATGGGCTGAGACACATTCCACTATACTCAGTTGCTCAAGGTCACATCCAGCCTGGCATTGAACATCTCCAGGAAAACATCCAAAAGCTTCCTGGGCAACCTATTCCAACTTCAATGTTAAGAATTTCTTTCCAACATGTGTTCTAAATCTCCCCTCCTCAGGCTTCAATCCATTCCCTGTCATGATATTGCTAGAAGCCCTTGTAAAAAGTCCCTCTCCAGCTTTCTGTTAGGCCCTTTCAGCTACTGGAAGGCTGCTGTAAGGACTCCCCAAAGCCTTCTGTCACCAGTTAAGTTTCCAGGGCAAAAACTCTGCAGGACAGAATTTAGATTACTTTCCTCTTCCCACTCCTTCTCCTCCTGCAGGAAAAAGTTAGGCAGAGGAAGTGAGGAGGTAAACAAAAGGACTTGCACAAAATTGGAAGTTGAGAAAGTAATTTTAACAAAAAAATAAAGGGTACTTAGGGTAAAGAGATGTACAGAGAGAGTGAAGAAAGGAGTATGAGCAGCCACATACAAACCCAAAGGTCGGATGGCAACGGATTCTCTGGAGATAGGCCTGCCCGCGTGGAAATAGGCACAACCGCATGGCCGCAGCTCCCGGGCAGCAGCTCCCCACCAGGCGGCAAGGCAAAAGGCAAGCAAAAGATCACCTGGACCTTCCTCTTCACTTAAATAGAGCATTGGCAAGACAAGGGAGAGACCAAGGGCCCCACTCCCAGGCAGCAGCTCCCCACCAGGCGGCAAGGCAAAAGGCAAGCAAAAGATCACCTGGACCTTCCTCTTCACTTAAATAGAGCATCGGCAAGACAAGGGAGGGACCAAGGGCCTCACCCGGGTTGGGTTCCACCTGCTCACCTGTTAACCCTTAAACCACAACACTTTCTCTTCTCCAGGCTGAACAGCCCCAGCTCTCACAGCCTGTCCCTGTGGGTGAGGTTCGCCAGCCCTTTGCCTCATCTTGGGGCTGTTTAGTCTGGAGAAGAGAAGGCTGAGAGGAGATCTGATCAATGTCTATACATATCTGAGGGGTGGGTGTCAAATGGATGGGGCCAAGCTCTTTTCACTGGTCAGCAGCAATAAGACAAGGAGCAACAGCTACAAACTGGAACACAGAAGAGTTCTCCTCAACGTGAGGAGAAACTTCACAGTGAGTGTGACAGGGCACTGGAACAGCCTGCCCAGAGAGGTTGTGGAATCTCCTTCTCTGGAGACTTTCCAAACCCTCCTGGATGCATTCCTGTGTGAACTAACCTAGGGAACCCTGCCTTGGCAGGGATGTTGGACTGGATGGTATCTGGAGCTCCCTTCCAACCTCTAAGGTTCTGTGATTCTGTGATCTTCATGGCCCTTCTCTGGACTCACTCCAGCAGAATGTTGTCCCTCTTATGCTGGGGACACCAGAACTGGAGAGGTGAGGTCTCACAAGAGCAGAGCAGATGGGAGAATCACCCCTTTCGTTCTGCCAGTCACAGTGGAGTCCAGCGGAGGCTACAAAGATGCTGGGGACACTGGAGCACCTCTGTGAGGAGGAAAGACTGAGTCCTGGGACTGTTTAGCCTGGAGAAGAGTAGACTGAAAGGAGATCTTCTCAATGCTGATCAATAGTTACAGGGTGGAGAGCAAGAGGGCCACACTCTTCACTAATGGGTCAAGAGACGATGGGCACAAAGTGTTGCCTAGGAAGTTTCATGTGAACATGACATGAAAGTTCTTTCTTTTGAGGAGCAGACTGCCCAGAGAGGTTGTGGAATCTCCTTCTCCGGAGAGATTCCAAATCAGCCTGGATATTGTTATCCTGGGCAACCTACTATGGGTGCCTCTGTTATAGAAGTGTTTTCGACTAGGTAGTCTCCAGAGATCCCTTCCAAACTTCACCACGTCAGGATTTGGGGATTCAGTGATATATGAAAGGCAAATTCATAATGCAGAGATACTGTGGTTGGTGGTGACAATATGAGAAATGAAATCATCCAGCTTACATTTCCCATAATAAACATGCAGTTTCTAAGTAGAATTAGCAGTAAAGTGAGCACTGTCTGTGGATTTATCTTGACTCATACAGATTATCTTCTCCTTTATAACCTGAATGCAGCTTTTATGAACTGAAAAGCAATAACAATCTTCCAGGTTGATTGAAGCTGTCAGAGAAACTGGGACAAGTCAAAGCTTGAAACCCATTGGCGAAGAGGCTTTTAAAAAATATATCCTTGCTTATTTCAACTCATATTCTGCTTTATTTGATAGGCTCAGGGCTACACCTCTGTGGAGCAAAAAGATGTGGAACATCACGTTTAGAAGAATGTAAAGGAGTTTGACAGACATCTGGAAGTAAGGACATACTTTCATGAAAATGAAAAATTAAGACTGCATGGATTTCACTCCCACTTCCTAAGGAACCACCTTGGACTATCTTTTGTGTGTGTGTAAATAACCTCACCTATTTCAGGTAAATTAACTGTTGTCGGTTTGGATTCTGAGTTTTCTCAGGACCTTATACTTGGCCCTGTTGAATGTCTTGAGGTTGGCCTGGGCCCACCTCTGCAGCCTGTCCAGGTGCCTCTGAATGGATTCCTGCCCTCTAGCAAGTCAACTGTGCCACACATCTTGATGCCAGCTGCAAACTTGCTGAGGGTGCACTCGATTCCTACGTCCATATCACTGTCAAAGATGTTAAGCAGCACTGGTGCCAGCACTGACCTCTGAGGGATGCTACTTGTCACTGATATCCAGGTGGACATTGTGTCATTGATCACAACTCTCTGCATGTGAGAGTTGCACATTAGCATTCTAATTGGATAGAAATTGGTCATTCTTCTTTAAACTTTCCCAGTGTTTTCTATAACTCCACCAGTGAAACAGAGGAAAATTCCTGAGCTGTTTCCCTTGGGCAAAGATGCTAAACCACAGGAGCCCAAGAGCAGCAGTAGTCCATCAGAGAGAAGACTGTTCTGGCCCCATAGCCTGAAAGGCTGGGAGGGTGCAGCTCCAAAACTACTTTAAAGGACACAAAAGACAAGGGATAGAGATGGGAACTGGATTTTATTCTGTGTTGGTTCTGCCATCCCATGCGAAGGATGTGGGTACCTTCTGATAAGGGTGAGAGCTGTGGATTGTCTCAAGAGAATTGGATGCCCTGGACAAATCAGAAAAGAGAAAATGTGTGAAGTATGCTCTTTCCAGCTCTCCTGTGTGCATCCAGTGTATCTGGCATGCACAGGATGGCAAATCCCCACACCTCTGGCACTAGCCAAGCTCCAAGATCAAGCCCTGACTCTGCAGCAGGATCTGCGCTTCAGCTCACTGGTTGCAAATCTTTCTGAGAGGAGCAATACCTGTCTGTGGGTGGTATTTTTCCTGCTTGTATTCATTTTTAGGAATGCCTGAGCTGTTTCCCTTGAGCAAAGATGCTAAACCACAGGAGCCTGAGAGCAGCAGTAGTCCATCTGAGGGAAGACCCTTCTAGACCCGTAGCCTGTCTTCAAAGTGGCCAAGCATGAGCATCTAAAGGAAAGCACATGAGCTGTGCAAGTCTACTTCTGTCCAGGTGCTGGAATGCTACCAGGTGTCAGTGGCTGGGACCAGCCTCTCCTGGCACTGCTACCCCAACATCTGATGCCAAGGGCCACGGGGATGTGTCTCAGCTCAGCTCCCTGAGCTGTGCTGTAGGTGTGGCTGTCCCTGGGTCTCTATAACTCCCTGAAAGAAGGTTGTAGAGAGGTGGGGATTGGTCTCTTCTCTAGTAACAAGTGATAAGACAAGAGGAAATGGCCTCAAGATGCAGGAAAGGAAATTAGGTTGGAGATTAGAAGATATTTTTTCTCTGAAAGTGTTCTCAAACACTGGAATAGGGTCCCTGGGGAGGTGGTTGAAGCCCAGTCCCTGCAGGTGTTTAGGAGACACAGAGATATGGTATTAAGGGACATGGTTTGACAGAGTTATGTCATGGTTGGATTTGATGATTTTAAAGGTCTTTTCCATTTGAAGTGATTCTGTGATTCCATGAATCAATAACTGCTTTTGAGCGCCTATCAAGCATGCAAAACAATTGTTGATGTTCCACACAGCCATTGCAAAGAGGCAAATTAGTTCACACAATATCATTTGTGCAGTCAGACCAAGCATGTATTTGGCATCGTGAACATCAAATAATTTATTATTGGAGTCATAGGGCATGAGTAGATCAAGCGCCTGGTAACAGAGACAATATTTCTCTCTTCAGTTTGCTACAGAAATAAATATGCTGTCTGCTAGATAAAGTGGAGTCAGAGCATAATTTAGTCAACACAAAAAAGCTTATACACACTGGAGCTGGTTATCTACAGACTTCTACAGCCCCAGCTTTCATTTCATGAGAAGATCTGGTTTATGCTGCTGCTGCCAAAATAGATGACGACCACACAACACTGAACAACTCATCAGCATGGGCATTGGTTTACCAAAAAAACCCCAACCACGCAGCACATATTTACTAGGAAATACCAGGAGCTATTACTCCCACCTGCTGTGACAGCCACTGCTCAAATGTTCAGTCAGTGCTGTAGTTTTTCTTGTGCCTTGCACTGGGGCATGTACCTGAACCATAGGATTGTTTTGGTTGGAAGAAACCTTGAAAGTCATTGAACCCAGCTGTTAACCCAGCACTGCCGAGTCCACCACTAAACCATGTCCCTTAGAGCCATATCTACACAGCTTTGAAATCCTTCCTGGGATGGAGGCTCAACCACTTCCCTAGGCAGCCTGTTTCAGGGCTTAGCAACACTTTCAGGGAAGAAGTTCCTCATTGTCCTGGAAGGCTAATAAGCCTATCAGATGTCCTGGCTTGGCCTACCCTTCTGCTGATGGGGGAAACAAGGGTGGGAGGAAAACAAAGCCAAAGCGATGAACAGGTACTCACAGGTGTTTAGGTACTTGTTACTGTCTTGCCCAAATAAGGGTAAGCAAGCCCTGGTTTAACCCCATATAGTCAGTTTTGCAAATGCCATTTTGATTGGTGAATCCCTGTGGCCAAAGGAGCCATTGCACTCGGGCAAATATTATAAATTGAGCTAAGTTGCAAGCAGTTGAGCTGCCTCTGCCTCACTGCTCTTGGACAATGTGTTCTGCTCTGCCTCGTGCTTCAGACTAGCTTAGCCCTGATGTTTTGGGCTTGAACTACCTGGAAGCTTAAGTGACACAAGTTTCCAGGAGAAGGCATTTAAGTGCCTGACAACATGGCAAGAAGTGCCACTGACATGGTGCTCTCTGCACATCTGCAAGAGATTCTGCCTGCACCTCTGCAAAACTCTGTGCCAAGAGGAACCAGGATCAGGTCAGAGATGTCTGCCTCTTTCGCGGCACCCTGGAAAGATCTAGAAGCCTCTCAGTGGCTGAGCAGTTCCAACACTACCACAAAGGAGCCAGGGACTATCTTGAAATGTCTACTTCACTGCAGTGAGCATCACAGACTTTCCCTAGGGCTCCAGGCTACCTATTTGTAAGTGTGGCAAAGCCATTTTGTGGCTAAACTTTTCCAGTTTCCATTCTCCTAAATGAATGACTCACCCATATGCATCTTTGTGAAGATTTTCCTGGCTTATTGGAACCCAAATTTAAGTAATTAGTATATAGTTGTGGGAGGGGCTTTCCAGAAGTAAAATTAACTACATATTTTATAATTCCTGCCTCATTAATTGCCCCAACTAAGTGTTCAATTTGAACCTACAGTGGTGAGACTTGAAGCTGTTTCCTCTTATTCTATCACTTGTTATTTAGGTGAAGAGACTAACCCCCTCCTCATTCCATCCTCCTTTCACAAACACACTCCTCTATCTTTCTCCAGGCTGAACAACTTCAGTTCCCTCAACTGCTCCTCACAAGACCTGTTCTCCACACCCTCATCTTCACTGTCCTTCACTGGACTCACTCCAACACCTTAGTGTCTTTCATGGAGCGAGGGATCCAAAACTGAACCAAGTATTTGAGGTGCAGCTTCACCAGTGCTAAAATACAGGAGGAGAATCACAAACCATTGTTTCCTCAGCAGTTGGAGAGCTCTCACTGCAGGGTTGGGAATGCCACCTTTTCCCTTCCTCCCTTTCTCCCTCAGAAAGCTGTAGACTGACAATTAGGGCTTGTCCTAAGATGTGACACAATCGTCAGACTTAGGGGTGGGAGGAGGATATTGTTTCTGAGAAAAGATCTGCTTCCATAAATTGCTCACTGACCTCCAAGAGACAATAAATACCCTCTGAGTTGCATAGCTCTTTCTGAAAGGCTGCCCATACCCACCTACGGGTGGTATGAACCCTGTGAGAAGAGAGAGGACTAGGAATTTAGCTGCTTCCTCTAACTCGATGATTCAGACCTAAGGCACAGCTCTGCTCACAAATCTGTGCTCTGTCTCCTGGTGTAGGTGGTTCTCTTAGATCCCAGATCCACATGCTCATCTTATTGAGAAACTCCAGGCAGCTCCTTGCTGTGTTGGAAAACATGAGATGGAATGAGAGTTTTTGTGCATGCCCCAAGCCAAACAGTCAGGATGCAAACCTGTGTTCAGGCACAACAGCTAATCAATCTCCAGAGACTGGTATTGCAGAAAATATTGATGCTCCCTTCCTCTCCATCTTGTTGCATTAAACACCCTTCTTAGATTTGGATCATTATCTCCTGGTCATTGGCATGTTTGCATTATCTAAATGAGCTCTACAGATGTGGATCAGGAGTTTAGGGCAGTGATACAGAAACAGGCCTCCAATTCTAATTAGTTCTGCACAGCTTTATAGGATTTGATAAACTTTTGCTTTTCTTTCATCCTGGACAGTTGAATTTACCATGTGGATAAATCATTTCAAAGAAGTGTAGTATCATAGAAATGTTATTCCAGAAGGGACTTTCGGAGGTCAACTAGTCCAAGCTCCTGCTACAAAGCAGAAAGGATTTTAAAGTCAGATTAGGGCTGCTCAAGGGTCTTTACCTGTCAAGCTTTAAAATCCCCAAAGGTGGAGTTTCCACAAACTTTGTTGGCTCCAGCTCTTAAATGCTTTTGCTGTCAAGAAAAACTATTTTTTATATCCAGTTCAAATTTCCCTGGATGCGACTTGGTCTTGCATTTCACTTTGTGCCTCTGACAGGGATATGGTTTCCCTTCTCTGTCTCCATAGGCAGCTCTCCTTTTGACTATCTCTTCTGCAAACAAAGCAATCTCACCTGTTTTCACTCATATGTTGTGCCCTCCTGCTGCCAACTATCTTTATATTCCTCCACTGAACTAGGTCCATTTTATCCATGTCTCTCTTGGACTAGGTGGCCTTGGTTTATGGCAAGAGTTGTCAGGTACCGGGATAGTTTGCCCAGGGAAGTGGTGGAGTCACCAGCCCTGGAGATATTCAAGAAATGCATGGACATGAAACTTCAGGGCATGGTTTAAAGGCCACGATGGTCTTGGGTTGATGGATTGACTTGATGATCTTAGACATCTCTTCCAACAGAAACAATTCTATGATTTAGTAGGACATTTCATATACAGAGTTTCCAGTGACATGTCCACGGAGATGTTCAAGGTCAGGACTTACAGGACTCTGGAAAACCTGATCTAAAGATGTCCCTGCTGACTGCAGTGGGGTTAGACTAAATGAAACAGGAGGTTCTCCTCAGAGGCAAAGAAGTTTGTGTATGCTTCCCTTTGAAGCAAATCTGTTGCAGCATCACCTTCCACAGAGCTGGCTGCACCTTCAGGCACTCAGCAGTAAGAGTATTATTTTCAGCACTGCTTGGTCCCTTCCAGCACTGGAGACATTCAAGGTCAGACTTGGTCAGATTCTGAGCAACCTGCTCCATCTGAGAGTGGTGGGAGTTGGACTAGATGACCTTTAAAGGTCTCTTCCAACTCAATGCATTCTATGATTCTGTGTGGAGTGCAATAACCACAGAATCATAGAATCAGTTAGGTTAGAAGAGACCTTTCAGATCATCAAGACACATTAACTGTCAACCCAATACTGCCAGGTCACCACTAAACCACATCCCTCAGCACCACATCTCACCAGATCTTATGTGTTCCTAATTTGTTCTGCAGGCACACATGTGCACATGTGCACTTCTCTCTCCTCTCCTCCCCCTCTGTATTTTTTGTTTCTCTACCCTTCTCCCATGTATGCTGAACTGTAAAACAATTCATTTTCTCTGTTCAGTGCAAAACTGCTTTCCATTTACTCTTGCTCCTCCTTGGTTTTGAATACAGAGAGATTTTAAATATAGATAGTTGTTTTTTTCCCCAGCTTTATGTTGTTTTAGAGAAAAGGGAAGGGGTGGGGGGGAAAGGCAAGCAAGCTTCTCCCAAGCTATTATTTTCAGCTTTTAACTATATCATAATAATAAGTTTGCCTTTATTTTTTTTTTTTAAGATTCAAGCATTTTTTCCCCCTTGATTTTGCATAAAATAAACTTCCTGCTTTCTTCTCCCTCACAAAGGATAAGAACTGCAAAACTCCAGAAGTATCCTCAGCTGATGCTATCCTGCTTTTCAAGCTTCCCTCATTCAAAACCATTTACATCTGCAGACTTCAGCATTTTTATCACCCACATTTCAGAAGCTCTTACTGCTGTCTCTAGAGGTTGTCCCCATTTTCACCACGGGAGAGTTGAAAGGAAAGAGAAATTATCTACCATTAGCATCAATGCAAGCTCTTATTTGGTGAACACTTAGGAAGGGGATGGCTGAGGAGGATGCTCTCAACCATTTCTGCAGGTACTCAAAAGAAGAGCAGAACAGCCTAGCACAGGCTGTGTGCTTCCTGCTCTGCTCACACTGAGTACAGAGACTATGCAAGGCTTCAGTTCCCTTTTTGTTTAAGTCTGTGCTCATGACTGGAGAATTGTACCAATATGAATCTCAAGAGGTTCAATGAGATCAAGAGCAAGGTCCTGCACCTGGTTCAGGGCAATCCTTGGCATCAATCCTGGCTGGAGGATGAATGATTGTTCAGCAGCCCTGTGGAGAAGGACTTGGGGGTGCTAGTAGATGAAAGTCTGGACGTGAGCTGGATGTGTGCATTCACAGGCCAGAAGCCAACCATGTCCTCGACTGCATCCAAAGCAGTGTGGGCAGCAGGTGGAAGCAGGGGATTCTGCTCCTTTTTCCACTCTGCTGAGACCCAACCTGAAGTGCTGGGTCCAGCTGTGGAGTCCTCAGCACAGAAGAGACATGGACCTGCTGGAGTGGGGCCAGAGGAGGCCATAGCATTGATGGAAGGGCTGGAAACCCTCTGGCGTGAGGGTAGGCTGAGAGAGTTGAGGGTTTTTTTCAGCCTGGAGAAGAGAAGGCTCTGGGGGGTTCTACTAGTGGCCTTTTACATACTTAGAAGGGCTGATCAGAAAGCTGGGGACAGACTTCAGCAAGTCCTGTTGTGACAAGACAGAGGCTGATGATCTGAAACTAATAGAAGGGAGATTTAGACTAGAGAGAAGCAGGAAACTGATTATGCTGATCACGATAAGACCATGTCCCAGGTTGCCCAGAGTGGTGGTGGATGCCTCATTCCTGTAACCATTTGAGATCAGGATGTTTGGGGCTCTGAGCAATCTATTTTACTTGCACTATCCCTGATGACTGCAGGGCAGTTGGATCAGATGAGCTTCAGAAATCCCTTGTTAGCCCAAACATCCTACAATTCTATGATTCTTTGTCAAATGATTTAAGGATCTTTTTGTTTGCTTCCAGGAGCAAGCCCTTGCCAAGCTGGTAAATGCAGCAGTACTTCTATTCAGGGATTTCCAGCAACAGCTCTCAACTGTTGGTTGCTAACCACGACCTCCTGAGCACTTGCCTCTCCCACTGGACTGCTCGTTCTTAAGGCAGGAACATGTCTTTTCCAATATGGAAAGAAGCAATTTTCCCTTCTCCCCTCCCCTCATTTCACAATGTGGCATCTGAGAGCTAAGTGACACTCACTTAACCCTAGTGAACTGATTTTTGTCAAGGTTTTAGTCTTCCAGATCACTTCTGCAGCAGAGAAAACAGATGCTATTTTAGGCTGAAAAATGAGGCCTTCCATTGGACCCTCAAGCCAAGCATAGCATGTGCAGCCAGAGGGTTTAGGAGCACCAGGGATGCTGACAATAAAGAATTTCATGCAGGAATAAGTGTTTTTAACCTCTAAAGTGCTAATTTCCCTTCTGGTTTGCCCTCAGTTTACTATGAATAGGAAAATGTTACCTCTCTCCTAGGAAATCCATCAACCAAATTGAGGAGAGGTTGATGAGAAACATGGGGCTGTGTAGCCTGGAGAAGACCAGACTGAGAGGGGATCTTCTCAATGATCATGAATATCTAAAGGGTGAGGGGTGAAAGGATGGGGCCAAATGCTTTTCAGTGGTGCTCAGCAAGAAGACAAGTGGCAATGGCAACAAACTGGACTCCAGGACTTTCCATCTAAACAAGAGGAAGAACTTCTTGACTGAGGGTGCTGGAGCGCTGGAGCAGTCTGCACAGACAGGTTGTGGCATCTCCTTCTCTGGACCTATGCCAAATCTGTCTGGATGTGATCCTGTGCAAAGTGCTGTACTGTGCATATTCCTGTTTTGTTAGGGGGCTCTGACTAGATGACCTCTAGAGATCCCTCCCCACCCCTACCATTCTGTGATCAGGTCAAAAGATACCTTTATGAAAATGAAATAAAGGAAGGCAGTACCCTGAAGTCATAGAAAAGCTGCACATTAGAAATAACCAAATCAACCAAAGCAAGCAAGCAACCAACTCCCCTCCCCACCAACCCAGCAATGGCCAAGCCTGTTCACTCATACAGCTGCCGGAGATAGATGTGCTCCTGCTCCATTTGACTTACACGTGGGACTGTGGCAAATTGAAAGGAAAATCACATCGAGTTCTACCAAGTCAACCGGAGAAATGCTTTGTGTCTCCTTAAATGCATCCCTTTTCTCCCCATTTTCAGCCAAAGAGAAGACCACAGCTGTTTCGCTATTGGCAGTGTTATCCACTTGTCATGCATCATCTTCTGCCAGAGAAAGTTACCTTGCAGGAGCTGCCCTTTGAAACACTGATCTGCTGCTAAATATTAAGCTCCCCTCCAGGGCACTTTTAAGTGGTTGCCCTAAAGGTGGGAGATCAAACCAGCAATACATTCTTCTGTCAAACCAGGGGATTCAGCCAATTTCAGAAAGTATTAATTTGCTTTGCCACAGGTTTTGCACAGGGTTCAAACAGTGTTGTTAGCGCTAATAAAACTGCCATGCTTACAACATTTGAGATGATCTACTACACGTAGTACTCATTTGTGTACATTATGGAGAGGTGTGGGAGTGTTTACAGAAGCATTAATGTATTGCTAGCAGTGACAGCTACACCAAAAAATTGTCTGTTATCAGGCCCAGGGTTTTTCAGTGGCTTTTCATTTTTTGTTCTTTTCAGGATTTTGGGTGTTGTTTGTTTTGGGGGTTTGGATTTTTTTGGGTTTTTTTTAATGCATGAAGATTGATTTTGGGCAATAGAATATATAGAATTCTATATAGAATGAGAGAGATGGGATAGTTCAGCCTGGAGAAAAGAAGGCTGCGAGGAGACCTTCTTATGGCATTTCAGTACTTGAAAGGTTTAGTCAGAAAGTGAGGGAGAGACTGTTTAGCAGGGCCTTTTGTGACAGGACAAGGGGTGATGATTTTAAACTAAAAGAGGTAGATTCAGACTAGAGAGAGGGAAGAAATTGTTTATGCTGGGGGTAGTGTGAGACTGGCCTGGGTTGCCCAGAGGTTACATGATGGGGGAGCAACCTGCCCTAGTTGCAAATGTCCCTAACTGCATGGAGTTTGGAGCAGACGAGTTTTGGAGGTTCATTCCAACCCAAACCAATCTATGATGTTATAATTCTATGACTCTGTAGTTCCATTATTGCCTGATTCTACAATTTTCTGATTCAATACCATGATTCTATAGAATCATAGAACAGCCTGGTTGGAAAAGACCTTACAATCACTGAGTCTGACTATAACCTAACATCTCCCTGTACACAACTGTTAGACCATGTCCCTAAGCCCCTCGTGCATATATCTTTTAAACATCTCCAGCTATGATGACTCCAACACCTCCCTCAGCAGCCTGTTGCAGTGCCTGACAACCCTTTTGATGAAGAAATATTTCTTAATATCCAATCCAAGCACATGGAGCTGATAGATTGGGTCCACAGGAGGGCCACGAAAATGATCAGGGGGTTGCAGCACCTCTGCTACGAAGGTAGGCTGAGGGAGCTGGGGCCATTCAGTTTGGAGAAGAGGAGGCTCTGGGGAAATCTAATAGCAGCCTTCCAGTACCTGAAAAGGGCCTACAAGAAGGCTGGAGAGAGACTGTTTACAAAGGCCTGCAGTGACAGGGCAAAGAGCAGTGGCTTAAAACTAGACAAAAGCAGATTTAGATTGGATGTTAGGAACAAGTTCTTTGCTGTGAAGAACTGGGTTGCCCGGGGAGGTGGTTTGGGCCCCATTCTTGGAGGTATTGACAGGGCTCTGGGCAGCCTGATCTAGTTGAGTATGACCCTGCTGACTGCAGGGGAGGTTGGACTAGATGACATTTGGAGGTCACTTCCAGCCCAGCCCATTCTATGATTCCATGCTTCTATGGTTCTAAACCTCCATTGGTGCAACTTGAGACCATTCACCTTTGTTCTATCACCTGTTACTGAGAGAAGAGACTGCTTCCTACCCCGTTGAGGTAGCTGTAGAGTCAGGAGGTCTCCCCTCAGCCTTCTCTCCTCCAGACTGAGTAACCCTATTTGCCTCAGCCTCTCCTCATAGGACTCTGTTCTCCACGCTCTTCACCAGTTTCATTGCCCTTCTCTGGACACACTCCAGCACCTAAATGTCCTTGTAGCAGGGGGCCTAAAACTGAACCCAGTACAGTGATTCCATGATTTTACAATCCTATGATTTCATGATACTCCAATTCTATTATTGTCTGATGCTATGATTCTGTGATTCTATGATTCTACAGTTCTATGAAGAGGCACAAACTGAATTTAGGTGATTAACACACAGTTAAATTTTCCATAGCTTTCAGACACACTTAAAGAAGAATCCCAAGCCCTTGAAATGCCTTGGTTGAGGATGAACCAAAGCTGCTTCCTGATACTCTTCAACTTCAAGAGCAGGGAATTGGAAATTGTGCATCCTCTAAAATATGTTGCCCTTTGTTATTGGTCTCTTGCATTTTTCAGTGCTTTGTCCTTTCTGTTCCCTCCAGCCTGTTGCTCACCTAACAGCATTTCAGACTTCAAAACTCCACTGAAATATGACCAGCTTAATGCCAGCATTTTCTGTAGTGACCTAAATGCTTCGTGCCCTTTTGTTGCTTTCTGATTGCAAGAGGTTAAGTGGTAACCAAATAACTATGCCTTCACAACATCTCCAGGAGGCTCTTTTTGTCTCCTGCAGTCAGATTCATCTTCTGAAATCTTTTCTTAGCCCCATTAACTGGTGAGTGATAAAGAGCCATGCTCTGAAATATGATTTCTTACTTTAAGGATGCTAAGCTCCTTCAGAAGTGAAGCAGACAGAGGTTAGCTCTCTAGGAAACAACAACAACAGAAAAAATCCTCACAGCAATTTAGTGATGCTCAATATAACAAATTTTGGATGAAGTCTCCTTTCATATTTAAAACCATTTGCTATTTAAACAACCTGGTACATTTAGAACCACCTAGCCAACTACTTCTCTGGAGCTACTGACTGCTTTCTGGCCTGCTTTCTCCCAAAGGATGCAGAGCAGTGTCCTTAGCAAAATGTATTAATATCATTGTGCATTTTTTTGCCAGAAACACAGGAGGGGCCATCTGAACTCAAGGAGAAAAGTCTTTTCTGTGAGGGCTGCCTGAGCCCTGGAGCAGGCTGTCCCAGAGAGGAACTGGAGCATCTCTGTGAGGGGGAAAGACTGAGAGACTGGGGGCTGTTCAGTCTGGAAAAGAGCAGCCTGAGGTGGGGATCTGATCAATGCTCAGCAAGAGCTAAAGGGTGAGGGGCAGGAGAATGGTGCCAGAGTTTTCTGGGCTAGAGCCCAGCCCTACAAAGAGAGGCTGGTGGGAGCTGGGGTTGTTCGGTCTGGAGAAGAGGAGGCTCAGGGGAGATCTTATTGTTCTCTTCAGCTACCTGAAGGGAGGTTGTAGCCTAGTGGGGGTTGACCTTTTCTCCCAGGCACCCAGCAACAGAATGAGGGGACACAGTCTCAAGCTGTGCCAGGGCAGGTTTAGACTGGATGTTAAGGAGAAGTTCTTCACAGCAAGAGTGATTGGCATTGGAATGGGCTGCTCGGGGAGGTGGTGGAGTCATTGTCCCTGGAGGTGTTTAAAAGGAGACTGGATGAGGCACTTGGTGATGTGGTTTAGTTAATTAGAAGGTGTTAGTTGACAGGTTGGACTCATCGACCTCAGAGGTCTTTTCCAACCTGTTTACTTCTATGATTCTGTGATACAGGGGTGCCCAGTGGCAGGACAAGGCCAATGGGCACAAACTGGGACTCACAAGGCTCCAGGAACATGAAGAAAAACTTTCCTGTGAAGGTGCTGGAGCCCTGGAGCAGGTTACCCAGACAGGTTGTGGAGTCTCCTTCTCTAGAGAAGACCTCCAACCTGCCTGGACATTGTGATCCTGAGCAGCTTCCCGTGAGTGCTCCTGCTTTAACAGAGGGGTTGGACTAGATGATCTCCAGAGGTCCCCTTCCAACCCCCACCATGCTGGGATTCTGTGAAGCATGTTACAGGAAGGAAAAGGGTTATCATTTGGTAAAATTTCCAGGCTTTGCATCTACTCCCTTTTCCTAAATTGCTAATGCTTCTCCAACTATTAAAGCCTCAGTGGCTTCTGTAAATGCACTTTCTGATTATGTGAGTTAAGCTATACATTTGGGACCAAAAAGGAGGAGGGGGTAGGGGAAAGGAGAGAAGCCTGAGTGAGTTATGTCATAAATTGCCTTTAGAGCTTCCAGCCTCGACTATCAAATACAGGAGCACATTGTTCCAGCATTAAGAAAAGAGTATTATGAGGTCTTTAGAGAGATAAATGAATTACAGCCTTCTTGCAGGTGAGATAAGCTTTCTGGGTGGGAGTAGCATCATTTGTTAGACCATCCATAGCTAGCAAAAGTAGACAGCAAGGTCTTGTCTTCCAGGAAAACGATCTCTATTTTCCTACTTTTCACTTTTCAGCAAGTTTGAGCTCATCCACATTCTTTGACTGTCACAATTTTAGCCATGGTGACACAAGGCACTTGAAAATCAAGCTGGGAAGTGCAAAGTAAGTACAATGAAGAAACAACAGGAAACCTTCAGCTTGCAGTGGTTTCAAACTTTCCCAGCTTTGGCAAGTCCACTGAAGTTACAGTACAGAATCATAGAATAATAGAATTCCAGAACTGTTTTGGTTGGAAAAGACCTCTAAGGTCATCAAATCCTACCTTCTACCCAACACCACCGTGACCATTAAACCATGCCCCAAAGCGCCGTGTCTGTGTTTTTTGAACACCTGCAGGGTTGGTGACTCCACCACCTCTTGGTTCAGCCTTTTCCAATCCTCCACCACTCTTTCAGTAAAGAACTTGGTCCTAATTTGCAGCCAAAACCTCTCCTGGTGTAATCTGAGGTCACTTCATCTCGTTCTATCACTTGATACTAGGGAAAACAGGGAGTTGTAGTGGGCCAGAAGGTCTCTCCTCAGCCTGCCTTTCCCCAGGTTAAACAACTTCAGTTCCCTCAGCTATGCCTCTTAAGACCTGTTCTCCAGATCCTTCACCAGTTTCATTGCCCTTCTCTGAAGCCACTCCAGAACCTCAATGTCATTCCTGAGTTGAGGATTGCCAATACTGAATCCAATACTCAAGGTGGGGCCTCACCAGTGCTGAGTACAGGAGACAGTCACTGCCCTGCTCCTGCTGGCCACACTATTGCTAATCCAAGCCAGGATGCTGTTGGCCTTCTTGGCCACCTGGGCACACACTGGCTAGTGTTCAGTTGCTGTCAGCCAATAGTCCCAGGTCTTCTTCTGCTAGGCAGCTTTCCAGTCACTCTTCCCAAAGCCTGGAGCATTGTGTGGGTTTATTGAGAACCAAGATGTAGGACTGTTTGGAGCAAGTTGTTATAAATGAAGGCCTGTCTACTGCAATGCTGAGAAGAAAAGAGACCTTTTTCTTCCCGGGTCGCCTTCTTGTAACACCAGAGGCCAGAAGGAGAGACTAGAGCCTCCTCAGAGCACTCCTTTGTGAGGCTTCCTGCATAATTTTGCCCTGGCTGGCAGGATCCTTTCAGGGAAGGATATCTTGGCAGACATTTCTCTCTCCTTCACGCTCCTGTACAGAATTTAGCAAGCCTTCATTTGTACACGTTATGGATGGTACTTGACAGGGATGTTTACCCCTTACAAGTTAAGAGGCTCCACTCTCTTCCACACTTCTCTGCTCTTCCTTAAACTCCTTTTCCTCTCTTTTTCCTTATCTCTCTCTCCTTCTTTTCCTTATTTTATCTGCTTCCCCACAAGCAAAGTTGCTACTATATTGGCCAATATATCTTTAAAAGTAGTAGGGATTTCTTTTTTTCTGTCTCCAGGACTATCTTCTCAGTTCTCCTGAATATATTTTGCTTCTTGTCCCAGAAGCACAGAAAATAAAGCAAAAATCAAGTCAGGTGGCATAATTAGGCCAAATTTTATTAATAACAATCATCTGGGACCAACAGTTAATAGGTTGTGCAGGATAGGTCATGGTCTCTTCCTTAATTGTTTTTACCTCCTTGAAGACTGTTCCTTTCTTCCTTCCCTTCCACCACACTCCCCATCACAGAATCATAGCATGGCTTGAGTTGGAAGGCTGCTTAAAGATCAACTGGTTCAAACCCCCCTACCATGGGCTGGAACATCTCCCACTAGACCAGATTGCTCAAAGCCTCATCCAGCCTGGTCTTAATTGCTGGAGATCTTCTTCTTTGCTGCCTTTCAGGGCTTTCACAGCCTAATATTGGGGCTTTCCAACCATACAAGGACTAAAGGACTAGGCAAAGGAGAGAATTTCCCTTCATAGCTTTACTTTCCACTGTGCTTTCATTTGATTTGGCTTTATCAAGCAAGATATCAGAAGCCTCATCAGATAAGGGTCTGAAGTGGCTTTCTGTTGCCTGATGAAATGTGCCAGCCTGAACTTACCCTTTCCAGGGAAAGGTGGAAAAATTCACCCTGTGTATCTCAATCAATCTGGTGATAGAGGAAAGCTACCCAAGTCCTCAAAATGGAATGACCATAGCAGGTTAAAATCCTATCTGGATACAAATCCCAGAGCAATCTAGATGTGAGGAGGTCATCACATCTTTGTTGTTTTCTACCTTCCTTGCAATTCTTCTACCAAATTCATGTTTGAATCACTTCTGAGCCCCAGCTAAGCAGTGTTTTCCTGAAGCAAAGTAAAGGAAATCCCTTCTTGGCTGTGACAAAGTGGGTTTGGGAGAGGCAGGCAGCTTGGCTAGCAATAGGCTTACCCAACTGCATCTGGCTGTGCCTGTGGCTCACCAGGAAGGAGGGACTGGACTCAGGCCCCTGAAAATTATTTTCTCCTAAGACCAAAAGATGTGGTTTCAGCAGCTGCTATTCCAGATCCTCATCTTGTATCAAACTCTGAAGATCTTAACTGAATAAAGACATGGACTTTTTGGAGCATGTCCAGAGAAATGATCAGAGGGGTGGAACATTTCTGCTTTAAGGACAGGCTAAGAGAGTTGGGGTTGTTCAGCCTGGAGAAGAGAAGGCTCTGGGGAGACCTTATAGTGGTCTTTCAGCACTGAATGCACTGAATGAAAACTGGGAACAGATTTTTTATCAGACTCTGTCTTGACAGGACAAGGGGTGATGGTTACAAACAGAAAGAAGAAGATTTAGACTAGATAGACAGAAGAAGTTCTCCACTATGAGGGTAATGAAACACTGACACAGGTTGCCCAGGGAAGCTGTGGATGTTGCATTTATGGAACTCTTCCAGGTCAGGTTGTCTGGGGCTCTGAGCAACCTGCTCTAGCTGAAGATGTCCCTGCTAACTATGGGGCTGTTGGACTATACAATCTTTAAGGTCCCTTCCAATCAATGTGCAATGGGTGTAAGTGGCAGCACAAGAGGTTCCACCTCAATGCAAGGGAAAACTTCTTTACTGTAAGGGTTCCAGAGCACTGGAACAGGCTCCCCGGAGAGGTTATGGAGTCTCCTTCCCTGGAGACTTTCAAAGCCTGTCTGGATGTGTTCCTATGTGATCTGTACTAGATTGTGTGGTCCTGCTCTGGCAGGGGAGTTGGACTCAATGATCTCCTTGGGTCCCTTCCAACCCCTAATATTCTGTGATCCTATGAATCCAAACCATTCTATGGTTCTATGGTCCCTAAAAAAAACTTCACCAAACCCCATGACAACATGAGACTGGCAAAGTTAACAAGAGAGAGAAGTCTGGGTTTGCATATGTGTCCTTTCTCAGATGGAATTGAAGCCGTCTGTGCAAACAAATATGGAAAGTTTGCAGTAGAAATAGAGAAAAGAGGGGAAGGGAAGTGTGAGAAACTAAGCAGTCTGGGCAAGGTCATGCAGGCAACCAGTGGCAGAGCAGGAACAAATACCTCCAGTCTCCTAATTCCCCATCCTTTTCTGCTGTCGTCTCAAAATGTTTTATTTCGGGCACTTGTTATTTGCTGGTCTCAGTGGGGTCAAATTGGACCAGAACGTTTCAATGAAAACCAATCATTTTTATGTTCCAAGAATCACAGTGAGCAATCCTGCAGCTGAGGTTTCGCGAGTAATCCGCAGCTGCTAGGCGGAATGAAAGTTTGCTTTAAGTGCCTGGCTGCTGAAATGTAAGAGTGAAAGATGACTCTGGAGAGCCTCAGGAGCAAGCTCAGGCAATGTGTGTCCTCCCACAGCCAGAACAAGGAAATTACATAGTTAGGGACATTGTGTGTGTGTGTGGGGGGGGGGGGGGATAATAACCTTTTTTATTAGGCCCTGTCGTCTATTTGTTGGGATTATTGCCTTCTCTGTCAGCTGACCCTAAAACAGGTTTTTCTCCTTTACACCCTAATTACAACCTTGTCTGGGGAAAGTAACATAGCTGGAGCTGCAAAGATACTTCACAAACCCTCCCAGTACCTTCAGATACCTTCTTTAGATAACCTTAATAATATATTTGGCTCCTAACCATAACACAGTGCAGCAGAACAATCCAATCAGTATGGCAATGGTGGTTTAGGAGTGAAAATGAGAGGTTTAAATAACCTGCTCTCCTGAACTGGCCATCTCCTTGCATGCAAAAGTATTGGGAGGCTCTTTCAAAGACAAGATGATGTTTCATTCAGGCTGTGGAGTGGTTTTCCTTACTGTATGTATTCCATATGTATGTATTCTCCCCTACGAAGAGTGAGTGAGAAACCTGGGGCTGTTTAGTCTGGAGAAGTCTGAGAGGAGATCTCATCAATGTGCACAAATATCTGAGGGGTAGGTATCATAGAATGGTTTAGGTTGGAAGGGACCTCAAAGATCATCTAGTTCCAACTCCCCACCATAGGCAGGGACACCTCCCACTAGAACAGGTCACTCAAGGCTTCATCCAACCTAGTCTTGAAGACCTCCAGTGAGGGAGCATCCACAACCTCCCTGGGCAACCGGTTCCAGTGTTTCACCACCCTCACTGTCAAGTGGATGGGGTCAAGTTCTTTTTGGAGGTGTGTAGCAATAAGACAAGGAGCAACAGCTATAAACTGGATCATAGAAGGTTTCAGCTCAACATGAGGAGAAACTTCTTTACAATGAGGGTGACAGAATCATGGAACAGGCTGCCCAGAGAGGTTATGGAGTCTCCTTCTCTGGAGACCCTCCGAAACTGCCTGGATGCATTCCTGTGCAAACTACCCTAAGGGACAGTTTGACAGAGAGGCTGGACTTGATGATCTCTGGAGTTCCCTTCCAACCTCTAAGGCTCCTTGACTCTGTGATTCTGTATTCCAGAATGTGTTTTCAATACTTTATGTATTGTACCACAAGAGGGACATTTCGGTGCTAGGCTGCATCCAAAGAAGGGCAATGAAGCTGGTCAAGAGTCTGGAGCACAAGTCTTGTGAGGAGCAGCTGAGGGAACTGGGGTTTAACCTGTAGAAAAGCAGGCTCAGGGGAGATCTCCTCACTCTCTACAACTCCTTCAAATGAGGTTGGAGTGTGATGGGGGGGGTCCATGTCTTCTCCCAAATAACAAGTAACAGAAGAGGAAATATTTTCAAGATGTGCTGGTGTGGTGGAGATAGGCCATTAGGAAAAGTTTCTTCCCCAGAAGGGTTGTCAAGCCTTGGAATAGCCTCCCCAGTGAAGTGGTGAAGTACCCATCCCTGGAGGGTTTGAAAAGCTATGTAGATGTGGTGCTGAGAGGCATGCCTTAGTGATCAATTTGTCAGCGCTGGGTTAACAGTTAGGCTTGATGATCTGAAAAGCCTTTTCCAACCAAAACAATTCTGTGATGCTGTGTGGGTGAGATGGGTGCTTGCTAAGTTACCTGTTGAACTTGAAGGTCTTTTCCAACCTTAATGATTCTATCATTCTGTATTTTCTTGGTCTATTCCAGGTCTGCAAAAGCTGGCACAATTGTAGAACTACCATAATGATGAATGGATTGTCCTAATTGACATTAAAGAATATTTATGGAGGACTGACTAAGATTAAAAACTTGAATTGACCAGAGACTCTCAGGTGATGATACTCAGGGAGTCCAGTTAGCACTGCATTGGTGCTGGAGCCTGCAGTTGAGGGCATTGCTGCACAATGAAGCAAGTTGAGATGTAACAGCAAAAGTGAAATTCCCACCTTAGATTTATGATGCCGAGAGACAGAAACCAGACTCCGTTCTGCATGGTCTGAATTACAGATCTCCATTTAGCTGGGTGCCACAGACCTGCTGTTACAATTATGTCTGTGATTACCATGCTGCAGAGTGTGCAGCGCATTGTAAAGCAGCTATTTGTGCCATACCTCTTTGCTTAAGGCAATAATAGATCAGCACTTACATGGAAGTCAAAGGGAATTGTTATGCCTCGTGACTTGAAAGAATTTTCCTTGCAAGAGATGCAAGTGGAAGTCAGAGAAATTCAAGTTTCTCCCTGCAATCGTTCAGTGGGAACTTGCACATCAGTCTCCAGAGAAGTTTTTCTTTTGGAAGAATGTGTGGTTCCTTCAGTAGATAGCTCTGTGCTGCTTCTATTCAGTACCCTGGGAACCTTCACCACATTTAGGAGCACATAGCTCCAAACTGCATCAAGCAGCAGAGCAATTGGCACCTCTCCCTTACAGAGACCTGGGATATCATTGCCTTTGCTTGCTCTCCTCTAATTTGTTTTTCTGATGATCTGGACCATAAATTATAGAATCATAGAATGGTTTGGGTTGGAAGGGAAATGTGCCTTCATCTAGTTTCAACTCCTTTGCCATTCCACTAGCCCAGGTTGCTCAAGGCCTCATCTGGCCCAGCCTTGAACATCTCCAGGGAGGGAGCACCTGCATTTTCTCTGGGTAACCTGTTCCAGTGTCTCACCACCCTCACTGTAAAGAATCTCTTCCTAATATCTAGTCTAAATCTACTCTTTTTCAACCTAAAGCCATTTCCTCTTGTCCTATGACTACAAGCCCTTGTAAAAAGTCCCAGCCCAGCTTTCTTGTTGGCCCCATTCAGTTGATGGAAGGCTGCGATAAGGTCTCCTGGAGCCTTCTCTTGTGCCCTGTTCTCCTCTGCAATTTCTGGGGAAAAAAAGCACCTGAGTCCTCTGGTTAGCTTGGAAAAATTCTCATGAAAGTCCCCTTGTCCTTTGACAGCACTGAGTCACTTCTTTTAAAGATAACCTTGATCACTATGAGCCAGGTGACACTGAATGGGCTCTCAGGGCAGACGATCACCACTTGCTACACTGTATCTTCAGCAGTTGAAAGCTGCTGGTTTGATGTGGTCATTGGCATGAATTATTTGTTCTGCCTCAGTTGCACTGACTTGATTTCATTGCTGAAATCTGGTCCAGCCACCCTGGAGACCAATATCCACCACTGACAGTGATATCAAAGGGTGGAATGGTTCTTACTTCTCGTCAGGACAAAGGCAGTGATCGTGCTCCTGTACTTGGCACTGACGAGGCTGCACCTTAAATACTGGGTTCAGTTTTGAGCCCCTCACTTTAGAAAGGCCTTTGAGCTGTTGGAACAGGTCCATAGAAGGGTAACAAATCTAATAAGGAATTTGGAGAACAGGTCTTGTGAGGAGCAGCTAAGGGAACTGAGGCTGTTCAGCTCGGAGAAGAAGCCGCTCAAGAGAGACCTTCTCACTCTCTACAAACTACTTGAAAGGACATTGGAGGGAGGTGGGGGTTGATCTCTTCTCCAAGGAACAAGTGATAGAACAAGAGAAAATGTCCTGAAGTTGCAACAGGGAAGACTGAGGTTGGATATTGGGAAAATTTATTTCTTCAAAAGTGCTGTCAAGCCCTGGAACAGGCTGCCCAGAACAGTGGTGGAGTCCTCATCCCTGAAGGAATTCGAAAGCCATGTAGATGTGGTACTGTGGGACACACTTTAGTGGTGGGCCTGGCAGCACTGGGTTAACAGTTGGACACAATGATCTTCAGGGTCTCTTCCAGCCAAAACAATTCTGTGATTCCTGGTTGCATCAAGTGAGGCTGGATGGAAGGCTGTGTGGTATAAGTGACATTTCACAGAATCACAGAAACATTCAGGTTGGAAAAGTGCCTCAGGATCACCAAGTCCAACTGATATCCCTACTCTACACGATTCACCCTAAAACCATATCTCCAGGCACTGCATCCAAATGACTTCTAAACACATCCAGGGTTGGTGACTCAACCACCTCCCCAGGCAGCCCATTCCAATGTCTGACCACTCTTGCTGTGAAAAAATGTTTTCTTAATGTCTAGTCTAAACCTACACAGTCAGAGCTTGAAATGTTATCCAGGCTCACCAAATTCCTCTGCAAGGTCCTTCCATCTCTGTCACTGCAGCAAATAGCATTTAGCAATAGTTTGCTAAAAATACAATGAGGAAGTTTTGGTTTAAAGTCTCTTTATTCACTGTTGATGTCTCATTAACTTTGATCTAAAGCAACTGCACCCTTGCTTCCTCAATATTACTTATCTTTGACAGAAAGCAGCTGCAGGAGACCTCCTCAAGTCCACCGATGCTTATCATCACTGGTGGGACCATTAATTCACCGCAGTGTACTTTAATGCACTATAACATTTAGAAATGGCATTTGGATGAGCAGTAATATTATTTTGCACAATTAACCTCTGGTTGCCTTCCCTATCAGCCTGCTCAGAAGAAATACCAGTTAACACTGGGTTGTGTCCCAAATTACATTGGGTTTGGTGCCTTCTTCCTAATGGGTTGCCCTTTCGTTCAGAGGGTAGTCACACACGGCGCATTGTAATGATGCTTTATTGTGCTTGCAATGCAACACTATAAATCACAGAGATCACAGAATCACAGAATGTCAGGGGCTGGAAGGGACCTTCAAAGATTATCCAGTCCAACCCCCCTGCCAGAGCAGGATCACCTACACCAGATCACACAGGAATGCATCCAGACAGGTTTGGAATATCTCCAGAGAGGGAGACTCCACAACTCCCCTGGGCAGTCTGTTCCAATGTTCTATCACCCTCACAGGGGAAAAATTCCTCCTCATGTTTACATGAAACTTCCTGTGCCTCAGCTTCCACCCATTGCCCCTTATCCTGCCACTGGGCATCACCCAGCAGAGCCTAACTCCATCCTCATGGCACTCACCCTTTACATCTTTATAAAATCATAGAATCAGTCAGGGTTGGAAGGGACCACAAGGATCATCTATTTTCAACCCCCCTGCCATGCCCAGAGACACACTACCCTATAACAGGCTACCCAGAGCCTCATCCAGCATGGCCTTAAACACCTTCAGGGATGGAGCCTCAACCACCTCCCTGGGCAACCCATTCCAGGCTCTCGCCACTCTCATGCTGAACATTCCTCCTCATGTCCAGCTTGAACCTACCCACCTCCAGCTTCACTCCATTCCCCCTAGTCCTGGCACTCCCTGATCTCCTGAAAAGTCCTTCCCCAGCTTTTTTTGTAGCATCCTTCAGATACTGGGAGGCCACAAGAAGGTCACCTGGGAGCCTCCTCTTTCTCCAGACTGGACAGCCCCAATTCTTTCAGTCTGTCCTCATACCAGAGCTGCTGCAGCCCTCTGAGCATCCTCATGGCCCTTCTCTGGACATGCCCCAGCATCTGCACATCCCTCTTGTAATATGGGCTCCAAAACTGGATGCAGTACTCCAGGTGGGGTCTCAGCAGAGTGGAGTAGAGAGGTAGAATCACCTCCCTCGACCTGCTGGCCACACTTTTCCTGATGCAGCCCAGGATCTGGTTGGCCCTCTGGGCTGCAAGTGCACACTGCTGGCTCATGTGGAGCTTCTCATCCACCAACACCCCCAAGGCCCTCTCCTCAGGGCTGCTCTCCAGCCAGTCACTGCCCATCCTGGATTTGTAATTATAAACATTGTAATTAGAAATTATAAATTATATTTGTAATTATAAACATTGATGAAGTCACCTCTCAGTCTCCTCCTCTCCAAGCAGCACAGCCCCAGTTCTCTCAGTCTCTCCTTGCCAAAGAGATGTTTCATTCCCTTAACCATCTTTGTGGCTCTGCACTGGACTCTCTCAAGCAGCTCTATGTCCTTCTTAAATAAAAGAGGGTGAACCTGTTTTCCCTGATCCTGACCACAGCTTCTAAATTCCCCTTTTATGTCCACACACTACTTCTGCGAATGGCTGAGTTAGACACTCTGAAGGAAAGCTTTCTCCTCAAAAATGAAAATTTGAAAGATCTAAATCACTCTGCCTTAAAAATCTGTGACAAAGACCCAACCCTTCTGTTTAGAGCCATCCTAAGACAGAACTACATTTAAGGCAACACCTTGAATACTGATTTCATTTTTGGGCCTCTTACAACAAGAAAGACATTGGGGTGCTGGAGCACGTCCAGAGAAGAATAAAAAAGCTGGTGGAGAGTCTGGAGAGCAAGACTTATGAGGAGTGGCTAAGGAGACTGGGGTTATTCAGCCCGGAGAAGAGAAGACTGAGTGGAAACCTTGTTGCTTCCTACAACCCCCTGAAAGGAGAATGGAGCCAGATAGGAGTCTTCTCCCTAGTATCAGGTGACAGAATGAGAGAAAATGACCTGAAATCGTGCCAGTGGAGGTTGAGATTGAAAATTAAGAATAATTTCTTTCCTGAAAGAGTGGTCACACATTGGAACAGGCTACCCAGGGAGATAGTGGAGTCATCATCCATAGAGGTGTTCAAGAAATGTGTGGACATGGCACTTCAGGGCATGGTTTAATGGCCATGGTGGTCTTAGATTGATGGTTGGACTCAACCATCTTAGAGATCTTTTCCAACCAAACCAGTTCCATGACTGTAAGACTTACTTCTCTGCAGTTGTGTTCTGTCAGAGGGCAGAAGTCAAAGCTGCATTTTCGTAGCATAGGGTTTGGTGCTTTCTTTGAAGAGGCAGCATCTCATCAAGGAGAATCATTCTGTAAGAGTACAACAAATAGCTATAATTCTGGTTGGTTGTTTTTTTTTTTTCCTGTTGTTGTTGTTTTGTTGCCAGCAGATTTTAAAATGACAGTAACACAGCTGACTGTGTTATTATCTCAATTACAATAATGCATCTGAGATCAGAATTTAGCCCAACTCTTCCCCCCCCCCCCACCCAACACTTTATACTGCTAAAAGGAATGGATTTGGCTCGCTCAAATTATGCTTTCTGTTGTTTCCTGCATAACTTCATCAGAAGACTATCAGAGTGGTGTGTGTGTGCATCTCATCACGGAACATGGCCCAAGGGTTTACAGCTCCTACTATTTACAAAACAGATGATGTACAATTTGCTGACAACAAATATACAGCTTTAATACTGCGAGCCTTTAAAAATTTATATTCATGCCTGGATGCAGGGAAACAGTGGAAGTTAAATGAGTAAACTCTTCTTTTTCACACTGATGTTTTGTGGTGGAGTGATAGGATTCAGCCAGCTATCTCCAGCTGGGTAACTCATGGCATTGACTCATCCGAAGTTACAAAGGTTTTCATGAGAATATGCTTTTAATCTCCCGGAGCCTCTTGCTGGTCTTCAGAATGCTTTTGTTTGGAAGGGATCATCTAGTTCCAGCCCCGCTGCCATGGGCTGGGACCCCTTCCACTAGACCAGGTTGCTCCAAGCCCTCACCAATCTGACCTTGAACACCTCCAGGGATGGGGAATCCTCTATCTCCCTGTGGATGGATTTCTTGCTAACAGAGGACATGAATTGATAATCATCAGCAACCCGTGCTGTGGAGTGTCCTTCAGCCCATCCCAGAGGCAGGAACTAAGACAGTGAAGCAAACCCCCACATCCAGCTGCTGGAGGCAGGGTCTGCTGGCCACAGGAGGCTGACCTTACAAGTTGTTTATAGAAGTTTAACCTATCTGTACCTCACACACATAGCCTTAAGCCTGTCTGTGCCTTCCACATGTGCCAATCTTAAATAAGCTAGCTATTCATGCCTCTTCCAAGTTAGCATATGTCACTGTATCACTGCATCACTGCATTAAAGGGGAAGAACAATGATCTAACCATATTGGTGCTATGAATTGTTACTTCTGGGCTGTGCTCGCTGGCATCTCCCTGGGCAACCTGTTCCAGTGTCTCATCAACCTCACTGTAATGAATTTCTTCTTATAAACCCAGTCTAAATCCGCCCTCTTCTAACTCAAAGTTATTCCCTATCATCCTATAACTACAAACTCTTTCCAAAAAATCCATCTCCAGCTCTCTGGTAGACCCTTCAGATACTGGAAGGCTGCCATAAGTTCTCCCTGGAGCCTTCTCCAGGCTGACCAGCCCCAGCTCTCATAGTCTGTCCCCACAGGGGAGGTGTTCCAGCCCTCTGATCATCTTTGTGTCCCTCCCTCTCAACCCACTTCAACAGTTCAATGCCCTTCTTGTGTTTGGGGTGCCAGGTCTCGGACTGATCTTGGACTATCATTTTCAATCATGTGTGAAGACATTTCTCTGGCATCTGAGCTGCACAAAATCTTTTGTCTGTGGTTTCAAACAAGCTTTAATGTGCCACCAAGCTGTTCAGTTTATTCAGTATTTTCAAATTTCACCAGAGGAAAGAAGTTCACAAAGTAGCAAACAGTTTTTCCAAAGCCAGTCCTTGCATGAAAGGAAGAGGTCCATAAAGAGTGTTTTTCCCCCTCACCTACAGCTAGGAGAAAGTTTAGGTTTACCTCAAGTAACCAAAGACAA
The DNA here is from genome assembly GCA_013400475.1 of Tricholaema leucomelas. Lineage (NCBI taxonomy): Eukaryota > Metazoa > Chordata > Aves > Piciformes > Lybiidae > Tricholaema lacrymosa > Tricholaema leucomelas. The sequence goes on from WAAF01004516.1 coordinate 77,487, forward strand.
TAACCTTGATTAATGAATTCCTTCATGATTAAGAAAGCCATCTAAGAGTTTGATTTTGCACTGCACAGATGTCAAATGCTGCACAAGGGCAAGGTTAAAAGACATGCGTAGGATGGTTAGTGTGGGAGGAGAGCAGGAGAAGATGCCTACTGGATGGCTGCCAAGTCTCTTGTGCCTAGCAGGAAAACTACAGACACCTCAAATATCTATTAATATACTGAGCAGTGGGCTGGAGTGCACCTGGCAGCATAACTGCCCAGTGCTTCACCATTTGTATGTCCTCAACCCTCAGCATGCATGAGTAAAATGAGTAAAAGCAGATGGAGATGGAAAGCTTTGGCTCCTCACAGAGAGCACCAGGACAGGTTAGGAGTTGACATGATAGGAAACAACTCTGAGGAGAAGGACCTGGCAGTTCTGGTGACTGTGAGTTCAGCATGAGCTAGCAATGTGTTCTCATGGACAAGGACAATGGTGTGGCCAGCAGGTTGAGGGAGGTTTTCCTTCTTCTCCACTCTGCCCTAGTGAGGACATACCTGGACTCCTGTATCAAAAATTCTGGGCTCCTCAGAGCAAAAGGGACACGGAACTACTGGAGAGAGTCCAGCAGAGGTTACAAATAGGATTAAGGGACTGGAGAGTATCTATGAGAAGGAAAGGCCGAGGGACCTGGGGTGGTTCAGCCTGGAGACGAGTAGCCTGAGAAGGGATCTTCTCAATACTCAGGAAGAGCTGAAGGGTGGTGGGCAAGAGAATTGGGCTAGACTCTTTTCTGCAGTGCCCAGCAACAGGACAAGTGGTGGTGGACACAAACTGGATCCCAGGGTTCCATCTGAACACCAGGAGAAACCTTTTTCCTATGGGGATACTGGACACACTTCGACATTGGGATCCTGGGCAGCAAGCTGTGGGAGATCCTCATTTAGCAGGAGCATTTGAGTATAATATCACCAGAGATCCCCTCCAATCCTCACCATGCTGGGAATCTGTGACTTTGCACAGCAACTCACTCCGGTCCTGCAGACCATCTGCTCCCATGGGGCCAGGACAGCTTTTTGTGCCACATGGCTCTGAGAGAGGAAAAGTTTCCTGAGGTTCAGACGCAGAAGTGGGGCTTGGGAGGTGGAGTGAAGGCTGCCAACATGTGCATGCTGGATGGCCTTTGGCAGGACGCTGAAGGCACTGACTTCTCCTGCTTGGTGTAGCAGCAAAAAACAGATGTTGCCTGCTGTTAAATCTCACAGGTAGTGTTTCACAGTGATGCAGATGATGAGATGCAGTGTAAGATGGCCGTGAGAAGGAAGCCCAAGTCCTTTGGGGCTTCAGTATCAGCACTCTAGAATGGCATCATGGATCACACAGAAAGAGGTGCTATGAGAGGATAACATCCTAACATCTGGATAACATGTATTCCAGAGTCATGCCTTCCATTAAGTAGAGACAGTTTATTTTTCTTCTGGCTTCATCCACAGAAAGAAAGAATAAATAAAAAGTCTTTCCATTCCCTAAAACTCTCTCTGTGTGAGATTTTTTTCTCCAAGGTTCATTAGAGCTAATTCTCTCTCTCTTATTGCCCCTTTTGTCACCCACCTATGTCACTTTTCTCATTCCTCTTCCATTTTCACGCCTTCTCTTTTCTTGTAGCTTTGCCTATCAGTTCTGAAGAGCCCAGAGCATGTTCCTTGGGGTTAACTTCTGAGCAGTGAGCTCCAGTGCTGCAGGAAGGTGACCTGCCAGTAGGTTTAGGCTTGACTGAAAAATCAGCAAACAGCACAAACATGACAAGATTTGTGCTTTGCAACTCTGCACACACAGTCTGGGACTCGAATCCTCGGTGGCAACACAGTGCAGATGTTTGTGCATGGCAGGGGAAGAAAGAATTTATCTTCAGATGCATTAATCCACAAAGAAGGAATAAAACCCACAATTTTTGTACTGTTTACTGAAAAAAAATAAATGAGATGAGTAAGGCACAGAGCATAATCTGTGGACCATGGAGCTGAGTTATGTTGGCTTATTAGAAAGAGAGGAGGAGGAAAAAATAGAACTTGTTCTAGTATAGAAGAGTCTCTCATGCTGCTAATCAATTCAGTGGCCAAATTTGCTATTGTGATCTGATGGTTGAGCTCTGCCAGCTCTCATAATTATCTCTATTCCCATTCTCCATTAGTGGCCTTTTCAAAGGATGTGAGTTTTCACAGTGTCAGATCCTGCCACGCAGAGAATGCCACCCCATCGGTGCGTGACGAGCACAGCGCAGCAGAGATGCTTTAACAAATGGAGCGGTGGGAGGCGGGACACGACGGTGACGTGGTTCTGGACATCAGGGTTATGCTTTCCTAATGGGTCACCTTTCCTCCCTTCATATCCTTTTCCTCACAGAGTATGGTGTGGCAGTTCCAGGCTAGCTCATTAGGTGTGAGAAAATTAGAGTAAGTGAAAAGAGGAGGAGGTATTTAGATATCCACAGCTGACAGGTAGAACAAAAGTTCTGGAAGAGCCAGGGAACTCCAGCCAATCAGTCAGGCTGTTTACTGTTCCCCAAACACAGAATCACAGAATGAATCTGTTGGGAGAAGACCCCAAAGGTCATCCAGTCCAACCCTTGACCCAGCACTAAGGGGTCAACACTAAACCATGGCCCTGACCATTTTAGTCAGAAGCCTTTCAGCTCATCACCCCCTCCACCCCGTTAACCAAGCACTGCCAGCTGTCAACCAATACCTTCAGGTCCTTTTCCACTGGGCAGCATTCCAGCCTGTCTGCCCCAAACCTGGAGCATTCATGGGGTTGTTGGGACACAAGTGCAGGACCTGACACTTCACCTCGTTGAACCTCATACTGCTGGCCTAGACTGATTGATCCAGCCTGTCCAGATCACCCTGTCAAGCTTTCCTACCCTCAAGGAGATACACACTTCCGCTCAACTTGATGTCAACTGTGAACTTACTGAGTGTCTCTCAATCCTATCATTCAGATCATTGACAAAGACATTACAGAGACCCAGTGCCAACTGATGCCTGAGGAACACCACTAGTGACCAGCTGCCAAATGAATTTAAATCCATTCACCACCACTCTTTGGGTCTCTCCCTTCAGACATTTTCAGTTAGTTTTTCCTTTTCTCTATTCACGAGGTGCTGCTGCACAAGCACATCCTGAGCTTTGGTGTGGTTCTCAAAAGGGCTGCCCCAAAGGAGCAATATTTTCAGATACAAACAAAACTTGGAGAAGCCACAGGATGGAGCTGTGGAAAGAGCTGCTGCAGCTAAGAGTGAGCAGCTGATATAACAATCAACAGCAGAATGAAATGTCTATTTTGACTGAAGGGATATGTGCTGCTCTCCTAGGAACTAATACATGGCTCGGGGACATTTTAAGGACATGTACATGTCAGACACAGTACCTAAGAAATGTGGCATCACATACAAGATGTAAGAAGTGAAATATTCTCCTGGTTTGAGCTAGACCAGAACTAGTTCTGGTCAGGGATTTGACTTCTTAGCTCAATGAAGGCATCTTTTGAAGTTCAGTGCAGGTTTGCACAGCCAGAGGCTGCTTCTGGAGCTGAGAACACTGATGGGGAGAGTTACTGCCAAGGGCTAGGCTGCAGAAAGACTCAGGCTTAGACTTGCTTCTGAGCACACCAAGAGCACTGCCACATCTTGTTCCCCACCTTGAGGTGCAGGATATCAGAGGTGGCATCTGTGGGAAGGAGTGGACAGGGCAGGTGACCATAACTGACCCACAAGGGATTCTGTCCCATGGATGTCATCTCCAGGATCAAGTTGAGAGAGCATCAGGGTCAAGCCTCTTCTTTAATGGCCAGTGTTGAATAGCCTTCAATCCCTATTCATGTGTTCCTGAATCCAACTGAGAAAATCCAGATTCTGAATCCAGTTTCTGTTTGCCACTGAGTCCAATCTTGAACTGTCCTTGCCATCAGGGGATGGGTTCCATATCGGTTTGTACCTCTTTGTCTTTATTTTATTGGATTGCTCTTACTGCTATCCCAGCTGGTTTAGTTTCTTTCCCAACTCATCAATCTCTCACCCTTCGTCATTTTCTCTTCTCTTTAGGAAAGCAGAGGGGTTCATAGAGAGCCTCTGGCACTTGTCTGGTGATCAGCCCAACCCTAACCTTCGACAGACAAACCATCTGAAGAAAAGGCAAAGCCCCACACTATAAATAAATAAATAAATAAATAAGTGTTGCTCTGAATTTAAAGAAAGAGAAGTACAACACTGAAGGACCAGATGATTCCCAAGAGAATCTGGTGATTAAGTGGCTAAATCAGGACATCTGCAGGATGTAGGAATAATGGAAGGAAGCGAGAGCTTTGGCGACCACTTTTAGAATTTGCAATTGTAATGATCTTTGTGGTGTCCTCCTGCAAGAACTTGAATATTCATGCTGAGGCACACCATTATGCTACAGAGCTTTTGGTAACTGTAGCCACTTGCAGACAGTCAAGCACACACTCAAATCAGGAAGTCAAAATGAGTGCTCCAAATACTTTCTGTTGGAAATTGGAAGGAAAGCTGTGATTAGCATGCAGTGAGGTGGGGAAGAGAAGCACAGCATCTGACAGCTCCCTTGGCATTTTCCCTTTCCTAAACAATCAAACTCAGACTTGTTTCATCTGTAAGAGAGCTCCAAAAGTTTTGACTGCAACCACCAACCTAAGGACACCGTGGCCATTAAACCGTGTCCCAAAGTGCCATTTCCACACATTTGTGGAACATTTACAGGAATGGTGACTCCACCACCTACCTGGGCAGCCTGTTCCAATGTTCAACCACTCTTTCAGGAAAGAAAATTTTCCTAATATCCAATCTAAACCACTCTGGCACCATTTGAGGCCATTTCTTCTTGTTCCATTGCCTGATGCTAAGGAGAAGAGATCAACACTCACTTCAGCCCAACTCCCTTTCAGGGAGTTGTAGAGAGCAATGGGGTCTCCTCTCAACCTCTTCTTCTCCAGACTAAACAACTCCAGTTACCTCAGGTGCTTCTCATATAAGACTTGTTCTCTAGAGCCATTCACAATCTTCATTGCCCTTCTCTGGACTTGCTTCAGCAGCTCAATGTCTTCCCTGTAGTGAGGAGCTTAAAACGGAACCCAGTATTTGAGATGTGGCCTCAACAGTGTTGAATCATCACGAGCCTGCTCCTGCTGGCCATAATATTCATGATCCAAGCCACAGTGTTTTGGCCTTTTTGGCTACCTGAGCACACTGCTGGCTCCAATCAGCAGTCAACTGTCACATCCAGCTCCTTTTCTGCTGGGCAACTTTCCAGCCACTCTGACCTGAGCCTGGTGTGTTCATGGGGTTGATGTGACTCAAGCACAGCACCCAATACTTGACCTTGTTCAAGCTCATATAATTCACCTGAGCTCTGACTGTCCAGATCACTTTGTAGAGCCTTCCTCCCCTCTTCTTTCTCCTATTTTTTTTCCCATCACAGATTAAATTCAGACTTGACCCAAGCAAATGCAAAATACTTCTAAATCTGTACAAGTAAATTCCCTGACATCAGGTCAGACTTTAGCCAAAGGCACCCAATGCAGCAGTTGCTATCTATAGTAAACCAAACATCCATCAATTATCAATTTCTCCTGATTGAGTTCTAAAGTTTCATAACAACCTAGGCTGAGCCTGCAGATCATGCAGGGGTATTTGCAGTCCTCCTTAATTAGGAGCTGATTGGATACAGTCTGACTGGTTCTCAATTTTATCACCTTCACAAATAATTCAGACACATGCCTGGCCAGTCTCCTCTACCCTTTCTCTATGCTTGTGCCACAAAGGAACAAAGATATGTGATGTGCATCATCTCTGCAGAGAAGCATTTAGACTAAAGCATCAGAAAAATGGACTCCCACCTACCTACTGATAGATCTGGCAACTTCAAAAGGTTGGGCATAGCCAGACAAATTGGGGTGATCTGAGGAAAATGAATCTTTTTGCTCTCTTTATTCACTGGAATAACAAAGTCCAAATAGACTCATGTTGACAGGGTGGAAAGTTGGGAGAGAGTGGAACCTCATGAAGTTTGGCAGAGGTAAGTGTAGAGTCCTGAGCCTGGGAAGGAATAACCCCCTGCACCAGTACAGGTGAGGGATTGACCTGATGGAAAGTAGCTTCATTGAGAAGGACCCAGGAGTGATGATGGACAAGTTCATCATGAATCAGCAATGTGTCCTCAAGGCCAAGAAGGTCTCCTGGGGTGCATAAAGAGTGTGACCAGCAGGTGAAAGGAGGTTTTTCTCCTCCTTGACTCTATCCTAGTCAGGTCACATCTGGAGTACTTGATCCAGTTTTGGGCTCCTCAGCAAAAGAGAGACAGGGAACTACTGGAAACAGTCCACTGGAAAGCACAAAGATGCCGAGGGGACCAAAGCATCCTTGTAAGGAGGAAAGGCTGAGAGACCTGGGGCTATATAGCTTGAAGAAAGCAGCCTGAGAGAGGATCTGATCAATACTGAGCAGTAAGACCAAAGGTCAAGAGGATCTTGAGCTTTCTCTGGGTCAGATCCAGTCTTCTTTACAATAAGGGATTAGACCAATTTCATTTCCTGTGCTCAAGCAATGCAGCGGCTACCCTAGAAAGACTCAGCATCATCACAACCCTACACTTTCTTTTCTCCTGTTTAACATGAAACTGTGGTCATACAGCTCCTTGTGGGACTTTATACAGCAGCTGATCCACACCTTTCTGGATTCCTTGCACAAAAATGTCCACATTCTACAGATAACACCATGTCTTGGGAAGTGCATTTTGGGTAGACAGGTCAGCTTTCCAACACAGAGAGTATTTCCATGGATGCATGTCCAGTGGTGGACTTGCCAGTGCTGGGTTAATGGCTAGACTTCATGATTTTAAAGGTCTCTTCCAACCAAACAATTCCATGATTCTATGTTTCTGCCTCAAGCATCTACCTGCCAGGATGAAAGTGGCAATGCTGGTGGTTTCCCCTTCAGAGTCTGGCTTTGCCTTCAAGGCCTCAGATAATGTTCTGCACTTTAGATAGCCACCATGTTAATTTAACCACTCCTCTCCTCTTCACTTTTCAGCCTAGCATTGATTTCCATCACTGTCAAGATGCTCCTCAAGTTCCGTCAGTGTGAAGTTCAAGTGCCTAGAGGTCCCACTCTTACCCTGGGCTGGCCTCCAAATCTTCCAGGTGTTGAGTTATTTTTTAATGCTAGTACACAACACATCTTTTCAAAAGTCCTCTATCCAGATGGAGGGAGTGCTTCTCCTTCCCTCATTTGTTCATCATTTGTTCACCATTATTTGCCACTGAGTTAATCTGGGAGAAAATTTTAAATCAAATAATGTGGCCAAATGCAGACAAAAGCTTGTTGTGTGTTAAAAAAAAAAAAAAAGAGAAGTTAATATATCTTGGAGAGCAAGTCCAAAAGTGTAATGATTTATTGAAGGCTTTCGTGTCCCAGGCCATTGCAGACCACCCTTCACAAGAGAATCGGAAGTACCTTTTCAGGTAGTGGTATGGTCTCCTCTCCCTCTACTTTACCACAGTGAGTACCATTTGGAGTCCTGGGTCCAGTTCTGGGCTTCCCAGTTCAATAGAGACAGGCAACTACTGCAGATAGTCCAGTGAGAGCCACAGAGATGTTGCGGGGACTGAAGCATCTCTGGGGTGGGGGGAAGCGAGGGACCTGGAGCAGTTTAGCCAGAAGAAGAGAAGACTGAGAGAGGATCCCTCAGTGATAATCAGTGTCTATAGAGTGGGGGTCAAGAGTCTTCTCAGTGGTGCCCAGATACAAGGCAAGGCACAACAGGCATGAACTAGAATCTAGGAGGTTCCATCTGAACATGAGGAGAAATTTCTTTCTTGTGAGAGTGCCAGAGCCCCGGACCAAATGCAGAGTTTCCCTCTCTGGAGAGATTTCAAATCCACCTGGACATTGTGATTTTGGGCAACCTGCTGTGGGTGACCCTTCTTTGGCAGAGGGGTTGAACTGAAGCTGTTTAGTCTGGAGAAAAGCAGCCTAAGAGGAGATCTTCTCAATCATGACCAATATCTGAAGGGTGAGGTTCAAGAAGATAGGGCCCAACTCTTTTCAGTGCTCCTCAATAATACCATGAGGGGCAACTGGCAGAAATAGAAGTCAGGAGGTTGCATCTGAACATCAAGAAAAACTTATGGGGACAAGTCAGGAGCAGGCTGCCCAGAGAGGTTGTAGAGTCTCCTTCTCTGGAGAGATTCCAAACTCACCTGGACATTGTGATCCTGAGTAACCTGTTGTAGGTGATCCCCAGAGATCCCTTCCAAAACCCTAGTTCTAGAATTCTGTGATCTGCAAAAAGTCTGGCATGTGCTAAGGTGCCTCACAAGACAGGCATAAGAGTCTTTGCTTTAGCTGCTTATTCTTCTTTGTCAACACTATTGAAGTTTGGACACAACCATTATAGATAATAACTCAAGTGAGCAACTGTTCATGCTTCATCTTAACACCTAGCCTTCAAAATCTACTTTTGGAAGTCCAGACACAACTGTGGAAGGAAAGTGTGTGCAAAACCATAGAGTGTCAGAGATAGGAACTACTTTTCCCCAGCATATTAAACTCCAAAGTTTTATATTTGCTCATATTTGCAGATGCACATTTTTCATTTGGCATTTGTGGAATATTTACACCTTTAATTCTACAGTAAATAAGAGTTGGGTGTTCTGGTTGAAGCTGGACATTTTGGACTGCTTTCATGCACACAGATTTGCAAACAGCAGCAGTTGGACTCCTGAATACTGATGTGCTGATACTAGAGGAGACAGCTCAGGGACTGAATTGCCAGTTTCTGCCTTACATGAAAGTCAATGAGTAAACAAATTAGCAAGAAGGGGGTATGGGGATTGTTTTTCTGGATGGATTTTCTCTGTCTCTTTTTTTTTCCCTCTCTCTGAGATAGTATTTGTGCAGAGCAGGAAATAATCCACAATTTGCATGGATGGTCAATCTGTAAAATAACCAACTTGCCCTTAGACTGACTCATCATGGCCTCTGAAGTCCCATCACTCTGAGAGGCCCCTTGAACTCAGACAGCTGCTGGATTGAGGGGGAGGGAGGTCGCTAGGAAGGAAAAGGAGGAGCATCCTGTCTGCACACATTTCCCCAGAAGAAAAGCTTTGCTGGCAAAGCCAGGAAAGATGCTTTGCAGTGATAGCTCCAGTGTTTATTGTCCCATGCAATATGGCCAGGGATTTGGAAGGCACTAGCTAGGTAGAAAGTCATTGTCTTCCAGAAAATGATAACAAATGGATCCAAGCTGATAAACGGCTTTGCCTTTGCGTAGGAAGATGAAATAATTCCCAAACTACACTGCTCCAGGAACATTATTCTGCAGAGAACACTTGCAAATAGGTAGTGCTCAAAAACTGAAGTGCCACCAGTCTCTTGGATGACTTCATTGTGGGAATAGTGGGGTGCTGGCAATTCCAAACATAAGGAGATGCAGCAGGCAAAGCCTTGTTTGAAAAGTCTCTCTCCAAATCACTGAAATATAGAATGGTAGGATTTGGAAGTGACCTCTGAAGACTGAATCCAACCTGTAGTTGGTACTACAGGTTTTAGTGAAGGATTCTGTTGCTGGTTTAGTTTGTGTTGTTATTTGTCTGCTCTCATTGTAGCTCAAGTATTAACAAATAGAAAAAGCAAGAGAAGTGACAAAGAGATTTTTGTGAGGCTTAGGACACTGCTTATAGGAGTGATAGAGGTTGGAAGAGACCTCTGGAGATCATCCAGTCCAATACCCCTGCTCAAGCAGGTCACCCACAGCACATTGCCCAGGATGACAATGTACAAGTGGGTTTGGAATCTCTTCAGAGAAGGATGCTCCACAACCTCTCTGGGCAGTCTGCTCCAGGGCAGCAATGTAAATATTCCTCATGTTCAGAAGGAACCTCCTGGGTTCCAGTTTGTGTTCACTGCTCCTTGCTGGGCACCACTGAAAAGAGTCTGGCCCCAGCCTCTTGCCCACTACCTTTTAGCTCTTGCTGAGTATTGAGAAGATCCCCTCTCAGACTGCTCTTCTCCAGGCTCAAAAGCCTCAGCTCTGTCACCCTTTCCTCCTCACAGAGATTCTCCAGAACCCCCAGCATCTTTGTAGCTTCTGCTGGACTCTCTCCAGTAGTTCCCTGTCTCTAGCAAACTGGGGAGCCCAGGACCAGACATAGTACTCCATGAACAATTCTGATGTCATATAACTCATGAGTAGACAGCAAATTGAAGGAGACATGAGCAAGGGATACTAAGCTCAATAGAAGGCTATGGTTACACATAAAGTATGGGTAATGTAACAAAAGACAGTGAGTGCAGTGGGATTCCTAGAATTATGTACAACACATGGCTGCTAAAAGGATGTGGGGTGAGCTGAAGGACACCAGGATTCCTTAGTTCTTAGGGTTATGCTGAGAAAAAACACAGAAAATCTGATACTGCAGTCTTAAGTTTTGCCTTCCTTCTCAGAGCTGAAAAATTAAGCATCATTCCTGTCCTACAACAAAGAGTTTTTGCTTGGTTGTATGGATGCATTTCCCTGTTCTCTGAGTGGTTCTTTGCACACATAGCCTCTTTCTCTGTGAGTCATCTCACCTCCTCCCATGCCTGCTGGCATTTTGACCTTCTCCAGCTGCGGCTTTCCTGCTGCCCTCACTATGCTTCCCATGCGCTACACCCACTTTGGCAGCAAAGCCAACCATAGCTTATCTGCCAACCCAGAGGAACCTGGCATCCCTTCCCTGGTCTCACTAACAGGACTGCAGTGCTGCTACAATCACCTCTTTTTCTCCAGGAGAACTTCTCTGGATTGGGGATGCCCCAAGATGACCAAGCACAAGCCAGCTCCACTGCAGCCCTCCCATTGCAGCTGACAGGTGGATGGGTGCTCCACAGGACCTCCAGAAGAGCATCCTCCTTTCAATTACTATATAATCATAGAATCATTAAAGTTGGAAAAGACCTCAAATCCAACATTCTTCCCAACATCTACATGACCACTAGTCCATGTCCTGACTTGCCATATCTACTCTGTTTTTGAATGCCTCCAGGGGTGGGGACTGCACCACTATTGCATCCTCTCAGGATCTTGCCTCATTAAACAGTGGCTGCAAGTGAGTACTAATGGCCCAGCCTGCATGACCGAGCTACCCAAAGACCTGGAAGGTTTCCTCTGCTTTCTCAGCACAAATCCAGGCTGGGCAGTGACTGGCTGGAGAGCAGCCCTGAGCAGAGGGACTTGGGGGTGCTGGTGGATAAGAAGCTCAACATGAGCCAGCAGTGTGCACTTGCAGCCTGGAGAGCCAACCAGATCCTGGGCTGCATCAGGAAAAGTGTGGCCAGCAGGTCGAGGGAGGTGATTCTCCCCCTCTACTCTGCTCTGGTGAGACCTCACCTGGAGTACTGCATCCAGTTTTGGGGCCCATATTACAAGAGGGATGTGGAGAGGCTGGAGCATGTCCAGAGAAGGGCCACGAGGATGATCAGAGGGCTGCAGCAGCTCTGCTATGAGGACAGACTGAAAGAATTGGGGCTGTCCAGTCTAGAGAAAGAGGAGGCTCCCAGGTGACCTTATTGTGGCCTCCCAGTATCTGGAGGGGGCTACATAAAAGCTGGGGAGGGACTTTTTAGGCTATCAGAGAGTGAAAGGACTAGAGGGAATGGAGCAAAACTAGAGGTGGGTAGGTTCAGCCTGGATGTGAGGAGGAAGCTGTTGAGCATGAGAGTGGTGAGAGGCTGGAATGGGTTGCCCAGGGAGGTGGTTGAGGCCCCATGGCTGGAGGTGTTTAAGGCCATGCTGGATGAGGCTCTGGGTAGCCTGTTATAGGGTAGATTGTCCCTGGGCATGGCAGGGGGGTTGGAGCTAGATGATCCTTGTGGTCCCTTCCAACCCTGACTAATTCTATTATTCTATGATTCTTCTCTTCCTCTGATTGAAGCAGCCAACCAGACAAGTCCCAAGAAGGCTATGTACAGGACCTTTTTTTTGTCCCCTTCCATACAGGTCTTTCCTTTTCTCTCCCAGGAGAGAAATGAAGCAGTGCTGGCTGACTTGGGGATGGCTCTTCTGTCCCATTGACTGGGAGCACTTCATAGTAGTCATCATAGTATCATCATCATAGTATCGTCAGGGTTGGAAGAGACCTCACAGATCATCAAGTCCAACCCTTCACCACAGAGCTCAAGGCTAGACCATGGCACCAAGTGCCACGTCCAATCTTGCCTTGAACAGCTCCAGGGACGGCGACTCCACCACCTCCCTGGGCAGCCCATTCCAGTAGCCAATGACTCTCTCAGTGAAGAACTTTCTCCTCACCTCGAGCCTAAA
>WAAF01004516.1:89926-145396 GCA_013400475.1 Tricholaema leucomelas
AGGTGTGGTCTAACCAGTGCAGAGTACAGGGGCAGAATGACCTCCCTGCTCCTGCTGGCCACACCATTCCTGATGCAGGCCAGGATGCCACTGGCTCTCTTGGCCACCTGGGCACACTGCTGGCTCATGTTCAGGCGGGTATCAATCAGCACCCCCAGATCCCTCTCTGTCTAGCTGCTCTCCAGCCACTCCAACCCCAGCCTGTATCTCTGCATGGGGTTGTTGTGGCCAAAGTACAGCACCCTGCACTTGGAGCAATTGAATGCCATCCCATTGGACTCTGCCCATCTGTCCAGGCGGTCAAGGTCCCACTGCAGAGCCTTTCTGCCCTCCAACCCAGCCACATCAGCCCCCAGCTTGGTGTCATCTGCAAACTTGCTGATGACTGGATTTTCCTACTGGCAACCACTCTACTACATACAGCTGCTTCCTTGTAATGGTTTGATAAAGGGTATTTTAGCCCTGGGAAGGCTCATTTACTGGAGCAGAAATATCAATAAGCAGCACTTTGGGTAATGGTCATAGAATCTCTTAGGCTGGGAAAGACCTTTATGATCATGGAGTCCAACTATTAACCCAGCACTACCAAGGCTAGGTCACAGCAATATAGGTCAGTGGGTGAGGAAACGGATGAGTCTTCATGGATAATTTAACTCCCTACATGGACACATTTTGGCCAGGGAGTGAGAGAACACTTTAACTAGGGAGAACCCATTGATTCCAGGGTAGTCTTTTGCACAGATAAGCAGAAGATTGGCACATCAGGGTCAAAACATCATTTTTTTTTTGCTCCTTGAATTGACATCTTTTAAGAGAGAGAATGCAAAGGGAAAGCACCATCCTGAATTGCCTGACAGGAATATATCTAAGAGCTCAACTGGGAGAATATTTCAGGTTAAAGTCATCCAAAATAAAAAAAAAATAATATTTGCCTTTTTTTTTCTAGTTGGAAATTGCCTGTAAACATGTTTTCCCAAGTCTCTTTGTCATTCCAAATGATTCACAGTGAGTGAAACCTCAACTTTCAGCCCATTCACAGGCAGCTTCTCGCACATTCTCCCAAAAGAAAGTCAGCCTGATCACCAAGATCTCATAGCATGCCTTCTTCTTGCTTCAACTGGGGACCTCTTTGATTCAGAGGGGGTGGTTTTTTTTTTCACCCCTCTCTTTTTTTGATGTGAATATTAATTATTCCTTTGAATGTTAACATTCTACTACTACTTGATGCTATTACGATAGTATCTGCTGCTTCAGCAAATATCTGTGTGCAGTTATTAGTTGAGAGAAGATGAGTGGTGTGAAAAATTAGAAGGAAATGTAGAATTCCTTTCAGATCTACAGATGAATATTCATAAAAGCGTGGCAGCACTCTGATGTTCAGGGTTGTTCATTCATCCAGAGTTGGAGGGATATAAGCTGAGACATGATGCTTCAAGAGAGCAGTTAAATGAGGACCAAGGGAGATTAAGTTGTAAGTTGGAAGATGATTGTAAAACTCCAGGACATTTTGGGGCTGCCAAGTCTGTATCAAAGATGAGAAAATTCCACTGGGTGTAATGGAAGTATGATGAACAAACCCAGCTCAAAAAAACCCGAGGATAATTTAGGATGGAAGTGACCTTAAGGATCACCTAGTTCCAACCCCTTTGCCATGGGCAGGGACACCTTTCACTAGACTAGGTTGCTCAAGCCTTCATCCAGCCTTTCCTTGAGCAACTCCAGGGAGAGGGCATCTGCAACCTCCCTGGGAAATTTCTTCCTAACATCCAGTCAAAATCTGCCCTCTTCCCCCTTAAACCATTGCCCCTTATCCTATCACAAAAAGCCCTTGTCAAAAGTCCTTCCCCATCTTTCTTGTAGGTTCCCTTCACATACTGGAAAGCTGCTATAAGGTCTTACTGGAGCCTTCTATGCTCTAGGCTGAACATAGAATCAGGCAGGTTAGAAGAGATTTCCAAGAGCATCCAGTCCAACCTATCACTGGAACTTGGACACTGGAATGGGCTGCCCGGGGAGGTGGTGGAGTCGCCGTCCCTGGGGCTGTTCAAGGCAAGGTTGGACGTGGCACTTGGTGCCATGGTCTAGCCTTGAGCTCTGTGGTAAAGGGTTGGACTTGATGATCTGTGAGGTCTCTTCCAACCTTGGTGATACTGTGATACTGTGATCACCCAGCCCTGTCCAATCAACTAGACCATGGCACTAAGTGCCATGGCTTTTCTTGAACACCTCCAGGGAAGGTGAATCTCACAAGCTGTCCCCATAGAGGAGGTGCTCCAGCCCTCTGACCATCTTCACAGCCTCTTCTGGACCCATTCCAATAATTCAATGACTTTCATGTATTTGGAGCACCATAATCAGATGTTCAAACCTAAATTACTTCACAAGCCCTGCTTTGCAAACTGGAGCCTATGGAGTGTGCTCAGAAAACAGAAATTTTAGTGAGCTTCATTTTACCTCAGTTTTGAGGGCCCAGATCTAAGAGGGCAAAGTCTACATTGACACAACAATGGATGGCTCAAGTGTTTCAGTGGAAAAAATTAAGGAAGAAACCATGTTCCAGCCCTGGAACCATTCCAGGGCAGGTTGTCTGGTGTTCTGAGCAACCTGCCCTAGTTGAAGATGACCCTGCTGACTGCAAGGTGTTTGGACTAGATGACATTTAAAGCTACCCTCCAAACCAAAACAGTCTATGAATCTTAGTAGACAGCTTTCAGAAGAGGTGACTAAGTTGACCAACCAGGAGGACACTTCTAATGGCAAAGCTACTCAATGTATGGATCTTAATGCTTGAAGCATTAAGTTGTTGTCTTGTTGCTATTTTTTTTGTCTGTTTATTACCCAGCGTGGCAGATAAAAAGCAGGAAGTGTTTGGAGCAGTTTCCCAAATGCAAAGGGGTTAAGAGCATCCCATGGGAAATCTGAGAGGTTTGAGAAAGTCAAATCCAATAAGGCTTTGCCAGTGGTCACACTCTGGAACCATCAGCATTTTGAGCCTCAAATAGTAAAGGTGAAACAGCTGTGGAATTGTAGATCTGGTTAAACCTCTTGGCGACCAGAAGTTGAGGGAATATCTAACAACAGTTTTCCACCTTAGAGTAGTCTAAAACCAAGTGAGTGACCTTGATTTCTCCTACATATGGGGGCTGCATCAGCAACAGTGTGGCCAGCAGGACCAGGGCAGTGTCAGTCTCCCTGTATTCAGCACTGGTGAGATCACACCTCAAATACTGGGTTCAGTTTTGGGGCACTCACTCCAAGAAGGGCACTGAGATGCTGGAGGGGGTCCAAAGAAGGGCAACAAACCTGGTGAGGATTCTGTAGAGGAGCAGTTGAGGGAAGTAGGGATCCTTAGTCTGGAGAAAAGAAAGCTGAGAAGAGGCCTCACTCTCTGAAACTCCCTGAAAGGAGGTTGAGTGAGGTGGAGGTTAGTCTCTCCTCCTAAGTAACAAATGATAGGATGAGAGGAAACAGCCTCAAGATGCTTCAGAAAAGGTTTAGGCTGGACATGAGGAAGAACTTTTTCACTGAAAGGTTTATTAAACCTTGGAACAATTTGGCCAGGGCAGTGTCCTCATCCCTAGAGTGATTAAAACACTGTGTAGATGCGATGCTGAGGAACATGGTGTAGTGGGGATCTGACAGTGCAAGGTTAATGATTGAACTTGATGATCTGAAAGACATCTTCCAACCAGACAAATCCTACAATTCTACAGCATCTTCACCTCCACACCCCAAAGACAGAGCAGGAGCACTCAGGAGAAAGCCTACCTCACCCTTTCCTGTTCTGGAAATTTTCTGTGTCTGCAAGAGAAACTGCTGCAAGGAGAGAGGCATTGAAAACAGGGAAGAAAGCAAACACATTAACAGTGAGGAAACCACCGAGTATAGAAGGACAGGTAGAACAGCTTCAGAGAGAAAGCCTGGAGAGCTTTTGAGCTGGGTGTTAGTTCAAAGAGGGTCTTTACTCACTGCTCTGTGGCTTTTGTGGTTTGGGTTTTTTTTTTTTTTGTCTGTGTAGATCTTGTGTTTTGGTTCCTGCTGTAATCAGGGGAAGTAAATCAAAATGCATGACACTTATTTTCAGCATGAATTTTGCTTCCTACCAGTTAACAGCATGAAAGTTAACCTCTTTAGCAATTGAAGGAAAGCTCACAAAGGATAGCCATAAGCAGCCATTGATCTCCCTTATGTAACCATAAAAAGAGGTTCCAGATGGTGTATTTGGGCCTTGTTATACCTTGAGTTTAGAATCAGTGAATCATTAAGGTTGGAAAAGACCTCTAAGACCACCAGGTTCAACCATCAACCCAAAGTGCCACATCTACAAGTTTTTTGAACACCTCCAGGATGATGATTCCACCACCTCCCTGGGCAGTTTGTTCCAATGCCTGACCACTCTTTGTTCCCACTACCCAACCAAAACCTCGTCTGACACAAGTCTAGGCTAGCTCCATTTAGGATGAAGCTGCCCCAGGCCTCTGCTTCACTCTGTTTCATCAGCTGACATTTTGAAAGCTTCTTTTTCTCTACACTGAGTGAAATCTGCAATAAATCAGTTATTCTTCGGGAGACCTGGCATGTTGAAAATGAAAATAAAGGTCTTCTGAGATCCAAAGCTGCAGGCATGAATTGAAGCCTATAGATTTGGACCCACGTCTCTCCTCTATCCTTTCCCTACAAGATTAAAGGGGTTTAGGTTTTAGGTTCTAGTCTATTTAAGTCTGAGGAGGGCAGAGAAAGCTACCCCTTCATCTTGTCTTTTCACACAACAAACACTGGATGAGGTTCATACTGCAAGTGTTGGCACTTGGATCTCTTGCTCACCAGCAAAAAAAGATTAAAAGTGTCTCTTTGGCACATCCCATCAGAAGATTTCTTTTTATGCCTTGAATCAACAGAAGCTTTGGTTCAAAAAGCATGGAGGCAGGTGTCTCTTTTACCTCATGCCCATCTATCCTTCCCTCCTTCTTCAGAAAATTGTTCTTTAGCTCTCTCAAGGATACACAGCAGTTAGGTAACCATTTGTTTCTGCTTTATCTTGACAGGTCCAAACCAAAACAACATTAACCCCAGGATGCAGGACTCAAAATCGCCTACACTTTTATTATTATTGTTATATAGATGATAGATTGCATTAAGTAATCCACACAGTATCATCCTATCAGCTATGAACCAGTGCTCCTCTCCAAGGTTATGTTTAACATCTCTTAAAATGCAGCTTTTCCATCAGAAACTTCTGACTGTTCAGAAGGAAGTACCCCCGAGGTGGATATTCTCTTGTCTTTACAAAAAGCCTTATTTGAGACAGCTTCATGCATACTCCAAGGCTTATAAAGAACCATTTAACCTTTTGTCCCTTCCCCCAGTCTCTCACTTATGCTTGTGACCCTTCCAAAGCCATGGTGGGAGGGCTGTTCGAGGGGTTTTGCACTGATCTAGGCAGTAGAACTACGGAGCATACAACAAGGAATTGCTTCTTTCATTGGCAGTGCTAATGGCTCAAGTTGTAGATTGTGGCTGTGGGACATCTTTCCTTGAGCTGACATAAAGATCAAATTGTAGCTTGTTCCTGCTGTGCCCTAGTCTTATCTGACAAGACTAAACACTGCTCCAAAGCCATGTTGTTCTTCCACATTAATATTACACTCCTGAAAGATAAGATACCTGACCCTGGACAGGCTGGAGAGCTGGGCACAGGGGGACCTCATGGGAAGTTCAACAAGGACGAATGTAAGGTCCTGCACCTGAGGAGGAATAATGCCCTGCATCAAGTGAGATCAGCTCTCATGAAAAGGACCTAGACAATAAAATTGTGCTGCTAGGCAATAAGTTACCCATGGGACAGCAATGTGCCCTTGTGGCCGAGAAGACCAATGGTATCCTGGGGTGTGTCACGAAGAGTGTGTCAAGCAGATCAAGGGAGGTTCTCCTCTTTGCACTGAGGTGACACTGCACCTCAAGTTCTGGGCTCTCTAGTTTACAAGAGACAAGGAATTACTGGAGAGAGTCCATTAGAAGTTACAAAGATGCTGAGGGGAATGGAACATCTCTGTGAGGAGGAAAGACTGAGAGATACAGGGCTGTTTAGTTTGGAGATGAGCAGACTGAGAGGGAAACTTCTCAAAACTCAGCAATATCTACAGGGCAGAGAGACAAAATGATGGGGCCAGACTATTTTCAGTGGTGCCCAGCAACAGGACAAGAGGCAACAAGGAAACATAAGAACACAGGATGTGTCACCTGAGTTTAAGGAAAAACTTTGAAGGTACCAGAGCCCTGAAACAGGCTGCTCAGAATAGTTGTGGAGCTCCTTCTCTGGGGAGATTCCAAAACTGCCTGGACATTGTGATCCTGGGGAACCTGCTGTGGGTGACTGCTTTAGGAGGGTTGGACCAGGTGATCTCCAAAGGTCCCTTCCAACCCCTGCAATTCTGTGGTATGGGATATCCTACTACACAGTAGTAGTTCTTTTGATTTTCTTAAATTCTGTGGAGCAGAGCAGAAATGCCCTGCCCTGGTCTCCCAGGAGGGACACTTTAGAAGCAGCAAAGAGATGGATGTTCTATATCTTTTGTTTAGGGGGGTGGGGTGAGGTTTGTTTGTTGGTTTGATTTGGGGTTTTGGGGTACTTTTTTTGCATATGTGTTTTTCTTCCCATTTCCTAACCTACCACAACCTACTTCCACACTTGTGCAATCACTTGAGAGCTATCTCCCTCCCACTCCTTCCCCCTGCCTACCTCATCAACCTGTTGCTGGACTCTCAAATCCTCAAGCACTACAAGAGGAGAGTCTTCTTTTCTCAGCTAAATTAACACCAATCTGCTCTTGTTAGAGTGACATTCTCCTGAGAGCAGCCATGCAACCTCTTCATTTCCTTTACCCCTTCTCTTATGGCTTCAGAAGTAGCACATCCTCGCACCAGAGACACTTGCATGAATCAATTTGCAGTGACCAGCTTAAAAATCTCTCCTGGGCCACTCTAGCTGCTTTCATTTGGAGCTGTACAGTGAGGAAATTGCTGCCCTGTGATGGCTGTGAAGGCAACTTGACAAGGGATGGAGGTGAAGCGCTCATGTTGGCATGCCGTGCTTGCTCCTCAAGTCAGCTCCCACAGCCTCAGTGGGAGCACCATCAGGCCTGTTAAGCACATCTCAGATTAGTCTTTTTTATGATCCTTACAATTCTCTTCACACACACTGTATGTACATCTGGGCATTTGTGCAGGAGAGTGTTCTGGTATCATCCCTCAGGATCAGTTTCATGCTGGTAATCCTTGCCAAACTTTACACAAGCTATGGGCAAAATCCTGCCCTGTCTAAAGCCAACAGCAAAACTCCCATGAGAAGCAGAGTCCAAGACCACACCATCAGTTTTACCCACAAGAGCCAGCCTTATTGTGCCTGTCTGGACAGCTTTCTGCTGAGAGCTATTCCTTCCTCATGGAGAAAAGGCTGGAAGGCAAGCAAAATCTGCCCAACATAAGTAGGATATTAGATGTGGTGTCAGGGCTTTTAAAGATGGTCTTCCTCCTTGGAAGGAGTTCTCTAAGCATAGCTGCCAGGTGAAAACCTCCTACAGGTATTCTCATTGTCCCCAGACTTATAAAACCTTCTGCAAGAAGCTGTGGATCAATTTTTTTTTTCTCTCTCTTTTTTTTTTTTTTTTTTTTTTTTTTTTTTTTTTCCCTCCAGTGAGTATTTCTCAGAGAAGAAATAACCTTAAACTCAGCATCTCAGTCTGGATGTTATGCCTGGAGAGGAGGAGCCATCTAACCTCCTGGGTGATTATTCTTTAAACCACCAACAAAAAAAAAAAAAAAAACAACAAAAACAAACCAGGAAGAAGCATGGGTTTGTGGTTTGGGTTTTTGTTTTTTTTTTTTATTTTACTGTAGCTTTCATGGATAAAGCAGCTCCTGACTGACCTCCCTGTCAAGCTGCTGCACTAGCAGCTCCCCAATTACTCACTAAATGTCTCCCAATCATTTGGTGTGTTAGAGATGATTTGCAGCAGGCTGCATGCTCTGAGTTAGTACATCTTGCTGGGGACATTAAAGTCTTCGTTGCCATAGTTTTGCTGACTCTTTCATCATTGTGTTTTATCACTTCTCTACACCAAAGCTGCAAGTGAAACAGGAGCTAGTAAGATATTATCTTCCTGGCTTTCAAATATCTCTGGGGCAGGGGTAGGTGAACCTCAATATAGACCACAGAATTTCAGGAGAGAGAGAAATTACTAAGGTTTCAAAACCAAAAAGGTCATATAATCATGGAATCATTGAATCATTTTGGCTGGAAGAGACTTTTAAGACCATCAAACCCAGCTGCCAAGTCCACCACTAAACCACTTCCTTCAGCATCATATCCAGCCTGGTCCAAGGCTTGACAAAGATTTCAGGGAAGAAATTTTTCCTTATATCAAACCTAGACCTCCCATGGTGTAAGTTGTGGCTGTTTCCTCTCATCCTAATACAATGCTAATTGTAACTGATCTTCTTTAGCTGCAGGCCATTGATCCTACAACTGGACAACCCTGTAAACTTAGAGAAGGTGATCTGCGACAAGAGATTTCCATGCTTGTACCTCACTCTCCATTAGGAGTAAGTAGCAGTAGATCTCTGTCTCTCTTTTTTTTCTTCCCTTATTGTTTAGGTTGCAGAATCACATTCAACCAGCTCACATTCTCCACTCTTGAAGCAATTGAAACCTTTGGGGTTTTTTTGAAGCCACATAGTCTCAGAGATGATCAGAAATACATTTGATATGAAGGGTGGACTATTCCCCTCCCTCTTGTCCATCAGATTGGCTTACTACAAGAAAACCAGACACAAGCAAATCTCCTACACATCAGACTTCTAACAGAGCAATGAATTCTCTTAACATCCAGAGCATTAATAACCACTCATGCAAAACAAATCTGAAAATTGCAGAATAATCATAGAAATATATTTCTAGATGCATCAGAAGAGATGCAATAATGAAAGATCCTCCCTTCAAATCATCAGTTCAGGAGTTCTGTGATCCTAAAAACCAGGCAGGCTCCCAAATGATAAAACATCACATCTATTTGAACTGACTCATTTTCCTCCTGCATTCCTTAAAGGTGAATTTGAAACAAATGTGTAAATTTGTGTGTGTGGGGGGTGGTGGTGGTGTTGTAATTTATCTGCCTTCTATGACTACAGGATCTCTTTTATTGGGAATCATAATGTTCCTACTCCTTAAAGTTGAATGTAATATTCATCAGAACAGCAGAAAAGCTACCACCATCTAACACTGGTAATAGGATGATAAACACTCCAAGATGTTCACAGGAGGATCTATCATCATCCTCCAATACCATCTATAGTGATGTTGCAGAAAAGAATCCTGGGGAAAAGAGGACTCAATGGAGACCTTATGGAGGCCTTTAGTATCTAAACAGGTACATAAAAAAAAGATGTGAACAGCCTTTTTGATAGGGCCTGTGATGACAGAACAAGGAGTGATGGTTTTAAAGTAAAAGAGGGAGATTCAGGCTAGGGAGAAGGAAGAAGGAATTGGTTGCACTGAGGGGAGAAAGACACTGGCACATGTTGCTCAGACATGGGGTAGAAGCCACATAGCTGGAATCATTCCAGGTCAGGTTGGACTGGGCTTTAGAAACATGCTTTAGTTGCACATGTTCCTACTGGCTGCAATGGAGTTGGGTTAGATGACTTCAAAAGGTCAATCTTGTGATAGATTTATGACCATGATGACCAGTCAATGATTTACTTAAACATAAAATCAATGGAACTTCCAAAACAAAACAATGAAATACTTGTCTGAAAAGACAGAAGGTAAATTCTCTTCCCTAGTTCCTCATTTATCAATGAATTTCTCAATCCTCTTTAATAACTTCACTTGGGACTCTCAGAGAAGATGTAAGCACCTGCTCCATAACAGAGGTTTTCCACCTCCTCTACATAGGCTGAAAAAACAAGCAGGTGAAAAACAAACAGACAAACAATTAAGCCACTTATAACGAACTCAGGTTAGCTGTCCTGACTGACTCCAAGATGATGATGACCTGTATCAATACCATGTCTGGCCTGGGATTGTGTCCCAGCAATACCATGGCAGTGATGAAATCAAACCATTGCTGTTAACACTGGAAGAGAAGAAAAGAGAAGAAAGGAGAAGGCTCCAAGGAGACCTTGTTGTAGCCTTCCTGTATCTAAAGGGGACCTACAAGAAAGCTGATGAGGGATTTTTTTAGGATGTTGAGTAGTGATGGGACTAAGGGAAATGGAGCAAAACTAGAAGTAGGTAGATTCAGATTGGACATCAGGAAGAAGTTCTTTAGCATGAAGGTGGTGAGACACTGAAGCAGGTTTCCCAGGGAGGTGGTGGAAGCCTCATCCCTGAATGTTTTTAAGGTCAGGATGGATGTGGCTCTGAGCAACCTGATCTAGTGTGAGGTGTTGGACGTGGCACTTGGTGCCATGGTCTAGCCTTGAGCTCTGTGGTAAAGGGTTGGACTTGATGATCTGTGAGGTCTCTTCCAACCTTGGTGATACTGTGATACTGGGTTTTTGCCCATGGTAATGGGGGTTGAAGCTAGATGATCCCTGAGGTCCCTTTGAGCCCTGACATGTGGTTTCACAGGTGTTTATCTCCTCCACCTGAGGTGGTTAGGCAGGAACCAAGTGTTCCTATCTGGCCATCATTAACCAACTTATTTTTGATAGATGTTGTAGTAGAAATGCTTATTCTTGAGTTGAATATTGATTTCATTCCAGCCTGAGGCATAGTGAGGTTTCTCTCTTCTGACTTCTTTCACCTGATGCTATGCTGACTCAAGCAAATGGAAATTCACCATGAGTTTCATAAAGTCTTTAAAAGCTTTTCAGGGGGCTGTCTAACAAGTGATATTCTGTGATTTCATGGAATGGTTTGTGTTGGAAGGGACATTAAAGAGCATCTAGTCCAACCCCCCTGCCATGGGCACAGACACCTCACACTAGATCAGGTTGCTCAGAGCCCTATCCAGTCTGGCCTTAAAAACCTTCCACCACCTCCCTGGGCAACCTATTCCTGTGTCTCACCATCCTCATGGTGAAAAACTTCTTCCTAACATCCAATCTGAATCTACCCACTTCTAGTTTTGCTCCATTCCCCCTAGTCCTGTTACCTGACATCCTAAAAGCTCCTCACCAGCTTTCATAGAATACATTGGGTTGGAAAAGACCCAGAGGTGGTGCATCCACCACTTCTCTGGGCAATCTGTTCCAGTGTCTCATCACCCTCATAGTAAAGAATGTCTTCCTAGCTTCCAATCTCAGTCTAACCTGGTCCATTTGAAACCCTTGCTTCTTGTCCTATCATCACATGCCCTTATAAAAAGTCTATCTCCAGCTTTCCTGTAAGTGCCTTTCAGATACTGAAAGGGTGCTCTAAGGTGTCTTCTCCAGGCTGAACAGACCCTGCCCCCTCAACCTGTCCTTGTAGAAGAGATTTGCTTCTTTTTACATTATCAGATCTGCTTTCTGCAATCCATGTCTGGTTATGGGTTAAGTTCATCAGGTAATTGATTATTACTTCATACAGGCTTACTTGAAAGGAATGCATTCAGGCATGATTGTATCTGCAATGCCTTCACATCAGGTTTTAGGGTTGTAGATCTCTGTAGTAACCACAAATAAATGTTAAAGAAAAGTCTCAAACCTCAATACTGTTAAACAGAGGAAAACTTCAAAAACAGCAGCATATGGTATATATGCAACTACTAAGAAGCCACCTCAAAAATCCTTGGTATATCTCCATAAATCCTTAATCTAGGGATACCCCAATAAGAGAGCCCCTAAATAACCTTCTAGTAACAACTGCATGCTAAAGAACAAGCTTCATGCTCTCTAATCCATTTGAAAGCTTCTTCAGTGTTTGCTTCTAAATCAAGAGCAGCAGCAAGATCCAGGGCCAGAATGCATGTACAACTGTTTAATCTCTTCAAATCTTTTAATGGTGCCATAATTAACCAGTTCTGGTGTTCAGGCTCAGATCCAGGCAGTCAAGGCTTAACATGATCAAATTTAAGCAGCTAAATTGCATGTTCACTTCAGGACATGGTTAACGGCCAAGGTGATGTTAGGGTGATGATTGGACTATTGTAGAGGTCTTTTCCAACCACAACAACTCTATGATTCTATTCTATATCAAATGGACCTCCAATGGTTGGACTCTATGATCTAAAAGGTCTCTTCCAACCAAAATGATTCTATGATTGTGTGATTCTATGATCTTGTGCAAGAATATGTACAAGATGAGATAGATCTGCCTAGATTTTGCAGTTTCAGGAGATAGAGAAGAATTAGGCAGCTACCAGAGGACATGAAAGATTATTTGATGTTTGATAAACTGTTCTGTAACAGCCTCTAAAAGTGTCAGACATAGAAAGCCCTTCACTTGGCATTTCCAACTCATCAGGGACTTCTGCTGACACCTTTATATTTCCCCAAGTATTGGTTTCCTTTTCTATGACACAAAAGAAACACAACCAGGTAGTGGTGGTAGAAAACATTGCCATTTTTCAAGCATCAAGCCACCAGGAGGAACAGATCATAACAAGTTCCCCTTGTTCCTAACTAGAGCAGTAAAAGCAAGAACCCCTGCATGCACTTCATGCAGTTTATTTCTTCAGGGCTCCAGGAGCTGTTTCCATCCTTTGGTTTATTTCATGTTAAGGCTGCAATTTTGGAAGCAAGTGCTCAGGTGTGAAGATAAAAAGGTAGCACAGACCCTTGTTTTTCACACTGGAAGTGATGAGAAAGAGCAGTACAGCTGCAGACTGCAACAAGGCATCAAATCCATTTCACTACAGATACTGCTTTTTTCCTTTAATCATGGGTGGTGAGCCTACACAGAATCATAAAATTGTTTTGACTAGAAAAAAACTCTAAGATCATGGAGTCCAACCTTCAACCTAGCACCACCATGGCCATTAAACAAGTCCTGAAGTGCTATGTCCACAAATTTCTTGAATACCTCCAGGGATGGTGACTCAACCTCCTCCTTGTTAGCCTGTTCCAATACCTAGTCACTCTTCCAGGAAATAAGTTGTTCCTCATGTCCAATCTAAACCCCTTTTGCTGCAACTTCAGGCCATTTCCTCTTGTTCTATTACCTGATACTAGGGAGAAGAGGCTGACTCCCACCTCACTACAATGTCCTTTCAGGGAGCTGTAGAGAGCAAGAAGGTCTCCCCTCACCCTTCTTTTCCCCAGACCAAACAACCCTAGTTCCTTCACTGTCTCCTCATAAGAGCTGCTCTCCAGACCCTTCCCCAGCTTTGTTGCCCTTCTCTGAAGTCACTCCAGCAACTCAGTGATCTTCTTGAAGTGAGAGGCACATAACTGTGAATGTAAGTGTTCCAAGGATTCTGCTAAAAACTTGAGGTGCCTAAAGTTCTACATAAAAATGTGTAGAGCTTGGACCAGACTGCCTGGAGAGGTTGTGGAATCTCCTCTGGAGACTTTCAGTATCCACTTGGATGAATACCTGTGCAACCTGATCTAGGTACATTCATGTTAGCAGGGGGTGAGGACTTGATGATCTCCAGAGGTTCCTTCCAACCCCCATAATTTTGTGAGACTGTGTTTGGGCAGTAGTTTTCTTACAGAGGTAGTTGCACTACTGAAATGTTTATTTCTGTCTGTGTATCCCAATTGGATCTCAACTTGCCTTTTAAAGAAATAACCAGTTTATTTCAGGCAAACCCTGGAACTTCCTCAAGAAGAGTTGTCAGTGGTTAGGTAGAGCTGGGCTGGCCACTAGACAAGTGACAAAGACTCTTTATGAATGCCTTTCCTTTCCCAAATGGAAGAGAAAGGGAGGAAGGGAGAGAGACTGATGAGTTGGGGGAGCAACTAAACCATATGGAATGGAAAGAAGAATCCAATAAAACAGAGATAAAAAGATACAAACCTACATCCAACTCAAGCTCTGATAGCAATGATGTCATCATTGCCATCACTGATGTTGGGAGAGGAGACACTAGGGAAATCCCAGACTAGACTGAGCAACAGATGAGAACTGGATTCAGGAACACAAGGATTGGAACTGAAAACAGAACAGAGTCCTCCTGGGACACCAAACATACAAGTAGCAGCTTGATCCTGAAGATGCCATCCAAGGGATGAAATCCCTTGTTGGTCAGTTGAGGATCACCTCAGCTGAGCTGTAGTCCTGTCTGCTCCTCCCCACTGGTGCCACCTCTGACTTCCTGCAGCCCAAAATGAGGCTCAAAACGGGGCAGTGCCCTTGGTCTGCCTATGAGCTTTTCTGCATCCTAGCCCTTGGCAGTAATTCAGCATTCTCAGTACTAGAAGCAGCCACTGTGTGTAAAAACCTGCCCTGAATTTCAGAAAGTGCTGTCATGGACCAGAGACTGATCTGAGAAGTCACATTCCTGACCAGAAATGGTTCTGGTCTAGCTCAAACCAGGAGAGGAGGTAAAAGACGGAAAAATCAATTTTACTAAACACACTTTCAAGTATAGAAATTTGCTAGTCTGAAAGCAGCTGCCTCGCTTTACATGAAGGTGCCTGTCCCATCCTTTCAGGGAAATGAACTGGCTTCTATTCAGACGTCCACAGAGAGTCAAGCAGAAAGAGCATGGAATCATTTTTGGAAGCAAAGATGGTTGCAGGGCTTTCAGCTTGCCAAATTAGGTGGGAAATGATGTTTCCTCTGTGACTGGCAGCTTTGCCTCATTCCATTCGTGACAGAAACTCCCCAAAGTGACATGACTGATCCCCACAACTCGTGGAAATGCAGGTATTTCAACTGTGAGTCACCTGAAGTGATGGCTCAAGCACTCCTGGCTGCTTACTATGCCATTAGGCAGCTTATTACCCCAGCAGGTCTACCTGGAGAGCCTGCTTACAGGCATTTCTTCAGGCTTCTCCTGTGATCTCCTGTCAGATGGGATGGGACAGGGATGCAAAGGTCTTCTAGCCTCCTTGGAGACTACTGCTTAAAAGGCAGATGGATTCAAGCAGTAATTTACCTTGAGGGAATGCAGTGTTCTGCTTTTGGCTGGGACTGAGATAATTTTCTTCCAAGTAGCTGGTGCAGTGCTGTGGTGTGGATTTGGAATGAGAACAGTGTTGAAAACACGGAGTTGTTTTACTTGTTCCTAAGCCAAAGACTTTGAATCTTCTCGTAGAAGAGAAAGTCACAAAAAGTATGATCTGCAGATAGGGAGAGATGATTCTGCCACTCTCCTCTGGTGAGCCCTTACCTGGAATATTGCATCCCACTCTGGGATCCTCAGCACAAGAATAACATGGACCTGATAGAGCCACAAAGATGATCAGGGGGCTGGAGCCCCTCTGTTGTGAGGGCATGCTGAGAGAGTTGGTGTTGTTCAATGTGGAGAAGAGAAGGCTCCCTGGAGACCTTAGAGCAGCCATCCAGCACCTGAAGTGGGCCTTCAAGAAAGCTGAGGAGGGACTTTTTACAAGGGCTTGTAGCACATGGGCAAGGGGCAATGGTTTTAATCTAGAGCAAGGTAGATTTAGATTGGCTATTAGGAAGAAATTTGTTAGTACAAGAGTAGTAGAACACTGGAACACTGAAACAGGATGCTCAGGAGGGTGGTGGAGGCCCTCTCCTTGGAAACATTCAATGAGTTCTGTGTGATTTTGATTCTTCTCCACATCCCACTGGGTGGGAGTGAGAGAGCAGCTGTGTGAGGTTTAGTTGCCAGTTAGGGCTGAAATACAGCAAGCAGCCAAAATGCTTCTTCTCCTGCTCCACTGAGAGAATCCTGAAGCTTTGCCAGTTTGAGCTCAGTCATGCTGCTGTCCAGTCTTCTGCACCTCTAAGCTAACAAAACATTATCCTCCAAACAGGAAATGAGATGTGGCAAAACAGTTCCCTGTTCAGGGTTACATTTTGAATTTCCAGAAGGTGGCTTTGGAGCCTGCTTGCATCATGTTTATTTTGGAAAGAATGGAGCTTAGAATTTGTTCTTTGGGTCTTGGGATCTGCCAGATGCTGGAGAAGAGAACCAGAGCCTCAAAAGATTGCTGGAAAAAACATAAATATCAGGTGCTACTGTGCTAGATTGAGCATAGCTGGGATATTTTGGTGAGAAGAACTAGATAATAGGCTGAGAAATTAAAACAATGCTGAGGTCTACTTCGCTCACAGTCTTGCTGAGATGTGTAAAGAAGAAAGGCAAAACAAAGATTAGGTCACTTGCTTGCTCTCTTCGCTGGGAGCTTTGCCTGCTGAGGAGCTCGAGGCTGCTGGCTGACCTCCATCTTGCATTCTAACCTCACCCTGCATCTGCTTTGCTAATTCACCTTTGCTTCTTAATCCTCTTGGCCGACCTCCATTCTTCCTTGGGACTGGGGTAAGGTTGAGAGGGGTAGGGGGAAGGTGAGGGGGTGGTTGAGAGCCCCTCCTGGGGACTCAGGTTTCTGGGAGGGGAGCTGTGTCTGTATTACCTTTTTTACCTTGTATATTTCTCTATATAACTGTATATACTGTAAATATCTGCTTGTAAATTGTGCCAGCTGTAAATATAAGCTTCATTCAAATTTCCAGAGCCAACTGAGTCTAGTATGGGTGATTTCTAAAGTTGTGGGGGGGTAGGAGATACCCAAACCATCACAGCTACCTAGTACCTCACCCTGAGCAGCAGAAGGATAGACTAAAAAAAAAAATTACTAAATGCTATTGTATTTTTGTTCCTTCATCCTCCCCCCAAAAAGTGAAGATTCCATTTTAAAAGTTATCTACCATGGAAATCAGATGGCAGACCTTTGAGGGTTGGCTTGGAAGGCTACTGGGACTGTGGTGGTCACTGATTATCTACATTTGATCATTACAAGAGTAAGACTGCATTGACATAAGCATGATCATAGAATCACAGAATCATAGAATCAACCAAGTTGGATGACACCTCTAAGATTTCAATCCCCCGGTCCAGATCATGGATACAGATATTGAACAGGGCTGATCCTTCAGGGACACCACTAGTGACAGCTGCCAACTGGATGTGACACTGTTCACCACCACTCTCTGAGCCTGGCCCTCCAGCCAGTTCTTGACTCGTATCAGAATGAGTCTGTCCAAGCCATGAGCTGTCAGCCTTGCCAGGAGCTTCTTGTGGCAGACGGTGTCAAAGGCTTTGCTGTGATTCTGTGAAGTGATTGTGTGCTTGTGCTCAACACTGATGAGGTCACATATCAAATACTGGGTTCAGTTTTGGGCCTCTCATACCAAGAAAGACATTGAGCTGCTGAAATGTGTCCAGAGAAGGGCAATGAAGCTAGTGAAAGGTGTAGAGGACAAGTCTTTTAGAGGAGTGGCTGAAGGAACTGAGATTGTTTAGTCTGGAGAAGAGGAGACCTTGGAGAGACCTTCTTACTTTCTACAACTACCTGAAAGGAGGTTATAGTGCAGTGGGGATTGGTCTCTACCTAGGACCAGGTGATAGAACGGGAGGAAATGATCTGGAATGGTGCCAGAGGAGGTTTAGATTGGACATTGGAAAAAAATTATTTCCTGAAAGAGCAGTCAGGTATCAGAACTGCCTGCACAGGGTGATAATGGGGTCACCATCCCTGGAGGTATTCAAGAAGCATGTGGATATGGCACTTCAGGAAATGGTGTAATGAGCATTGTGGTCTTAGGTTGAAGGTTGGACTTGAATATCTCAGAGATCTCTTCCAAATGAAACAGTTCTAGGAGTCTGTGGGACATAGTCTAGAAGCTAATGCTTCTGCCCATGACAGGGGGTTGGAACTAGAGGATTCTTAATGTCCCTTCCAACCCCAACCATTCCATGGTTCTTTGGTTCTCTGCAAATGGGGTCACGTAGCAGTTGTTTGCTTAAAGCAATTTTACAACCAAACTAAAAATTATTGCATTCAACTGCATTAAAG
Organism: Tricholaema leucomelas; assembly: GCA_013400475.1. NCBI lineage: Eukaryota > Metazoa > Chordata > Aves > Piciformes > Lybiidae > Tricholaema lacrymosa > Tricholaema leucomelas. Next base: position 107,846 of record WAAF01004516.1, read on the forward strand.
CCGTGCCAGGAACCAGTTTTTATGAGCTAGTCATAGATACCATCATAGATTTGTTGTCATCTTAGCAGTCTAAGCATCCTTGAAATAAAACCAGCAGAAGGCATTTTACCTTTATGTTGTTGTGTTTTGCTCATTTGCAGTCCTGTATCTAATTAAAGTAATTGCAGGTACCTCACTAAGTAACAGTTACTCTGTTCTGCTGGAAAGGGATCAATATCTATATGATAGTATATATCCATATATATGTATCACAGTATCACCAAGGTTGGAAGAGACCTCACAGATCAAGTCCAACCTGCTACCACAGAGCTCAAGGCTAGACCATGGCACCAAGTGCCACGTCCAATCCTGCCTTGAACAGCTCCAGGGACAGCGACTCCACCACCTCCCTGGGCAGCCCATTCCAGTGTCCAATGACTCTCTCAGTGAAGAACTTTCTCCTCACCTCAAGCCTAAATTTCCCCTGGCGCAGCTTGAGGCTGTGTCCTCTTGTTCTGGTGCTGGCTGCCTGAGAGAAGAGAGCAACCTCCTCCTGGCTACAACCATCCCTCAGATAGTTGTATACAGCAATAAGGTCACCCCTGAGCCTCCTCTTCTCCAGGCTAAACAATCCCAGCTCCCTCAGCCTCTCCCCATAGGGCTTGTGCTCGAGGCCTCTCAATATATGTAATATATATGTATATGTATATCTCATTTATTGAAAGACTGATCTCTTCTAGAAACTGTTACAAAACCTGGCTGTGGCCCTGTATAAAATGAGGAGTTGGGTGTTACTCAAGTATTACTCAGAACATCGGCTAAACACATTAAACTGGACTTCAGCATCCCCCTTAATAGTATTCCTGTTGCTAGGAAACAGTTCTCAAGACCCCATAAGCCTTGTCTTTGGGCCTGCTTTCAGACTTTCCTCACAGCTCTGGTATTCTCAAAATTGCCTTTTTATTTTTCATTGTCTTTCCTGTTGTTTTTCTACATTTATTGTTTGTCTGGGTTTTGGCTTTTTTCATATTTCTTTGCTTACAAAATCCAGCTCTGTAAATGAGAAGATGAAAAATGTGTGGCCAAGCAGTGGTATCAAGGTATGGAATCATGAAGGCTGGAAAAGACCTCTAAGTTCAACCGTTAACTCAGCACTGCCAGGTAAACCATGTCCCTCAGCACCACATCTACACAACTTTCAAACCTCTCCAAGGGTGGTGACTCCACCAGTGGCCTGGGCATCCTGGTCTAATGCCTGACTGGTCTTTCAGTAAAAAATACATAAATCCTAATATCAAGTTTAAACCTTCCCTGGTACAGTTTGAGGCCATCTCCTTCTGTCCAATCAGTTGTTACTTGAAAGGACATCTACCTAACCACAATCTTCCTTGCTGCTTGCTGCAGAGGGGGTTGAACTAGGTGACCTTTCCAACCCAGATCATTCTATGATTCTATAATTCTTCAGGTAGTTGTAGAGTGAGAGGAGGTCTCCCCTCAGCCTCTCCTTGGAGCTCTCCTTCCTCATGAACACTACTGAAATACCTCAAAGGTATTTCTGGAACAACTTTTTACCCTCAGCCTTTGTCCTGGGATGAATGCTTAATGTGGATGAGACTACTCATGGAAGATTGACACTTTCTAAGTGGCAACATCTGTATTGCTATCTCAGATGCAATGATTTCTTTCCCTGTATTAGTGAGGTGTTTATTGCACCCATCTCCAGCAAGATGAAGCTTAACTGGAAGCCTTAGTGGTTTATTTGAATCATGGAATGGTAGAATGGGAAAATGATAGAATTACAGAATCATACAATTACAGAGCCATGGAATCATAGAATTATAGAATGATAGAATGATAGAATCATAGAATGATAGAATCATGGAATGATGGTATCATTTAGGTTGGAAAAGACCTTCAATTTGAATCAGTCAGGGTTGGAAGGGACCACAAGAATCATCTAGTTCCAACCTCCCTGCCGTGGGCAGGGACACCTTACCCTAGATCAAGCTGGTCAGAGCCTCATCCAACCTGGCCTTAAACACCTCCAAGGATGGGGTCTCAACCACCTCTCTGGGCAACCCAGTTTAACCATTAACCCTACCCTACCAAGTCCACCATTAAGCCATATCCCCAAGCATCACATCTACATGTTTTTTAAACACAGAATCACAGAATATGTTGGGTTGGAAGGGATCCTCAAAGGTCATCTTGTCTCTTCCCCTTGTGATGAGCAAGGACATCCCCAAGCAGAACAATGCATTTGATGCCCTTTTAGATGATATCAGTCTGCAGGTAAGACTCACTATGGATTTACTAGAAGGAAAGGACACTAAGTCCTCTTGCTGTTGCTTATCCAGCTTATAAATAAATTGTAGAGTTTATCTTTCAGACATCCTCACCAAGCCAAAATGGTAATGATAGCTCTCTAATTATTAAAATGTGCTGCTAGCTGGGCTTGTTATCGCCTCCCAAGGATCAGTGAAAGGATAGGTAACGTGGATTTGATGACAGGATTGCTTTAGTGGCTCTTGTTTGACAAAGCACAAGTAAGGAGGTGGTGAAAAGGTCGCAGAAGGTGGCAAAAAGGGTGAATTCAGCATTCTGCTCTAGAAGGCACTCCTTAGGTATCCTCCAAAGAGATTTCTAAAAAGCCAGTCTGGGATATAAAAAAACCCCAAAGCTTCTAGGCTTACCCTGTTTAACCTTTTCCATATCCCTGATTCAACACAATCTCCACATATACATTGCCAGGACACTTTTCCCTCAGCGTATCAAACTTCTGACCTTGCAGTTGTTGTAAGTCAATCACGACGACACGTCCTGCTGTTCCATGTTATAAATAAAGGCAACTTGCTCATCAAATGCCAAAGAGCCTCCAGCACTATACAGCTTGAGCCTGTGCTTCTCACACCTTCATGTCTGCCACTGAGCTACAGCTTTATTTATACTCTTGATGGCTTCAGCTCCCTCATACTCGTAAGGGGAATCCATAAGTCAAGATTCACCAAATGAAGTAATGGGTGTAGACAGAAAATCAAGTGTAAGTGGAGAAGCAAAGGACTGTAATCCTGCAGACTAGAGTGCAATCCTTGAGAGGATTGCTCAGTGGAAAACTTGTCCCCCCAACTGCCTGAATCCTTGTCTCTATGGAATCTTTAACTTCAATGCTACTGACAATAATCATTGAGTAATTTTCTGTGCTTGCTTCTTACCCTGCCCTCTTAGGAGGCTGGATTGCTTCAGCTAGACTCTAACAGCTTCCTTCTGTGTCTTGCATGCTGCAGTGGATCACAAAGCTTCTCACTTTGCTCTGTCACTTTGTTTTCTCACATGGAAATTAATCTGAAAAAACGAGAAGAAAAGAATTTGAGTTGGATTCAACTTCCTGCAAGAATCATCTTGTCCTGAAATGAGGGTCTTTATTTTCCCTTATCTGGTTATGAGCCTCAGATTACTCACATATGAAATGCTGGAATGCTTGATTTATATCTGGCAAGGACTAGGGCTGGGCTGGCCACTAGATGAGTGTCAGAGGCTCTCTATGAACCCCTCTGCCTTCCAAAAGGAAAGAAAAAAGGGAGAGAGACTAATGGGGTGGGAAAGGAATTAAACCAGCTAGGAAGGAAAGAAGAGCAATCTAATGAAATAGAGTCAAAGAGTTACAAGCCAGTATAGAACCCAACCCCTGATGGCAATGACATCACCACTGATGCTGCTGATGCCAAGGGCAGGCACTATGGAATTCCCAAACTGGACTCAGCAGCAGATAGAAACTGGATTCAAGAGCTGGATTCTGGAACTTGGTTCAGGAACACATGATTTGAGATTGAAGGCAGATGAGACAGGTTCCTCCTAGGACACTGGCCACTGAATAAGAGGCTTGACACTGGTGATACCTCAGCTTGATCCTGATGATGCCATCCATGAGATGGAATCCCTTTGTTGGATAATTGAGAAGCACAAGATGTGGCAGTGTCCTTGGTCTGCACAGGAGCAAGTCTAAGCCAAAGCCTTTCTGCAGCCCAGCCCTTGGCAGTAACTCTCTCCATCAGTGCTAAAAGCAGCCACTGTCTGTGCAAATATGTCTGTGCTGATGTGGCTGGGTTGGAGGGCAGAAGGGCTCTGCAGCGGGACCTTGACCACCTGGACAGATGGGCAGAGTCCAATGGGATGGCATTCAATGGCTCCAAGTGCCAGGGGCTGCACTTTGGCCACAACAACCCCATGCAGAGCTACAGGCTGGGGTCGGAGTGGCTGGAGAGCAGCCAGACAGAGAGGGATCTGGGGGTGCTGATTGATACCTGCCTGAACATGAGCCAGCAGTGTGCCCAGGTGGCCAAGAGAGCCAATGGCATCCTGGCCTGCATCAGGAATGGTGTGGCCAGCAGGAGCAGGGAGGTCATTCTGCCCCTGTACTCTGCACTGGTTAGACCACACCTTGAGTACTGTGTTCAGTTCTGGGCCCCCCAGTTTAGAAGGGACATTGAGATGCTTGAGCGTATCCAGAGAAGGGCGACGAGGCTGGTGAGAGGCCTCGAGCACAGCCCTACGAGGAGAGGCTGAGGGAGCTGGGATTGTTTAGCCTGGAGAAGAGGAGGCTCAGGGGTGACCTTATTGCTGTCTACAACTACCTGAGGGGTGGTTGTAGCCAGGGGGAGGTTGCTCTCTTCTCTCAGGTGGCCAGCGCCAGAACGAGAGGACACAGCCTCAGGCTGCGCCAGGGGAAGTTTAGGCTCGAGGTGAGGAGAAAGTTCTTCACTGAGAGAGTCATTGGACACTGGAATGGGCTGCCCAGGGAGGTGGTGGAGTCGCCGTCCCTGGAGCTGTTCAAGGCAAGATTGGACATGGCACTTGGTGCCATGGTCTAGCCTTGAGCTCTGTGGTGAAGGGTTGGACTTGATGATCTGTGAGGTCGCTTCCAACCCTGATGATACTATGATACTATGATACTATGAAATATGCTCTGCTTTTCAGAAAGTGCCCTCACTGAGCAGAAACTGAGCGTAGAAGTCACATCTCTGACCAGAATTGGTTCTGCTCTAGCTCAAACCAAGACAATATCACTAATAAGTGACATTAAATTTGTGTCACTGCTGAGAATACATGATGTGAACACACTGCAGATCTTGGTGAGCCCAGAAAGGAGACAACTTGTAAAACAAATCCATCCTACACAGCACAACCTTGTCATGCAAATCCTGGCATTGCTGACAGATGCCCCCCAGTGAATTCAGAAATTGCCCAGTATAACTCCAGTATCAAAAAACTATGGGACTTGGGTTTTCCATCCAAACCAAAGCACTCCTTGAAAGCCTTGATTTCAGAACACTGTTCAGGTTTTAAGGTTGCTGGTGACTGAGGGCATTAAGAGGACGATATATTTATAGGCCAAATGAGCTTTAGCCAAATCCTTGCTTTACTGTGGAGGAGCTGATCACAACTTCATCACTCGAGATTGCTTGGCTGTCATTCATTAAGATATGCACACCAGTCACTCTGGGCCCAGTGACAAGGCTAAATAATGCCACAGAGAAGAAGGCTAAGAGATGTACTCCAGCTGTCCCCTGTCCTGCATCCTAAATATATCTCTTCAGTGGTTTGACTGGCTTAGTTTCCAGGAAGACAAGCAAAGGTTTAGCTTTGTATCTGGCTAACAAATTGAATGGGCAATAAATGAAGGAGGGTTTCTAGGGGGAAGGTTTGTTCTTCACAACACAGAGCACAGGACTTAAGAAGTGGCTTTGCTGTCCCCATGTGTTGAGTTAAAAAGAGATTTTGGCAAAGCATGATAATCCTCAACATGGCTTTTTTTTCTTGTTTGTGTTATCCTCTTTCAAATCCTCAGTAAAACTCCCCCAACCTACCTACAGAAATGTGGCAACAGTTTGGTTCTGCTGTTCTCAGAAGTGTCCATCAGGCTGGTGGGGAAGGTCCTCCTGCCTCCTTACATTCCCCATCTCCCTTTGCTCCCTAAGAAGCAGCCTTTAAATCTCTTGTGATAGAGAGATGTCTCATTATTGGAGAGTTGTGCAGGAGAACGAGTCCAAGGATAAAACTCTTACTTCCAAGATTTGGAAAGAATTGTTTTCAAGGTTTCTCAACTGGTATTTATGGCAGCAATAGATAGTTTTGTAGATTCACAAGTTGCATCGAGTGGGAAGGGTCTCTCAAAGGTCATCTTGTCCAACCCCCTGGGCAACATATTGCAGTGTTCTACCACTCTTGTTGTAAAGGACTTCTTCCTGAAGTCCAACCTAAATATAATCTGCTCCAGTTTTGAGCCATTGCCCTATGTCCTATCACCACAAGCCCTTCTAAACAGCCCTTCCCCAGCCTTCCTCTATGTCCCTTTCAGATATCAAAAAGTCTGAAATAAGGTCTCCCGAGAGCCTTCTCTCCTCCTGGCTAAACAACCCCACCTTTCTCAGCCTGGCTTCATATGAGAGATGCTCCAGCCCTCTGCTCATCTTTGTGACCCTCCTCTGGACCACTCCAGTAGGTCTGTTTCTCTTTCGTGCTGAATGTCCCATAACTGGCCAAAGGGTTAAGGCACATCTGCTCCAGCCTGCTCTTGACTTTCTCTTTGCTAGTGATTGTTTTGGGCATGGGAGTGACTTCACTGAATGGAAAGCAGAAGAGAGATGAAGGAAATGGCCTTCAGAAAGTCAAAACTATGCCTTTTTCTTCTTTTGAAGAAAGAGAGCAAGCCGCTGAGAAAGAAAGCAGCGTTCAGCCATTGGAACAGGGTGCACTGGGTGGTGACGAAGTCACTGTCCCTGGAGGTCTTCAAAAACTGTGTAGACATGGCACTTCAGAACATGGTTTAATGGCTATGGTGGTGTTGTGATGAAGCTTGGATTTTACAGTCTTAGAGGTCTTTTCCAACCCAAACGATTCTATGATTCTATAAAGTAAGCTAGACAAGGAATCTTGATCAGACACAAGAGATGAGGAATTGATTTGAATCTTTAGAGTGTGTCAGGAATTATGAGTCAGCTTTGGGTTCTCATTACCATCATGGAGATGGAAGTCTTTGGGACCTCGGGCCTTAAGAATCAGTCTAGGCAGGAGAATTCAGAGAAGGCACATACCTAGGACTCTGTCCTAGTCACTAGGAACTAAAGCTGGGGAGCTTGGCGTGACTTGTGGATATTCCAACCCGATACTATGAATTTCCTTGCATTTCCTTCTCAATTTGCAGAGGGCCTGGAGCAAAGCCAGCTCTCCTCCTTGTCCAAGCCCATTGGTGTTTGTGTGTCACTGTCAGAATGACAGGGCTCAAGGAGTCCTGCCTGTGGATTTGCACCTCCCATCACTTTCGCATGCTGATTTTTTGAACCTGTTGTCCCGAGTAGCACAGTTTCTGCTGGGCATTCTGCCATAAATCCTTTCTCAGGTGGAAAGCAGCAATTAATTCTGTTCAGCAGAGCACTAATTTGGGCAGCATGGCTTCTGGGATGATCACTGGAGAGAAAGGCACATTTTGTGCTGTACCTCAAGGCCAGAAAACCTCCAAATCTTCTGTGATAGTCCCACAGAAGATATGTTGGGAAAGCTGGCTGAAAAAGATGTTTTTCTTTTAGATGACTTTCCCCTGTGGAGCATTTGGGTTAACAAGGAGAAGCTCATTCAATTGTGGAAGCAGAGGTGGCCTCTGGACTCCGGTGAGCTGCTTCTGCTCAAATGAACTTGTTTAGTGAGACAGCTTCCTAAGCCTGGAACTCATTCCTTTGAACTTTCACACTTTGTGAGCCAGTAATTAAAGATATTAAAGGAAGAGGTTGAGGGAGGGCACAATTGCTTGGTTTTTGGTTGCTTGTTTGTGCTTGCCTGGAGTTCAGCCATGGGAAGTGTGATCCTTCTGATGTTCAAAAGAAACCAGACTACAAAATATCCTATTGCTTTTGTCTCTTTGCTTTCTCAGTTGCAGAGCATATTACTTAGCAGGAGGAAAGGAAGCCCATGGCTTGCATTTTGGCACCTAGCTCTTGGCACTTACGTGATCTGCTTTTAGGACAGACTGTTGCATTTTAACCATTTCTCCCTGATTGCTCAATTATCAATCTGTCTTCACCATCCAAATTTCAAAGGTGTGTTGGGGGGGAGGGTTGACCAGCTCTCTTTTCATCACAGATTTAAAGCTGATTACTTCTTTGGGATCCTCATAAGCTCCATCTCTGAAGCTAGTGCTTTCCTACAGTATGGTCTTGGTTGTTTTTCTTTCTTTTGGAGGTCCTTTGTCTGGGGTTATTACTTTGGCTGTCTTAATAAGCAAAAGCCATCTGGAGGCATGGTTGACCGAGTTTGCACCTGCGTCTGCATCTGCACTGTCTGGCCGTGTCAGGTGGATGTTCACTTAAAAGATCCATCTCAGTGTGAAGGAAAAAGGAAAAGAAAAGGGAGGGAGGGTGTAAAATTGTTATTCCTGCCTCACCGCAACAGCAGGTGCACCAGATGGCTCACCAAGTAATTAGAGTGAAGAGACAGTGTCAAGACTTCATGTGGTGTGGTCTGTGAGTGATCATCAAATCAAATTCTTTATCAAAGATGGACCTCACTCTCTCCCCCTCTCCACTGGCACAATCGATACACATTTGAAACAGCACATGGGATCTGCTTCCTTGCATGTGAGTACCTGGAATGCAGACAGAGAAACCTGGTCAGGAGACCATCCTTGTTAAGCAACCATCTGTCCCAATAGACTGTCTCAAAGTGTTCTCAGCCTGTTGAGTAGTTATGCTTCATTTTATTTGAAGCCCATCTTCCCTAAAAAAAACACCTCTTGTTTTTTCTTCAGCTCCTTAAGTGGTTACCTAGAAGAAACGTTGCCATGCAGTGTGTAAACAGCATAAAGCTCCCTTGTAGAGTTCTGCTTTGCCAGCACAACAAGACCTTGAGCTGGTTTAATCTACAGACCTAATTATTTCTAAAGCTTCTTGTAGGTTGTTTTTCCCCTTTTTCTTTGCTTTTCACTGTGTTGTCTCTCTTAGGCACAGGGTGAGACTTGCTGCTGCTTGAATCTGTTGGACAGATCTACTAGGTGGTGATTGGCGTATTGGATATCAACATTCTATCCCTTTGTCTCTGACCACTGCATCCAGGACGACTATGAGCCAGTAATGTGCTCTGGTGGCCAGGAAGGCCAACAGTATTTTGAGGTTCATAAAGAAGAGTGTGGTCAACAGGTCAAGAAAGGTTTTTCTCCCCTACTACTCTGCCCTGGTGAAGCCACATCTGGAATATTTTGACCAGTTCTGGACTCCTCAGTTCAAGAGAGACAGGGAACTCCTGGAGAGAGTCCAGTGGAGGCTATACAGAAGTTGCAAGGACTCAGAATCTTTCCTGTGAGAAGGAAAGGTTGAAAGATCTGATATGGGAAAAGAGGGAAAGCAAATATAGAATGTGGCAACCTAGGTAACCATTAGCTGTATAAGGCATCATCAATCAGGTATACACAAAGAGAAGTGGTTTAAGCATGAGAAGGCCCAGAAACACTCCCTTGAATAAGAACACTGTATTCAAAGATGAGAAGATCAGAAACTTTGATCAAGAATGTGACCCATAACTGGTGCCAGATGGACAAAAAGTAAGCGGGACAAATGAGGAAGATGTCGAGCCTTCATCAAAAAGACCCCAAAAGACAACCACCAGGTGGCAATGAGCATGTGTGAAGAGGCAGGACGTTATGAGTTCCAAGAACTGCTTGTAACAACTCCACCTGTTCCTAGAACTAACTGTGCTGGCCCTACCCATGTACTGAACATGTATGATTTTATAGCATAAGTACCTTATCTCCACAAGGTGCAGGTGTGCAGGGTCTTGGAGTAGTGATCCTCCACATCACCCAGTGCTAAATAGTTATACCTTTCCTTACAAGACTCTGAGTGCTCTGAGGTATCATTTTCCATAAGACAGACCTGGGATTGTTCAGCATGGAGAAGAGCAGCCTGAGAGGGGATCTTACCAATGTTAATCAGTATCTAAAGGATGGGGCTCAAGAGGATAGGACCAGAATAATTTCAGTGGTGCCTAGTGATAGGATGAGGGCAAACAGACACAAACTGGAACCCTGGAGGTTCCATCTGATCATGAGGAGAAACTTTGTTCCTGTGAGGGTGCTGGAGGCCTGGAGCAAGCTGCCCAGAGAGGTTGTGGAGCCTCCTTCACTGGAGAGATTCCAAACCCACCTGGACATTGTGACCCTGAGCAACGTGCTGTGGTTGCCCTTGTTTTAGCATGGGGGTTGGACTAGATGTTCTCCTTAGGTGCCTTGTAACTCCTATCATTCTGTCATTCTGTGATTCTTGCACAGTCCTCCATTTTGAAAAGAACTTCTGCCCACCCTCCTCTCTAACTCATCTGAAATAACCACTCCAACTACCAGCACCTCCTCCCCTATTTTTCATTATCTTATTGTAGAACCATCAAGGTTGGAAATTGTCTCCAATATCCTCAGGTCCAACTCAAGACCAGCATGGACATTAAACCATAACCTGAAGCACCATGTCTACACATTTTTTGCAGACTTCCAGGTGTGCTAACTCCAACACCTCCCTGGGCAGCCTGTTCCAGTGCCTGACCACTCTTTCAGTAAATCAATTATTCATAATTTCTGATCGAAACTTTCCCTGGTGCAACTTGAGGCCATTTCCTCTCGTTCCCCACTTGAAATCCTACATCACACCCAGGAATCTCTACACCCTTCTGGCACCAAGGGGAGAGACATCACTGAAGATTACAACCACTGCTGAGCAGTTTAATAACATGCCTAAGGTTTTAAATACTTCTCCAAGGGTATTTCTGTTTATGCTCTGAATTGTGTCTCTTTGTCACACAGCATTTCATCAAATAACTACAGCAGATGAAAAAGGAGAAGCCTAAAGCTGAGCTTTCAGCTAGCTTCTCAGATAATCACAGAGTAGCAGGGGAGCAGCTGCACAAGGCTTAGATACTCCAGGATAAATTCTGTGGGAAAAATGTAGAAAGAACTTTTCCATGTTTTCCATGTAGAAAGAACTTTTAACAATGTATAGAAAGCTAGCTTAGGATTTGAATCTCAGGCAGGTATTTTGTTGTCCTGCTGGTATTGCCTACAAACTGCATCCCCTTTTTTTATGTTTTATTTGATTGTCAGCATGTGTGGTGATTGGTTTGGTTTTGTTTTGTTTTGCTTTTATTTCTCCCCAATGATATTCTGAGCTCTGTGCTTAACAATGGTTGAAGATATACTTTTGTGAGCCAGTGAAAAATGATGCTCTAGCTGAAAGTTTTCTGCTAAAAGAAGTTGTCATAGAATCATAGAATCACACAGGTTGGAAGAGACCTCCAAGATCATCCAGTCCAACCTAGCACCCAGCCCTAGCCAGTCAACTAGACCATGGCACCAAGCGCCTCATTTGGTCTCCTCCTGAACACCTCCAGGGACAGTGACTCCACCACCTCCCTGGGCAACCCATTCCAATGCCAATCACTCTCTCTGGCAACAACTTCCTCCTAACATCCAGCCTATACTTCCCCCGGCACAACTTGAGACTGTGTCCCCTTGTTCTGTTGCTGGTTGCCTGGGAGAAGAGACCAACCTCCACCTGGCTACAACCTTCCTTCAGCTAGTTGTAGACAGCAATGAACGGACCTTAAAGATCAGCTAGTCCCAACTCCTCCAAGCATATACAGAGACATCCTCCATTAGACCAGGTTGCTCAAGGCTCCATCCAACCTGGCCCTGAACACCCCCAGGGAGGAGACATCCACGACCACTCTGGGCAACCTGTTCCAGTGTTTCACCATCCTTACTGTAGAAAATCTCTTCCTAATATCCAGTCATAATCTTTTTTTTCCAGCTTGAATCTATTCCAGGGAGCTACTGTAGAGCAGGGCTTTGTAGCCTAGAAGTAGCACCTGAAACATCTGATGTTGAACCCAAGAAAGTTCTCCAGAACTTGCAGCATTTTGGAATATAACTCTGAAACTACAGTTTTTAATTGTCTGTCTTTTAAACCCACTCAGAAGCTACCACCCAGCAGTACTGAACCTTGCTGGGTTTTGGGTTTTTTTGGGCCAGAATGCTTGTACCCAGGGCTTGTACATTATCCACCTAGCTCCAGAAGCTAATCAGGGGACAGCCCTTCCAACACCTACCGTTCTGTGACTCTGTGTGCTTGGAGACAGTATCTCTGGGACTGGACTGGGCCAAACAGAAACCAGTAGTTCTCTTGCTTTCTTTTGCAATCACAGAATCACTGAGTGGTGAGGGTTGGAAGGGACCTCTGATGATCATCTGGTTAAACCCCACTACTAAAGCAGAGTCACCCACAGCAGGATGCCCAGGATCACAATGGCCCAGCAAGTTTGAAATCTCTCCACTCCACAACCTCTCTGGGCAGCCTGCTCCAGGATTACAGAACCCTCACAGCAAAGAAGTTTCTCCTCCTCAGATGAAATATCCTGTACCCCAGTTTGCATCTTGTCTTATCACTTGACAACTGAAAAGAGCCTGGCCCCCACCTTTTAGCTACTGATCACCATTGAGAAGATTGCCTCTCAGACTCCATTTGTCCAGGCTAACAAGTCCCAGGGCTCTCAGCCTTTCCTCCTCATGGAGATGTTCCAGTCCCCTCAGTATCTTTGGAGCCTCCACTGGTTTCTCTGTAGTAGTTCCCTGTGTCTCTTGAACTGGGAGGAGCCCAGAAATGCTGCTCTCCGTCTCCTTTCCTCTTCCTTCCATCTCCACTCCCCTCAGACTCAGCAGGCCTCTGAGTCCAGTTCTTGAGCACATACTATTGTAGAAAATTACATGGTGAGAACACCTCAAGTCTTCTCAGAAAGAAAAATCAGTTTCTCATCTGACAAACCTGGCTTTGGGTGCCCACCACGTGCAGAGGCCTTTGACTCCTTGCATGGTTTTGAACAGATCCTGAACTTTAGTCTTCCTTGCTAACCAGCTGAAAATAAGGAACTACTCAGGATTTTCTGAACCAGCTGGATTTCAGTTTCTGCTCATTGGACTCAGTGCTTTATGGTCTCAGCAGAGCACTGCCTAATTTCATAGAATCATAGAATTGCTTTGGTGGGAAGAGAGCTTTTAGATCACCTAGGCCAACCATTAACCGTGCACTGCCAAGTTACCACTAAACTGTGTCCTTCAGGACCACATCTACATGGCTTTGAAGCACCTCCGGGGATGGGGAGTCCATCACTTTCCTGGACAGCCTATTGCAGGGGTTGGCAACCTTTTTAGGGAAGATGTTGTTCCTAATATCCAACAACAATGGGGTTATAAATCCCTTGTTGTTTCTAGCCCTCAGTTTAGTGTGGAGTCAGATGTTCAATGCTTTCAACCTCTGGACAGTGATCAAAACGAATTGGTTATCTGCTCCTGTAATGATGGTGGCGAGCAGTGTGTCACTACCTTGCAACTGCATTCTGGGTTATTCATGGCACTACTTTTCTCTTCCACTCTAGTAAAAAGGAGCCTTTTTTTTTTTTTTTTGTTAATCACCTTTGCAAATCAAACCTAACAATAACTAAATCAGTTCTTGTAGAAACAGAGAGTTATAGAAGTGCTTTGGTTGGAAAAGACCTCTAAGTCCAGCTGTCATCCTAAGATCACCATGGTCATTAAACCATGTTCTAAAGGGCCACTTCCATGGATTTCTTGAAGACTTCCAGGGATGTTGACTCCACCAACTCCCTGGGCAACATATTCCACTCTTTCAGAAGAGAAATATTTTCAAATATGCAACCTAAACCTCCTCTGGCACAACTTCAGGTCATTTCCTGTCATTCTATCACCTAATACTGGGGACAAGAGAACCCCCATTTCACCACAACCTCCTCTTCTGTATCTGCTCCATTTTTAACTATTTCCAGAGCAGATGCTGGATGGCTTTTCTATACAGCTGGAGTTTGCACCATCAAATGTATCTTCACTGAAACATGAAAAATATTAATCTGTTTTTTAAAATCCCCCCAATCTTTATTTCCCTCTAAGAGGCAGCTTTGCTCAGCTTTAGTCTGCATGTTTGCCTTTGCTTCTGTAACATCTTCATAGTTACCTGAAAACACAGTTTCTTTCCCTACTGCTTTTGATTATTCCTGGTTGGTAAACAATGAAGATTAATTGTTTTCTGATGTGGCAGGAGCAAACGTGCTTCTTATTCACAAGTAACCTTGGTGGTGTCATGAGGGGCACAAACAGCTCTAGGAACGATGCTCTTAGCCAGCTGCACTTTTCAGAGCTACAAAGAAAGATCCTCTAGCTTAAGTAGATAAAACTAGGGCAGAGAACTAAGCTGTGGTCCAAGTCTCATATGCAAATTAATAGGTAATTAAGTCAAAATGCATCTTTGAAGTTATTTCCCTGTTTTTATAAAGCTCTTAAATGTTTATGGAACATTTGAGGAGCTGCTTGTTTTCCTGTTGTGTAGCTATTCAAGAACCACAGAATGCATCGAGTTGGAAGGGACTCTTGAAGGTCATCTTGTCCAGCTCCCTGCAATGAGCAGAAACACCTCCAACTGGATCAGGTAGCTCAGAGCTCCAGCAAGTTTGACCTTCAATGTTTCCAGGAATTGGGCTTCCACCATCTACCTAAGCAACCTGTTCACTATTTCAGGAAAGAAAATTTTCCTACTATCTAACCTAAACTTCCTCTGGCACAATTTCAGGCAGTTTCCTCTCATTTTATCACCTGATACTAGAGACAAGAGACTGATACTCACCTCGCTCCAACCTCCTTTCAGGGAGCGGCAGAGAGCAACGAGGTCTTCCCTCAGCCTCCTCTTGTCCAGACAACAATCCTCAGTAAGTTTGAATCATGTTGCATCCCTTGGGAAAGCACAAACATGCCCTTAGTGATGAGAGGAAGAAGGGCACTTAAATCCTAATGCAGACATCTTTTATTCACAAAAGTATAGGAGGACTCAGAGTAATTTAACTGCTTATAAAATGAAGCAAATGGCTATATTTACACTGGTAGATGATGGAACACAACAAAAATGCTCTCATTCTGCAAATGTTTTCTGTGATATGTTTGCAAACAGTGAAACAAAAGAAGTAGCAAAATGATGCCATTAATCTATTCATTTGGCTCTGTTGTAATGTTTCCTCAAATCAAATTATTCCCTAATGACCTATTTGGTGTTTTGCATTATCTTCGAAACAAATCATCTATTATTTTAGTACTTTCCCAGCCCTTAGAAATGTGTCTCAGCACTTCAAACATAGATCACAGAATCACAGAATGGTTTGGGTTGGAAGTGACCTTTAAATGTCATCTAGTCTCACCCCCTCTGCAACTAGGGCAGGTTGCACAGAGCCCCAAATCAGCCCTACCTGGAACGGTTCTAGGGATGAGCCATCTACCACCTCTTTGGGGAACATGAGGCACAGTCTCACCACTCTCAATGTAATCACTTTCCTCCTTCTCTCTAGTCTAAATCTCTCTCTTTCAGTTTAAACCAATCACCCTTTCACCTGTCACAACAGCACCTGCTAAAAAGTCTGTCTCCAGCTTTCTTATAAGACCCCCTTTATGTACTGAGAGCCTGTAATAAGGTCTCCTGGAGACTTGTATTCTCCTGGCCGAAAACCCCAGCTCTCTCAGCCTGTCCTCTCAGCTGAGGAATTCCAGCCCTCACATCATTGCTGTGGCCTCCTTTGGCCCTACTCCAACAGGTGCATATCTGTCATATGCTGAGGACTCCAGAGCAGGATCCAGCACTGCAAGTGGGATCTCAACAGCAAGGAGCAGTGGGGAAGAATCCCCTTCCTCCACCTGCTGTCCACGTTGCTGGAGATCAGCCCAGAACAAAATTAGTTCTGGGCTGTGAGCACACATTGCCAGCTCATATCCAGCTTTTCATCCACCACCACTCTCAAGTCCTTGGGGCAATCCCCCAGCCTGGATTGATAGCAGGGATTGCCCCAAGCCAGGTGCAGAACCTTGCACTTAGCCTGGTTGATCCTCATGAGGTTCACAAAGGTCATGTAGGAAAGTAACTTTTATTTCTATTCCACAAATAGGAAACTGAGGTGCTGTGATCCTAAAAAGCTTAGTTACTGGCAGGTGTAGCCCCAGTGAATTTCTGCAGTGGCAGAGCATAATGAGATGACCAAGATGAAAAAAGAAGAAGGACAGGGCTAAGAGTGAAGCAACGTCACCTCACACTCAGCTTGAACAATCTTTCCTTAGTTGCAGCAAGAATGTTGACAAATAAAAATAATAAAATTAGGTCTGTCTTCATATTAACATCCTTAATGCAATCCTTCAGTCCTAAGTGCTATCCTGCTTCTGACTGGGATGGAGTATTTTCTTCCTGGTAGCTGGTGCCCTACTGTGGTTTGGATTTGGAATAATAATGACATTGATAACATACCAATGGGTTTGTTGTTACAAATTTGCCTTTCTACTAAGTAAAGAGCTTGTCATCTTCTCGCCTTACTACTCCTGAAGAAGCTTTGAGGAAATGTGGCCAGGACAGCTGACCCCAACTGGCCAAATGAATATTCCAGACTGTATAAAGCCATGGCCAGTATACAAACTGGGAAGAGTAGGATAGGAGAGCCTGGTCATTGCTTGGTCAGTGGGCAGGTAAACAACTCCTATAATCACTGAATCATAGAATTGTTTCACTTGGAAAAGACCTCTAAGATCATCAAGTTCAAATGTCAACCTAAGGCCACCATGGCCATTACACCGTGTCCCGCAGTGTCACGTCCACATGTTTCTTGAACACCTCTGGGGATGGTGCCTCCACCACCTCCCTGGGCAGCCTGTTCCAATGCCTGACCGTTCTTTCCGGAAAGAAATTTTCCTTAATATCCAACCTAAACATCCCCTGGCACAATTTCAGGTCATTTCCTCTCATTCTATCACCTGATACTATGGAGAATCATAGAATCATAGAATGGTTTAGGTTGGAAGGCACCTCAAGGATCATCCAGCTCCAACCCCCCGCCATAGGCAGGGACACCTCCCACTAGAGCAGGCTGCTCAAGGCCTCATCCAGCCTGGCTTTAAACGCCTCCAGGGAGGAAGCATCCACAACCTCCCTGGGCAACCCATTCCAGTGTCTTACCACCCTCAGAGAAGAGACAAATCCCTACCTCACTCCAACCTCCTTTCAGGAGGTTGTAGAGAGCAGTGAGGTCTCCCCTCAGCTTCCTTTTCTATGGACTAAACAATCCTAGTTCCTCCAGCTGCTCCTCATAAGACTTTCTTTCTAGATCCTTCACCAGCTTTGTTTGCCCATCTCTGGACCTTGTCCTGCACCTCAATGTCCTTGCAGTGAAGCTCCTGAAATTGAATGCAATTGCACTGTGCCTTACTTGTTTTGTGTAATATTATTACTGTTGCTGTTATTACTATTATGATTGTTATTGTTATTTTCTGTACTATTAAACTCTCTTTTGCCCGTACTCTCCTCCATCTGGCTGTGACAGACTGTGTGTGCAGCTCTGCAGTGTTTAGCTGCCTGCAAGGTTAACCCATAACAAATTCAAAGTGTAATTTTCAGTAGTTAATGGTGGAATATTTTGGCCACCTTGGGGTTCAGACCAGAGCACTGGACCGGGCTGCCCAGAGAGGCTGTGGAATCTCCTTCTCTGGTAAGATTCCAAACACACCTGGACTTTGCGATGCTGGAGAATGTGCTGTGCATGCCCCTGCTTTAGCACAGGGGCTGGATTAGGTGATATGAAGAGGTCCCTTCCAAACCCTATGCCCTGTGAATTCTGTGATTCTGTGAAACATGTGTTCAGTAAATTCATGCTGCGATGTGAGGTTGCCATGCCAAAATCTTGAGCTCGTTTGGAGCTTAAATCCAGCTGTGCTCAGTAAAAGTCTGCTGTACCCATGGTAGGATGTGGCCCTCTGTGGACTCAGCAGAATATTTTTGCAGCTTTTCTAATTAAAATAATAATGATGTGGTATCTATTGGCATGGAATTCCAAATGTAAGCCTCAGGGTCAAACGGCTTAGAAAACTGAAGCTCTCTGCTCCCTTTGTAGGGAAAAAAAAAAGGAGATGAGACAGTTCTGGGCAGCTTAATTTACATAAATTACAAATATTTATTGCTGATAATTCCATCTACTGGGTTCAGCTTTTCATCTGGAATCTTTCTGCATAAGTGAGAAAGAAATGATTGCTCCTGCACCCCAGAACTGGTCACTCACTGGTCGTGTTTTCAGAGAATCATAGAATATGGAAAATATCTTGAAGACCATAAAGTCCAACCATTAACCCAGCACCAACAGGTCACCACTAAACCATGGCCCTCAGCACCACATCTACAAGGCTTTTAAATCCCTTCAGTGATGGGGGCTCCACTGCTCTCCTGGTCTAGTAGTTTGGGGGGTCCCAGGCTTCCTTTAGAAAACTACAGAGAACAAGTCCTGTCCCAGGGGACAGACCTGCTCGTCCCAGGACATTGTAATGTTGTTATTCTGTTCTGCTTTCTGGCATCTGTGGTGGTTTGGGTGTTCCCTACCCCCCTGCACTTTGGAAATCACCCAGACTAGACTCATCTGGCTCTGGAAATTGAATGAAGCTTATATTTACAACTTAGCAGAATATATAAGCAGATATTTACAGTATATACAGTTATAGACAGAAATAGACAAGGTAAAAGGTAATACAGAAACACAACAGCCCTCCCAGAAACCTGAATCCCCAGGAGGGGCTCCCAACCACCCCTTCACCTTCCCCCTACCCCTCTCAACCTTACCCCAGTCCCAAGGAAGAATGGAGGCTCGGCCAGGGGGTCAGGAAGCAAAGTGGATTAATTAAAATGGCAGAGAGAGACTAGAAAGAAATGCAGCTTAGGCAGTGCCCCAGCAGAAGTGCCTTATCTATGTTTGGATTCTTCTTGTATCTGTCAGTAAGCCTATGAGGTAGCCATCAGCCTTGTTTTCCTTCCACAGCCTGTAATCTAGCTCTTCTCACCAAAACATTCTAGCTAGGCTCAAACTAGCACAGCATCACAGCTTACAAGGCAGTGCCTGGCTGGTATCTTGTCTCNCAGCTCGTGGACAGCCTGTTCCAGTGCCAGGCAGCTTGTGGACAGCCTGTTCCAAGCCTTTACAACCATTTTGGGGAAGAAATTATTCCCCCAGGTCTTTTCTGCCAGGCAACCAGCAACAGAACAAGGGGACAGAGTCTCAAGTTGTGCAGGGGGAGGTCTAGGCTGGATGTTAGGAGGAAGTTCTCCCCAGAGGGAGTGCTTGGCTTAGTGTGGTGGTTTGGGTGTTACCTGCCTCCCCACACTTGTCAAAATCACCCAGACTAGACTCAGCTGATATGGAAATTATATTTAGCTTTATATTTACAGCTTACCACAATAGTTATAGGCTGGGTGTTAAGAGGAAGTTGTTGGCAGGGAGAGTGATTTGCCATTGGAATGGGCTGCCCAGGGAGGTGGTGGAGTCACCGTCCCTGGAGGTGTTGAAGAAAAGCCTGGATGAGGCACTTAGTGCCATGGTCTAGTTGACTGGATAGGGCTGGGTGATAGGTTGGGCCGGATGATCTTGGAGGTCTCTTCCAACCTGGTTGATTCTATGCTTCCTAATATCCATCATAAACCTCCCCTGGTGCAACTTGAAGCTGTTTTCTCTTGTCCTACTACTCGCTGCTTGGGAGAAGAGACCAACACCCACAAAACAGGGGCAGAAGAATAATGCAGTAGAAGGAGGTTGTTAGAGGGTACATAGACTTCCTAGGAGCATGGACAGTGTTCATAGGTCTGGTGTTCCTAAGTATGGCAGGTAAAGGTCCCATAACCTGGTTAGCTTTGGGGCTGAGGAAAACCATAGTATCATAGAACTGTTGAGGTTGGAAGAGACCTTAGACATCAAGAGATCATCAAGTCCAGCCATCAAGAACACACTGTCAAGAGAGTTAGGAGGCCTTTTTTGTGGAACAAAAAACCAAACCAGCACAGGAAATCACAGAACTGAGCCCAATTAGCTGCACGTCAGAGTGGATGCTGGTGAAGTGATTTTCCTTGAACTGAAGCAGTATGGTGGAGGATCAATCAATCAATTTATAAGCACCTCGAGGGTAATAACAGTCTAGTGAATGTGGATTTGTCAAGGACAAATTGTATCAAACCAATCTAATTTCTTCCTTTGACAGGATAAGTGAATAAAGGGGAAGCAGTAGATGTGATATATCTTGACTTCAGTGAGGCTCTCGAGTCTCCTACATCGCATTCTTGTAAGCAAATTAAGGCACATGATTAAATCACTGCAGAGAAGGCTCACAGCTGGCTGGGAAAACAAAATCAAAGAGAAGCGATCAATGGTTCGTTGTGTCAAACTGGGAGGACAATGAAAATGGGGTGGTTTTGAGACCAGATCTATTCAGTCCTGTGCTGAGCAATGGTCTGGATTATTAGGTGCTGAGAAGGCTTTTAAATTTGGAATGGGTGTCAGAAACTGGGAAGTTCCAAAATCAACTGGTGGAAATTTGCTAGAGGGACATGAAATGTACAAAATCATAGAGTGCATTAGGTTGGAAGGGACCTTCAAAGCTATCTTATCCAACCACCCTGCAATAAGCAGGAACATCTCCAACTAGATCAAGCTACCCACGGCCCTATAAAGTTTGACCATGAATGTCTCCAGAGGTGGGGGTGCAATCAGTTGCCATATAACCACATATTCACAGAATCATAGTCTGATTTGGGCTGGAAGCCACCCTTAAAGATCATCTAGTCCAACTGTCCAGCACTCAGCAGGTACATCTTCAACTAGAGCAGGTTGCTCAAAGTCCCATCCAACCTGGCCTGGAACGGTTTCAGGAACAGGGCATCTACCACATCCCTGGGTAACCTGTTCTAGTGTCTTACCACCCTCAGTGTAAAGATTTCTTCCTTCTAACTAGTCTAAATCTCCTTCTTTTAGATCAAAACCATCACCCCTTTTCCTATCATAATGGCCTCTGATAAAAAGATTGTCCCCACCTTTCTAATTGGACACTTCAAGCACCAAAAGGACTCCAGAAGTTCTCCCTGAAGGTTTCTCTTCTCCAGGTTGAACAGCTGCAACTCTCTCAGCCCATTCTTGCAGCAGAGAAGAATCAGTCCTCCTGTCATTGCTGTGGCCTCCTCTGGCCCTGCTCCAACAAGTCCATGCATGTCTTTCCTACACTGAGGACTCCAGAGCTGGACTCAGATCTGCAGATGGGGTCTCAGCAGAGCGCAGCATGAGTAGTGGGGCTGCATACACAGCTGGTTCTGGGCTGTATCACACATTGTTGACTCATGTCCAACTTTTCACTCACCAGTACCCCCAAGTCCTTCTCTGCTGAATGGGAGAAACCTTTTTTATATGTGAAATGTGGAAAAATCTATGTGGAAGCACCATAAGAAAAGGAGTTGGAAGTTGGAGGGGATGTAGACAGTGGCAACAGTGTTGGGAAATATTCTTCTTCTCAGACATACTGATTTTCATTTTTAAAGGGTAACAGCTTCTAGGTGGCTCTAGGGACTCTGCTTGAGGGGGGAGTTGGACAAGATGACCTCCAGAGGTCCTTTTAAAACTCAACCTTTCTGTGTTTATGTGTAAATCTAGCTATCCTTGAGATCAGTCATACCTCAGTTAGAATCTAGTGTCAGCTTTCAGGCCATAGGAAAGATGTAAACAAATATTAAAAGGGCAAAAGGAAGAGAAGATAAATGACAGAGGCTTGAAAAATCTGACATTTGAAGTAGCGTGAAAGTGAAGGATGTCACCTCTTTCATTTCTCCTCCACCTCCTCCTCTATCCTGCCCTGGCCAGGCCACATCTGGAGTCCCAGCTCCCCTCTTCAAGAGAGACAAGAAATTACTGGAGAGAGTCCAGCAAAGGTGACAAAGATGCTGAAGGGAAAGGAGCATCTCTATGAGGAGGAAAGGCTGAGAGACACGGAGCATTCAGCATGGAGAAGCCTGAGAGGGGATCTCTCAATGATGGTCAATATATCTATCTATCTATCTATCTATCTATCTATCTATCTATCTATCTATCTATCTATCTATCTATCATTCAAGAGAATGGAGCCAAACTCTTCTCAGTGGCGGCCAGCTACAGGGCAAGATGCAACAGGCACAAACTGGAGCACAGAAGATTCCATCTGAACATGAGGAGAAACTTCTTTCTCGTGAGGCTGCTGGAGCCTTGGAGCAGGCTGCCCAGAGAGGTTGTGAAGTCTCCTCTGGAGAGATTCCAAGCCCACCCAGACATTGTGACCCTGGACAGCCTGCTGTGGGTACCCTGCTTTGGCAGAAGAGTTGGACTAGATGACCTCCAGGGGTCCCTTTTAACACCTACGATGCCAGATGTCTGTAATTCTGTGCTTTTTGCACAGGACAGTATATTTCTTACATCTTCTCAGTGCCAGATTTGCAAAGTAACTGACTATATCACTGGAGATATTCAAGGTGAGAGTCGATAGGGCTGTGGGCAGCCTGATCTAGTTAAGAGGGTCCCTGCTTACTGCAGAGAGGGTTGGACTAGGTGACCTCTAGAGGTCCTTCCCAACCCAAACTACACTATGATTCTATGATCTAATGTGTGAAAACTTGGGGTTCACCAGACTTCTGATGCAGGTTTGCTTCTGTGTCATTTTGTGATGTCTTTCAAAGTGTGGATGCTCTTTATTTCTGGGCCCCTCAATTCAAGAGAGATGTTGAGGTGCTGGAACATGTCCAGAGAAGGGCAACAAAGCTGGTGAGAGGCCTGGAACTCAAACCCTATGAGGAGCGGCTGAGGGAGCTGGGGGTGTTTAGCCTGGAGAAGAGGAGGCTCAGGGCAGACCTCATTGCTGTCTACAACCACCTGAAGGGAGGTTGTAGCCAGGTAAGGGTTGGTCTCTTCTGCCAGGCAACCAGCAACAGAACAAGGAGACACAGTCTCAAGTTGTGCAGGGGGAGGTCTAGGCTGTATGTTAGGAGGAAGTTCTCCACAGAGAGAGTGATTGGCATTGGAATGGGCTGCCCAGGGAGGTGGTGGAGTCGCTGTCCCTGGAGGTGTTCAAGAAAAGCCTGGCTGAGGCATTTAGTGCCATGGTCTAGTTGACTGGATAGGGCTGGGTGCTAGGTTGGACTGGATGATCTTGGAGGTCTCTTCCAACCTGGTTGATTCTACGATTCTATGATTCTTTTTGCAGCTGGTCTTGTTTACCGAGATTTTTTGGGGATTATTGTTTTGATTTGGTTTCATTTTTTTTTCCTTGTTGGTAGCTTGGGGTTTGGGGTTTCTTTTTGTGTGTGTTTAGAAAAATCTCTTGACAGATGAAACTCTCTCTTGATGTTAGCAACTAAGACTTGGAGGAAATAAAAAAAATAATCTTTCTCTGCTTGGGACTTTGTGAATTTTCTTTTCCTGTTTTCTACCAATTTGAGCAACACAGGTAAACTAAATGAGTAATGCTAGTCAAGAAAACACTGTGGCTTTATAGAGTCACTATTCATGAAGAAAAATCCTTGAAACATTTCCAGAACTAGGAGGAAGAGAATTTATTGTTCCTACTGGGACCCAGAATAACTATTGCTTTGTGTCATCATTTTATAATCCTTGTCTGTCAATAAACATAACTGTAGCGAGCAATAAAAAAGATAGAGGCTCAGGCAGGCAACACTACCCTGGTAAAACAAATTTATGAGCCATTTAATATTTTTAATCCTATTACAGATATGACCTCAAACCCCAGAGCATTTATCTAAGCCTCTGTCCCCTCAAGGAGCACATGCGGAGGTCAGATAAGTGAAACCTGCTTTAGAATCATGTTGATCTTGGTTTGAGTTTGGGCAACAAGAGGGAGATAAGCTGGGATGGTAGATATCTGTCTGCAAAAACAAACCAGCCCTGCTAGTGTCTGTCTCCTACCTAGCACAGAGTTGGTCAAACTCTTACAGACTCAAAATGAGGCTGTTCATCTGAAAGCAGAAAACTTGGTACTTGTACTCTTTTTCCTCTTCTCCCCATCAGTTACATGCCAACGATTACTCCGGTTCCACCATCGATCCACGATGACTTATCACAACGGGGAGTCATTCTGTTTACTCAGCCTCAGAAATCTGGGAGATGTTATTTGATCTGCAGCCTCCATTAAACACACCAAATACATTTCCTTCTCTATCTTCTCATCTTATTAACGAGACATGGCAATGACACTGTCTGCTAATTGCTACCCAACTAGAGCTTTGTGCCTTGTTAATTTGGTCTAAGACATTTTCCCCGCATAACACAGTGTGGATATCACTAATAGGGGAAAGACAGGTAGTTAATTGGTATCTTGAGTATTACACAGGCAAATAAAAACTTGACTGATAATCAGTTTTTCTCTGATGGAAGGGTCAGCTCTTGTCACTAGCTTCTATGCTATCCTTTCTATGCTGTAATATGCAAAGTTCTTAGTCTAGTAAACAATGCTGAGATCCGTAACGGCTACCAGAGGAACACAAGCTGCTGCCTGGAAGTTAGAATGGATTAATACAAAGAAATGCTCACTTTTTAAAAAACCTCAGTGAGGTATTCTCCTAAAGGTGAAAGCCATTGGGGCTTCTAGGTCAGCATTTACACCAAATCTCTGGGGAAGCCTGCAAGACACATGGGCTTAACAATTCAGTTACAAGATTCGCCAAATATGAAGTGAGAGGAGCTAGAAAGATGCATATCGTTATTGTTTGGGAAGCCAGGAGAGTCAGTCTGGCTACAGAGGTTCTGCTTCTAGTCCTAGTCTGTCATGTAAGGGAGGAATTTTTGACAGCCAATCTTTGAGTGCTGCAAAGAAAGGAACTGAAAGTGCAAAGAAAAGACTTTTCTTTCACCCCAACTACTCACGCATTCTATTTGTTCTTGGACTCAGACCCAAGTCGTTCTGCAGTGCCTCATCAAAAATACAGGTTGATGTTTCAGTTCTTGTTTCTTATGTATACCAATGTCCTCTGCTGCACTCACCAAGGTACAGCTCCGTTAAAACAAGTGATAGTTCTTACAGAGTACGAGATAATTGTTGAGCTAAGTGCCCAGGGACAGCATTCAAATCTCCTAAACCAGGTGATAATGGCAGCTTTCTGCTCGTGAGGAGATACATTTTAGTAGAAGGAATGGATTGAATGCAATTCTCTTTCTGCACTTTGGAGGTTTGTGGAGCGTTGGCATCCTGCAGTCTCCAGCAGAGACAGAGCCATGAGTGTGCAGCATCTCTTAGGCAAGCACAAGACTTTTAGATAGACAAGTCTGCATTGAGACAAATTTGATAGCCACATAGAATGCTACACATTGTGTTTAATGTCTGTCTGCTGACTTGTGAGAAAATGTTCTGGTTTCACTGCTCATTTTATTCAGATTTCTGTGTCTGAAGAACCGCCTTCGGACAAATAATCAGTTAAAAGTAGCAGCTGAAAACAAACCCCAGCAAGACTGCAGCATCAATTAATTTCTTAGACATGGGAATGGCTCTCTGGATAACAACCAGAAGCAGCCAGGCAAGAAAAATCAAGAGCTAAGATGAGGGCAACAAAATGGCTCACTAAATTCAGCACAGCCTGATGATAGCCAAACTCTAGATAGATCTTGCCACAGAACTGCAAAGAAGCTATGTCTGGTCTTCATCGTGTGAGATGAGATGGGTGTGCAGAGCTCAGTGCAGCACTCTTGCTTCCGCTCTTTGTTCTGCCTAATGTTACTCCAGCATGCAGAAAATGGATGAATTCCAACTTCTCAAGCACTACCTGATCTTAGAGACCTATTTAAAAACCAACAGAGAATATTTTACCTCTATTGCTGTAACAACACCTACGATTAAAAAGGGGGGAAAGATCAATTTGTGTCTCTTCTCTCCCAGTTTGGGTGGGGCTTTTTTGGTGCATTTGAAAGCAATCTGTACATTGTCTGTTTCAGTGTTTGCTCAGTCTAGTCACTCTGTTATCCTGGGAAGAAGGAGCTAAGGGAGGGGGTTGGGTAAAAGAAAAGAGAAAGAAAAGCATCACGTAGCATGAGAAGAAGGAATTAATAAAGAAATAGGGCAATATGCTTTTTAAATCTGAACAAAAAAAATCACAGGTTTTTGTGGATGCATCTAGGGACAAGGATAAGGAAAATGTTTTAACTGATTAGGGTTTCACGTAACAGCTCCTGGAGAAAGGAAGAGCAGTGGTAATATTCTCCCTCCAGGGAAGGAAAACCAAGAGAGGAAAACCAGGTGAGAGTATCTCTCCCTGCTAGGGCTGCTGTTCTGTGCATGGGATGAGATGTGCAGTGTGTTACTACACAGCATGGCCAAAAGAACTGATGTTCTTTGGCAAGTCTGCTGGTGAACAAGCAAATGTTCTCCCAGTCTGTTCCCTTTCCCTCCAACTCTCAGTGCAACTGTCCAGTTGGAGGATTACAGATACTGCATGTGCTTAAGAAATTGCTAACTCAAGCTCCTGTTTTTTTCCTCCTTCCTTTCTTTCCACTGGGTGGGCAGTTCTCATTTTTCATTCAGTATCACACTGTGTTTTCTACTTTCAAATCTAATATTGATGGAGGAGGGAAAAATGAAGTCATCAAGAGTGTAAGGAGTAAATCATCAGCCTTGATTTATAGTTATTTTTTTCCCCTGACCTTGCAGAGAAAACTGTAGGATGAATTTGAGTCTTAGAATCTTTAAGGTTGGAAAACACCTCTAAGATCATCAAGTCCAACTTTCTACCCAACACTTCCATGACCACTAGTCCATGTCCTGAAATGCTATGTCTACTCATTTTTTGAACACCATCAGGAGTGATGACTCCACCACCTCCCTGGTCAGCCTGTTCCAATAACTGAAGAAATTCTTCCCAATATCCAACCTTAATCTTCTGTGGCATAGCTTGAGGCCATTTCCTTTTGTCTTGTCATTAGTTACTTGAGAGAAGAGGCCAAAACCAGCCTCTTAACAATCTTCTTTCAGGCAGGTGCAGAGAGCAATAAGGTATCCTCTCAGCCTCCTCTTCTTCAGGCTAAACAATCCCAGCTGCCTCAGCCTCTCCTCACAAGACCTGATCTCCAAACCCCTCACCAGCTTCGTTGCCCTTCTCTCTACCTGCTTCAGCACCTCAGTGTCTTCTTGTACTGCAGTGCCCAAAACTGAACCCATTACTCAAGATGTGATCACACCAGTGTTGAGTACAGTGGCACAATAATTTGCTTGCTCCTACTGGCCACACCACTTCTGACACAGGCCAGGATGCAGTTGGCCTTCTTGGCCACCTGGGCACACACTGGCTCATGTTCAGCTGGCTGTCAAACAATTCACTCCAGTTGCTTTTCCACCAGGCAGCTTGAGGAAGATCCAACTGCTACTGAGGGTGGTGAAAAATGCAAGTCAACAAGAGTAGTGCTGATAAGCTTATTTAAACTGCTTCCACACGACCTCTTTCTTCCCTCTCCTACACAATGTTTGTCAAGCTGGTTCTTGTACTACCAGCTACACCAAAAGGCCACCTTGAGATTCATTTCACAAAATACCATTTCCCCCAGACGTGTTTTCCAAACCTTATTTATGATTAGGGAGGGGAGTTGGAAATGTAACCTTTGATCCAGACTAAATAACTTTTTTCCAGTTCACCCAGAACTGTCATTTCCACTGAATTGACTGAAAGAGGAGTTAAAAAAGCTGTTTTCTGAAAATTCTCTGATGATGCCTGTGTCTCAAAGACAAGCTGGGACTAGTCTGTATCAAGATGCTTTAAAAAAGCCCACAAGTATTTATATAATTGCAGTATTTTTACTTTTGAAAAGGTAATTTCATAGGGGGTTTATAAGTGATGGAGGCTTCCAGACTGCACAGGAAATCCAGGCAGAGCTAATGCCAGATAGCTGTTTAGACTTTGATATGGCCAAAGAGGTATTCAGCAAGCAACAAAGGTGATCTCACAGTCAGCTGTTAATGACTTTTGCTTTTGCAAAAATACCTGGATGTGGGTGTTTCAAAAACTCAAATGCTAAGGCATATTTTGATTTCCTAGATTCATAGTTTAAGTTGGAAAAGACTCATTAAGTCCAATCATTATCCCAGCACTGCCAAGTCCACCAATAATGCAACAGCTCACAGGACCCAGCACCTCATCTACACAGCTTTTCAGTGTCTCCAGGGATGAGGATTCCATCACTTCCCTGGGCAGCCTGTTCCAGGGCTTGACAATTCTTTTAGGGGAGAAATCGTTCTTCATGTCCAACCTAAAATTTCCCTGGTGGAACCTGAGGCTCCTTCCTTTTATGTCATCACCTATTACTTGGGAGAAGAGACCATCACCCGTGTCACTCCAGCCTCCTTTCAGGGAGTTGTAGGGTGAGAAGATCTCCCTTCAACCTCCTTCTCTCCAACTGAAACAATCCCAGCTCCCTCCTCACAAGATTCTGGTTTTCAAGTGGACAACGAAGCAGCACAGCCTAAATAAATGAAGTGAGAGGGAAGGAGAGAGACTGAGGAGTGGCAGTTCTGGTGGCTGTATCTAAGACTGATACTGATAGATCAGCTTTGAGAGGTTGAGATCTGGCTTGCCCTACATCTCTGTAAAGTGCTCAGCATATTTTGGCCCCTGTGAGTTGTTGCATTAATAATCACTTTGGCTCATAAATCACAAAGAACCTTAAACTCAGTCCAGTCAATATTTAACCTGGCTCAGAAGGGAAAAGAAGGTGACACTCCAAGCCCTGTCCATCTGAGTTCCCAAGACACAGGGTAAACATGTCAAGAGTGGGGTAGATCACACAGTCCCAGCATGGTGTCGGCTAGAAGGGACCTCTGGAGATCATCTAGTCCAACCCCCTTGTGAAAGCAGGGTCACCCACAGCAGGTTGTCTGGGCAGAGCTGGAATCTCTCCAGAGGAGCAAAATACACAACCTCTCTGAGCAGTCTGCTCCAGGACTTTGGCAGCCCCACAGGAAAGAAATTTCTCCTTATGCACCTGGACATCCACATTGTTCTAATAACTTCTGCTTTCTTCATCAGCACTGAAATGGTTAACAGTGAAAATAATTTAAAACACTTTTTTTTTTTTTTTTTTTTTTTTGCTTCTGATCTCCTCTTCAGTGCTCTCTGTGGACCCAGGCCAGTGTCAAATTCTTGTTTACTGTCCCAAGGTTGTTTCTTGCAAGAAGAGATTAACAGGGGCGGTTCAAGAGAAGATCTTTGCCTGTAAGTGTGGCAGAAAAAATGCTGCAAGTCTGATGAGATGACTTGGGCCATATCTGTAAAGATTATATGCTATTTAAGAGGAATCTATTCATCTGACACACATTTCATGTAATGGAAAGAATTATTTGGGAAAAATAATCCACAATAAAAAAAAGAGGAGAAAATGAGGTCTAAATGAGTGCTCTGTATTCCTGGCTTTTACAGTGCTAGTGCAAAGGTGTAAGGAAAAGGATGTGATGATACCCAGGATTTATAAGCCACTGGAAAGAAGATGAGATGGTGCTATAGCACTCAGAGTAATAACTGGTGTCTTTACAATGTTCAGTGCAGGAATATTGCCAGCAGATTCAGAGAGGTGATTCTGCCATTGCTCTGCTGTGACTTCACCTGGAGTATCGTGTCCAGGTCTGGAGCCCTCAGTATAGAAAGAACATGGAGGTCCTTTGGAGTAGGTCCAGATGAAGGCCATGAAAATGATCAGGGGATTGGAACAGCTCTACTATGAGGACAGGTTGAGAGAGCTGGGGTTGTTTGGCCTGGAGGAGAGGAGGCTCTGGGGAGACCTAATAGCAGCCTGCCATTACCTGAAGTGGGCTACAAGAAAGTTAGAGACTGTTTGAAAAGGCCTGGAGAGATAGCACAAGGGGCAATGGCTTCAAAGAGCATATTTAGATTGGATGTTAGGAACAAGTTCTTTGCTATGAAGGTGGTGGAACACTGGAACAGGTTGTCCAAGGAGGTGGTTTGGGATCCATTTCTTGGGATACTCAAGCTGAGGCCTGACAGGGCTCTGGGCAACCTGATCTAGTTGAGGATGTCCCTACTGACTGCAGTATGGGTTGGGCTAGATGACTTTTGGAGGTCCCTTCCAAACCAGACCATTCTGTGATTCTCTAATTCTGTAAGGTGATGATGGAACAAAGAACATAATGCAGATTTACAATCGGTGATCTGTAGAATGGATGTTCCTGAAAGGGACATCCCCTGGAAGGGCTTCCTGAGAGAATTCTCTCCACGATAACAAAGAAAGAAGGGAGAGAGAAATCAGAACCATAGAATTGTTTTGGTTAGAAAAGACCTCTAGGAATATCAAGTCCACCCATTGACCTAAGACCAAAATGGCCATTGAACCATGGCCCCAAGTGTCATGGCCACACATTTCTTAAACACATCCAGGGACAAGGACTCCATCAAGCATCCTGTTCCAATGCCTGACCACTCTTTCAGTAAGTACATTCTTCCTAATATCCAGTTTAAACTTGTAAAGCAATTTCCATGTTCCAAGGGAAATGGTAGTGGAAGGGCCTAGAGCACAACTCTTATGATGAGTGACAGGGATTTTTCAGTCTGGAGAAAATGGAGAGTGAGGGGAGAGGTTATTGCTCTCTACAACTGTCTGGAAGGTGGTTGGAGCAAGGAGCAGGACAGCCTTCTCTCCCTCGTGGCAAACAACAGGACACGTTGACCTGGTGCTTAGTGGCATGGTACAGTGGTGGCTGTGCAGTGCTGTGTTGAAGGTTGGACTAGATGATCTCGAAGGTCTCTCTCAACCAAAGACATCTGCTGATAAGGAAACCAACCAACCAAAAAGTAATATTTACTCAGTATTTTGCAACTATTAAATACAGATGCATCAAAATACTACAAATGCTCTTTAAAATTAAAATGTACCAAGGCAATAAATATGTTAAGCTCCTTTGTTGTTAGAGGTCAGCACAGACTGAAAATCTGGATTGCTAAACAAGCTTAGAGACAATATTGATTTTTGTGCTTCCCAACCCCTTTAGCCCATAGTTATATATTTGTGAAGCTGCTGTTTGGAATTTATTTCTGCTGGAAAATCCTGTTTAGAATCGTAGAACCCTTTCAGTTGAAAAAGGCCTCTGAGATCATCAAGTCCAACTGTCAACCTAACACCACCATGGTCCCAAAGTGCCATGTCCACGCATGTCTCAAAGTGCCATATCCACCACCTCTCTGGGCAGCCCGTTTCAGTGCCTGACCACTCTTTCAGGGAAGAAATTTATTCTAACATCCACCCTCTTCCTCCTCTGACACAATTTCAGGCCATTTCCTCTTGTTCTACCACCTGATAGTACAGAGAAGAGACTGGACAACACTTTGATACAGAGAGTTGTAGAAGTTTTCCCTCACCTTCCTGTTCTCCAGACTAATCCAAGTCAGTTCCCTCAACTGCTCCTCGTAAGATCTGTTCTCTAGACCCCTCACAAACAATGTGATTTAGTTCAGATAAAATCCAGATAAACAGAGACATGGAATAAAGTACAAGTTGGTGATCTTCAAGATCTTTTCCAAGTAAACCACTTCTATGGTTTGAAGGTTGGAGGTGGGGGTGTGGGGATAGCATTGGTAGTGAGGGGAATGTGGGGGTGTAAGGAACACACAAGTACCAATTAAAAGCATAATGTGTCTGTGGAGATTTTCTTTATGTTTCTTCTCCTTGGCATGAAACTTTCTAATGAAGGAAATGTCCTTTAAATTCAATGCTAAGTGCTGCTGGAGTGGAGTATGCATTATCTGAAAGACCAACAGATGTTTTAACTTCTGTCAAGAGGACAAAGCAGAATGAGTTTGAGCCTGGCAGTGTTAGTGGGTACTTGTTTACACGTTGGTATTCTTCAGGAAAACAAACTTTAACCTTGACACAATGATGGAAGCTGGGAAAAAAAAAAACAAAAGAAAGGAAAACTGAGTGGCTGAGCCACTCCATTTCCTTTCAAGGTGCAGCAGCAGCAGAAGACACCTTCCTGTGTGACACGCAGAGGCTAGAACAATAGCACATCTGGGAAAGTGGCTACGTGATTACAGCTTTTTTTAGTCAGTGATGAATCTCTGAAACAATGAGTATTCAGAGCTAACTTCCTTTAGCATTCTCCCTCCCTGCTCCTCATCCACCCCTGGAGATACATATAAGAACCTTTTAGGTAGGTCCTGCAGCTGGGGAGGAATAGCCCCCTGCACCAGTACAGGTGAGAGGCTGAGCTGCAGGGAAGCAGCTCCACAGAGACGGATCTGGTAGTGTTGGTGGACAACAAGTTCACCATGAGTCATTGATGTGACCTTGTGGCCAAAAAGGCAAATGGTCTCCTGCAGTGCATGAAGAGTATGAGCAGCAGGTCTGCCCTGCTGAGGCCATATTTTGGGTACTGTGCCCTCCAGGGAGCACTGGGATTCCCAATACATGAGAGAGGATGAATTACTGGAGAGAGTCCAGTAGAAGGCCATGAAGATGCTGGTGGGACTGAAGCACCTCTGTCTCTCTCAGCATCTACAAGATGAGAGAAATGGGGTTGTTTAGCCTGGAGAAGAGCAGCCCGAGAGGGGATCATCTCAATGCTCAGCAAGAGCTAAAGGATGAGTGCCAGGAGGATGGGGTTAAACTTTCAGGGGTGCCCAGCCACAGGACAAGGGGTGACAGTCACAAACTGGAACCCAGGAGATTCCATCTGAAGATAAGGAAAATTTGTCTTGCTGTGTGAGTGGTGGAGCCCGGAGCAGGCTGCTCAGAGAGGCTGTGGGATCTCCTTCTCTGTAAAGATTCCAAACCCACCTGGACATTGCAGTCCTGGGCAGCCTGCTCTGGCTGACCCTGCTTTAGTGGTCTGATTGGACTAGACAAATTCCAGAGGTCCCTTCTGATCCACATATTGTGTGCCTTACTTTGTGTGTGATTTATTGATGTGACTAAGACCAAAAGGCCAAAATGGAATCAAAATGTGGGAAAGCATGGACAATATGATTCCAGAGGCAAGCAGTGAAAGTCATGATTATGTCAGTCCAGTCTTACTGCAGTAATCTTCAGTGTAGATAATCAGTGATCACCATGGCCCCAGCAGCTTTCCAAGCCAACTCTCAAAGGTCTGCCATCTGATTTCCATGGTAGATAACCTTTGAAATGGAATCTTCATTTTTTCCCCCCTGTGGAAGTGTGAAGGCACAAATATATAATAGTATTTGGAAAGTTTTTTTAGTCTATCCTTATGCTGCTCAGGGGGAGGTACTAGGTACCACCTGATATTTATGTTTTTTCCAGCAATCTTTTGAGGCTCTGGTTCTCTTTTCCAACATCTGGCAGATCCCAAGACCCAAAGAACAAATTCTAAGCTCCATTCTTTCCAAAATAAACATGATGCAAGCAGGCTCCAAAGCCACCTTCTGGAAATTCAAAATGTAACCCTGAA
Organism: Tricholaema leucomelas; assembly: GCA_013400475.1. Classification (NCBI taxonomy): domain Eukaryota; kingdom Metazoa; phylum Chordata; class Aves; order Piciformes; family Lybiidae; genus Tricholaema lacrymosa; species Tricholaema leucomelas. The sequence goes on from WAAF01004516.1 coordinate 141,174, forward strand.
CAGGGAACTGTTTTGCCACATCTCATTTCCTGTTTGAAGGATAATGTTTTGTTAGCTTAGAGGTGCAGAAGACTGGACAGCAGCATGATTGAGCTCAAACTGGCAAAGCTTCAGGATTCTCTCAGTGGAGCAGGAGAAGAAGCATTTTGGCTGCTTGCTGTATTTCAACCCCAGCTGGCAACTAAGCCCCACACAGCTGCTCGCTCACTCCCACCCAGTGGGATGTGGAGAAGAATCAAAATCAGGTAGAACTTGTGGGTTAAGAGTACTTTAAGAACTGAAATTGAAATAAAAGTTTATAATAACCTCAGGAAAAGGAAGATTTAAAAAAGAAAGTTGAAATAAACCCAAAGAAAGACAAGTGATGCACAGTGCAGCTGTTCATCACCTACTGGCCAGTGCTCAGATAGTCCCAGATCAGTGATCCAGATAGTCCCAGATCAGTGATCCATTCCTCAGAGTCAAATTCCCCCAGTTTATATACTGGGCATGGTGTCATATGGTATGTAATATTCCTTTATATGCTCTGCAATATTCCTTTTTGTGCTCTGCAATATTCCTTTATGTAGTCTGGAATATCCTTTTAGTCACTTTAGGAGAAAGAAAGAAAGAAAGAAAGAAAGAAAGAAAGAAAGAAAGAAAGAAAGAAAGAAAGAAAGAAAGAAAGAAAGAAAGAAAGAAAGAAAGAAAGAAAGAAAGAAAGTGTGAAAGCTGTTTCAGCTTTCTTCCCTCCCACCTTAGAATCACAGAACGCACTGGGTTGGAAGGAACCTTTAAAAGTCACCTTATCCAACCCCCCTACAAGCAGCAGGGACATCCCCAAATAGGTCAGGCTACTCAGAGTTCTGTCAAGCATGACCTGGATTGTCTCCAGGGACTTCCACCACCTCCCTGGGCAACCAGTTCCAGTGTCTCATCACCCTTATAGTAAAGAATTTCTTCCCAGTGTCCAATCTAAATCTACCCTTCTCTAATTTAAAACCACAGCCCCTTGTCCTAGTGGGCAGCCTGCTCTGGGTGACCCTGCTTTAACAGGAGGTTGGACTAGCTGATTCCCAGAGGTCCATTCCAGTCTCCACTTTTCCATGATTCTATGATTCTGTGGTTATGGTTCAGTGACAGAAAGCCCACCTTAGTTGTTGGCTAGGTTGCTTTCTTGCCAGTACCTGAAAGTGAGGTTGCAGCACTGCAATAAAAAGATGAAGTTAGTCATCATTTTCTTGGGTCATACCCATTCAATGGTGGTTTTGAGGAGCATAGAATTGATGAAGTGGCTCAGTTCTTATCATAGTGACACAAGCTGCCACTGAAAAAAAAAAACCAACCAACCAACAACAGAAAAACTGAGCAAGGAAAGCAAATGTATGCACCAGAGCATGGAGAGGAGGATATCCTCTTTCCACTGGCCATACATGGATGACAAAGCACACAGGATGTGACTGAAATGGCCTAGCCAGTGACAACAGCAACACAAACAGTGATGAGAGAGTGTAGTTAGCTCACAGAGTGATATTTTGGAACCATTAAAAGTGAAGGATTTTTCAGACTAGCTGATCACAGAATCACAGACTGTCAGGGGCTGGAAGGGACCTCAGAAGATCATCCACTCCAACCCCCCTGCCAGAGCAGGATCACCTATACCAGATCACACAGGAATGCATCCAGGCAGGTCTTGGATGTGTCCAGAGAGGGAGAGTCCAGAACCTCCTTGGGCAGCCTGTTCCAGTGTTCTGTCACCTTCACAGGATAAAAATTCCTCCTCATGTTTCATTGGAAAATTCCTATGCCTCAATTTCCATGCATTGCCCCTTGTCCTGTCAGTGGACAGAAGAGTTGAGGACCACCTGAGTGCAATGTTCAAGGTGTTGCTTGATCACTTCCACCTGAAGCTTTCAAATAATTGAAGAAAAATATTTCTTTTAACCTTTTTTTTCCCCCTTACTTCCATAATTTTAATAAAAATGGCCAGAACTTTTTTCCTTCCCCATTTGAGAAGAGAAAAATCTATTAGTTGGAGTTTTGCTTGTCTCCAGACACATATTCAGCACTTCCCTGTTCCTTGCCAGTGTTCCCTGCACTGCCTGCTTCTCTTAAAGATTGCAGAGGGAAACTAAAAAGGTTCCTTTGCAATTTGTGACCTCCACAACTTTAGTAAACAAGGGCACAGGAGGTTTCAGAGGCAGCAAGTTTGGAGTTGCTGCATGTTAATGGACTCATTACCTTTCACAGAAATAATGACCTCTGCTAACATCCTCTCTAACGTGGCCTTCTTCAGACTGAATTCTTCATCTGTCCTGATGGGCTGGCTCATAAAGTGCATGCCAGTCTCATTAGGTCTCTAATTCCCATTTGTACACAACTTTTTTGTCTGTTCTCTTCTGGTCTCTTTTTTTTTGCTGTATTCTGGGCCATCCTTTGTTTTTTGTGCCTCTGCAGCTTCTGTTCCATTTAGAAATAGCATGGCAGCAACAGGGGTTAATGCTAACACAGAATTTCTTGATGCCAGAATTATGAAGCTCTCCTCTGGATGTTATTTTTCCATTATTCACTGTACAAAGTGCTGAAGCAATAACTCTAAGAATGTGGTTTGGGTTTTTTATTATTAATTTTCCTTGCATCATCCCCAGTTTCAGCTGATCATTGATTTCTTCCAAGCCAGGATTCAAATGTGCTGGACTCTGTTCCTGTTGGCTCCTGCAGGTCTTTTGACTGCCATCTGACCAGAGCCCCCCCATAGCTTTCATCTGTTTTCACTCCAAATCCTGCTTCTAAAATGTAAAATGATGGCCTCTAGCCAGCATGTTGCCTTTTGCTCTTCCTGTGGCCCAGACCTCAATTAAAGATTTAACAAAAAAGCCAAATAATGGAATAAAATCTCAAAGTTTTCCCCAAATGAGAACACTGAGTCTTTCACAGGCAGCTCCTGCACTCTTTGGCAGTTGAAATCTAGCACAAGCTTTGCTCACATTATATATATATATATATATATATATATATAAACCTATTTCTGGAGCTTCCAATTGTTACCTTTAGGTTTTAACACCTCTTATTTTATAAAATCTACATGAAAGATGAAAGCAAATTGACCTTTTCAGGCTTCCTGGGTTATCATCCCTACTTCTGTGCAGGGAGTGCAGGATAGCAGCAGTCGCCTGCAGTTCAATGAGCATCACTCCACACAGTTTCCACTTGCAAGCATATGATCCATCCTCACTGGGGTATATGGGGCTGTCCTGACTTTTCCCATGCTTGTGGGAGGTCCTCATCTTTGCAAGCATTGAGAAATCCAGAGGAACCTCTGCATCTTGTAGAGGAATGTCTGAGTCCCACAGAGGAGTATCTAAATGTCTTAGATGAGCACTTGAACCTCACAGAGGAACATCTACATCTTGTAGGTGATATGTATACCTGTAGAGCAGTGTTGGCTTTGGAACCTCAAGAGCAGAGCCTCCATTTTAGCAAAGCACTGGGAGAAATCTGTGTTATCCTCAAAGGAATCTGCTATTTAAACCTAGTGAGAGTAGGAGTACTTAAAGCTGATTATCTTCATGTTTATTCATACAATCATGGAATGATTTGGGTGGGAAAGGACCATAAAGGTCATCAATGGATATAAGCTGCAGCACAGGAGGTTCCACCTCAATGCAAGGGGGGACTTCTTTACTGTAAGGGTCACAGAGCACTGGAAACAGGCTCACCAGAGAGGTTGTGAGTCTCCTTCTCTGGAGACTTTCAAGGCCTGTCTGGATGCATTCTTCTGGAACCTAAGATAGNGAGAGTTTGTTTGCTATTGACATGATTTTACAATGAGAAACTCAAAGGAGGTTTGAGGTGAAGGAGAGGATCAACTGCACAGTTCTCATAAAATCATAGAATGGTTTAGGTTGNTTGTGATAATGTGATCTAGTTCCACTCCCCCTGCCATGGGCAGAGACACCTCCTACTAGACCAGGTTGCTTCAAGGTCCCATCCAACCTGGCTTTGAACACTTCCAGGCTTGGAGGCTCCACAGCTTTTCTAAGCAACTTGTTCCTGTGCCTTACCACCTTCATGGGGAAGAAATTCTTCCTAATGTCTGATCTTAATCCACCTTCTAGTTTGAAGCCATTACTCCTCATCATGTCACTTCATGACCTTCTACTTTGAAGCCATTACTCCTCATCATGTCACTTCATGCCTTTGTAACAAGTATCTCTCCAACTCTCCTCTACCCCCCCCCCCCC
>WAAF01004516.1:152997-170429 GCA_013400475.1 Tricholaema leucomelas
GAAAAGAAAAGAAAAGAAAAGAAAAGAAAAGAAAAGAAAAGGGAGGAGAAGAAAAGACAAGAAAAGAAAAGACAGGAAAAAAGAAAAGAAAAAAAATAAAAGACAGGAGAAGAAAAGACAAGAAAAAAAGAAAAAAGAAAAGAAAAGAAAAGGAAAAGAAAAGAAAAGAAAAGAAGAAAAGAAAAGAAAAGAAAAGAAAAAAGAAAAGAAAAGAAAAGAAAAGAAAAGAAAAGAGAAAAGAAAAGAAAAGAAAAGAAAAGAAAAGAAAAGAAAAGAAAAGAAAAGAAAAGAAAAGAAAAGAAAAGAGAGGAAAGAAAAGAGTTAAGTTGTGCTGAGAATGTTCCTATTTGTTTACAGTGGAAATTTGATTATCTCCTAATTTCCTAACATCGTCTTTGGTTAGGAATGAATCCAGGTTATATTGACTCTATTTTGTATGATTTTGTGGATAATGTCTTCCCTACAGTCTAGGAAAAACTAAACAAAACACAATTTGTACTTTTCTTGCAGTTCTGTGAAATATTTCAGCCACTTTAATCCAATTTCTCACACTTATTATTTGTTTAAAAATCTTTTACTTGGGACCATGTTTTAATGATTCCTTTCCTGAAATTAAAATGGCAGTATACATCTTGGGATACAGACAAGACAGACATTGGGCTTATTTCAATTCTTTCTGAGCACAAGCATTGAATTTATTTAATCATTCTAGCTGCAGAATGCTAGATTGACTACAGAATTTGTTGGGGGAGAATAGATGAGGAAATATGGAATAAGAACTTCAGATATATCCTTGGGCTACTTAAGGGAAGGTATAGCAAGAGAAACAAACAAATGAAAAGAAAAATTAATTCATATATCCATGGGTACTAAAACATGTTACTGTTTCAACTCTAATATATTCCTTTGCACATCTACTGCCTTTTTTATATATTTATACAGAAAAGACAACAAACAAAAAGTTGCCAAGGTGGTTTTCTTTTAAAAACAATAACCCAGCTACTGCTTTATATTTCTTTTAAATACCTGCATTTGGAGAAACAAGCCATTAAACTAAGTTCAGTGCTGGCTGAAATCATAGAATCAACCAGGTTGGAAGAGACCTCCAAGATCATCCAGTCCAACCTAGCACCCAGCCCTGTCCAATCAACTAGACCATAGCACTAAGTGCCTCAGCCAGGCTTTTTCTGAACACCTCCCATTTGAACACAGCCCATTCCAATGCAAATCACTGTCTCTGTGAAGAACTTCCTCCTAACATCCAGCCTATACCTCCCCTGGCACAACTTGAGACTGTGTCCCCTTGTTCTGTTGCTGGTTGCCTGGCAGAAGAGCCCAAACCCTATCTGGCTACAGCCTCCCTTCATGTATTTATAGACAGCAATGAGATCACCCCTGACCCTCCTCTTCTCCAGGCTAAACAACCCCCAGCTTCCTCAGCCTCTCCTCACAGAGCTGTGTTCCAGGCCTCTCACCAGCTTCGTTGTCCTTCTCTGCTCACCCAGCTTTGAACATAAGGCAGGTTGTTAGGCTAGAATCACTTCTCAAATTGCTTTGTCTTTCAAACTCATAGAGGGATGGAAACAGACTGTAAACACCTACAAGCATCAGTCAGCAGATTGCTTTGAGCTCACCAGAGCAAAGTTATGTTTGAAACGCAGGATTATAGAAGGTTTTGGGCTGGAAGGGACACTTACAGGTCATCTAGTCCAAACTCCCTGCAGTCAGCAGTGATATCTTCAACTACAGCAGGTTACTCAGAGCCCCAAACAACCTGATCTGGAATGTTGTTTCCAAGGATGGGGCTTCTACCACCTCTCTGGACGACATGGGCAGAGTCAGCCAGGCGGGTTAGGAAGCAGAGGGATTAGTCACACAGACGGCAGGTTGGAGAGAGAAGGGAGGAAGCCAAAGCCGGAGACCAACTCTGTTATCTATGTTTGTGTTCTTGTTTTTATACATCTCAGCGAGCCTATGAGTGAAGTAGACATCACCAATGTTTTCTTTTCACAGCCTATACTCTAATCCCTCTCACTAAGATATCCCAGTTAGGCTCAAATTATCACACTTACTCTATGCAAATAAATGCCAACTATTCTTTATAGATGTGGTGCTGAGGGACGTGGTTTAGCACCAGACTTGGTAGAGTTAGGTAATGGTTGGACTCAGTGACCTTGTGCCTCCAATACTGGGTTCAGTTTTGGGCTCCTGACCACAGGACAGACATTGAGTTGCTACAGAATGTCCAGAAAAGAGCAACAAAGCTGGTGAAGGGTCTAGAGAACAGGTCTTATGAGAGATGGTGGAAGGAACTTGGGTTGTCTAGTCTGGAGAAAAAGAAAGCTGATGAGAGACCTCATTGTAGTGAGATGGGGGTCAATCTCTTCTCCTTAGTGTCAGGTAACAGAATGAGAGGAAATAGTTTGAAATTGTGCCAGTGGAGGTTTAGGTTGGATATGAGAAATACTTCTTTACTGAAAGAGTGGTCAGGCATTGGAATAGGTTGGTCAGGGAAGTGGTGGAATCACCATCCTTGGAGGTGTTCAAGAAACATGTGGACAGGACATGTCAGGACATGGTTTAATGGCCATGATGGTCTTAGGTTGACAGTTGGATCCAACAATCTTAGAGGTTTTTTCCCAACCACCACAGTTCTGTGATTTTAATGTTCTTTTCAAACCAAAACAATTCCATGATTGAACCTGAATCAAACAAGGGCTTCTTTTGTATGTCTCATGCCAAGAATTAAATAGGATTCTCTTTGCCGCAGCATCCCATAGGCAAAGTCCTACCAAAAGGCTTTTCTTCTGAAAAAAAAAAGCCCAAACAAACAAGGGACAGTCTGGTTCTAACTCTGAATACATGATGAAAAGAAGCTCTTGGGGGAAAAAAATATATTTATACACAGAGAAGAGTCATTAGGCTTAACTTCTGTTAAAGGAGCAGTAGAATGAAATGCAAGTAATTAAGGATGGAGGCCAGTGGTTACATGTGATAAATTACTTGGCAGTGGTGATTTGCTTTAAAGCATCTCCCCTTAAGGGGGTGTTTGTTATTCTTGAAAGCTTTATCTGGGAACAAGGAGAGACTTGAGTAGGAAGCTGGGTTCAGTAAACGGAATGAGCCACTAAATGATTTAAAAACATAAAAGTTGTGTGCATTTTTAAACGTGCACAGTGGCATCAATTTTGCAAAGCAATTGCTTGGTGTGATTATTGTGTCTGTCATCACTCTTCAGTTATGACTAAACAACTTCTAACTTCACCATGTCCCCTTTTCAAACAGTTTACTGCTATGCAGAGAGAGGATTTTTTTTTTTCCTTCTTGTGAAAACAGTGGACAAATCCAGATGAGATATTTGGCTACCTATTACTGAAATTTGGCAAGCTTTGAGATTCAGTCAGCAAAGAGATGTGAAGCAGTCCAGTTAACTCATATCCAGCTGTCAAAGCGGTCCAGCTACTGAGCAGAGAGCTGCTGCTCTCAACCCAGCAGAAGCATTTCGTTTTATCTAACTGCAAATAGATTCTATTGAAGAAGCCTACCAAAGGTTGAGGGTTTTATTGATATTGCACAACTTGAGAATGCAAAACATCTTCTAATGCACCGAGTAGCTCCTGAATAGACAGCATTCTGCTGTTATTCTCCCTCCCTGCGCCAATCCCATCATTTTGGAGAAAACTGGGTCACCAGGAGGGAAAACTCAGTCTTATTAATGTGAAAGGAGACAGTTTTGACCTGAACAACCTGAAAATTGTGTGCAGAGATACTCATGAAGATCAGCAGAGGCAAGCAGGGAGGAATAACTCCCTACATCAGTACAGGTGAGCAACTGACCTGCTGGAAAGCAGATCTGCAGTGAAGGACCTGGAAGTCCTGGTGGATGACAAGTTCCCTGTGAGACAGCATTGTGCTCTTGTGGCCAAGATGGCCAATGGTCTCCTGGGGTGCATTAAGAACCTTGTGAGCAGCATGTCAATAGACATTCTCTTCTCCCTTTACTCTGCCCTAGTGAGACCACATCTGGAACGCTTTCTCCAGCACAAGAGAGACAAGAAACTACTGTAGGAAGTCAAACAGAGGGCCATGAAGATGCTGAGAGGACTTCTCTCTAAGAGGAGGAAAAGCTAAGAGACCTCAGGCTGTTTAGCCTGGAAAAGAGCAGCTTGAGAGGGGATCTTCTCCATGTCAGCAAAAGGCAAAGGATGGGAGTCAAGAAAACAGAGCCAGACCCTTTTCAGTAGTGCCCAGTCACAAGACAAAGGGCAGTGGACACAAATTGAAATGCAGAAAGTTCCATGCAGTAATCCTAAGACATTGGGAGGGGAACAGGAAAGATCTATCTTCTCTACCAAAAATAGCTTAGATCGAGAAACACTTCCCCTTTGTTTCATTCCATTCAAAACATGGAGTGGTTTTAAAAGCATCAGGATAAATCTCAGACAGCTTTTGAATTATTTTAGCATATCTGGGACTGCAGATGTTGCCTTAATTCTGCTCAGAAACATATTAGTGAGATCAGCTTCCAGGCAGGCTCTCAGCAGCTCTGAACAGCCCATGATTTCCTCCTTTATGTTTGCTTACCACAAATGGTGCTCAGCCTCTCTCTATGTTTTTGGAACTGGAGTGTCAGCTGTAGATTTTGGAGAAGACATTCACATTTTCTTTCATCAAAAGGGATTTATTTCTTTACCATGCAACATCTTCTCTCACCATAAAAGATGAAGAGGACGTTAGAGCTAGGTAGGAGTTGGTCTCTAGTAACAAGTGAAAGGGTGAGAGGAAATGGCTCCAAGCTGTATCGAGGGAGGTTTAGAAAGGTATTAGGAGGAACTAGAAGGAAATTCTTCACTAAAAGGGTCTTGAACATTGGACCAGGCTTCCCAGGGAGGTGGTTGAATCCTCATTCCTGTAGGTGTTTCACAGAGGCAGAGATGTGGTGCTGAGGGACATGGTTTAGCACCAGACTTGGTAGGGTTAGATGCTTGTTGGACACAATGATCTTAAAGACCTTTTCCAACCAAAGCGATTCTATGATTCTGTGCTTTAGTGAAAGGTTTGAACTCTTTTGTCATATTTGTTAGGTCTATTAAAGTTTGCTTTCCAGTTCCTAAAAAAACAAATATAAAGCCCCAGATCTCTGAATCTGAAATGTGTGAGTCATTGTGAGCATTATTTTAATGACTGAAGTAGCAAGGATAATTTTCTTCTTGGCTTCTTGAAGAAGAATAATGTGTGTTTAGGATCTTAAAAATACAATAATGATTTTAGAAGTAAGGAAGCTGGTGAAAAGAAGTAAATAACAAAACACTTTCTACTTAGAATAGTCTGTTGATGGAACAGGCATAGCATTTTGAGGGGAAAATTAATACATTTTTGAAATATCTCTGCCCAACATTCATTAGAATAGAAGTGAATTTCCTATACTCCTTGAGTTAAAACATGTTTCTTTTTGCCTGGAATACTCCAATATTCATTAGGGAAAACCATCCACAAGCAAACAAACCAAAACCAAAACCAAACCAAACACTTTAACTCTCCCCAAACACTCCCAAATAAAAAAACAAAAGAAAACCCACAAACCAAAACCAAACCAACCAACCAAGCAAACAGAAAAGGCAGGGAAAAGAATGAAAAGAATTGTTTGATAAGCTAGTTTTTAGGCTATCCCTTTAGCCTAAAGTGAGTTTGGGTTCCAATCCTTCTTCCACAACATATGTCAAGGTGAAATGCTGATAAATACAGAAATTACAGCTCAAAGCTCCATTCAGCCTGGCTTTGAACACTTCAAGCCTGGAGGCTCCACAACTTTTCTGGGCAACCTCTTCCAGTGCCTCACCACCCTCATGGGGAAGAATTTCTTCCTAAAGTCTAATCCCTATCCAGCTTCTTTCAGTTCAAAGCCATTACCCCTTGTCCTGTCACTACAATAATGTCTTTAAAAGTGCTTTAGATGCAGACTTTCTTCAGTGCAGACACTTAACTTTCATGTTATAGATCCTATTGCTTTATTAGTTTTCCTCTTGGTGGCCTGAAAAGAAAAAATCAATTCAACTGCTAAGAACTTTTCCAGTAGCTGAAAGAACTTGACTTGAATCTTTGGTGGTTAAAGTGGATTTTCCCCACCTCCAATGACATATTTTTCCAAAGTATACATCAGAAGAGGCATCTGCCAAGTCAGATGATATCTAGAATCATAGAATCATAGAATGGTTTAGGTTGGAAGGGACCTCAAGGATCATCCAGCTGCAACCCCCTGCCATAGGCAGGGACACCTCCTTCTATGGAAGAGAATACTGAATATATAGAGTTAGGGAAATGATGATACCTCCACAAATGGGTACAAAAACTTGGTATTATAAAACTCTCAATGTTCAGAATTATAGATGGCTTCCATCTTCTTGCTTTGTTTTTTTCTTCTCATCTTCTTGCTATGGTTTTCTCTTGGTTCCAAACCATGACCAACTCGCTGTGTAACGGGCAGTACTGTACACACTGTGTACTAGCAGAAGGTGGTTATCCTGCTAGCATCAGGCCCTAGGTGAACTACCAAACTCCCACCATGCCTGTGTATTCAGAAGAGGTTCAGAGAAGATCTGAAATGGTGTTAAAAGTAACAGCAGTGGCCTGCTGGCTCTTAGGTTCTGAGCGAAATGGAGACGAGCTCATTTAGGCAATAGTGGGATGTTATTAGGAAGTGTGGTGGCTTGGCCCTGACTGGGGATCAAATGTCTACCAAAGTCATTCTATCACTCTCCTTCTTACATGGATAGTGGAGAGAGGAAAATACAACAAAAGGCCCCTAATGATATAGAAGCAATTTAATAGTGTGAAGCACAAGCAAAGGCCATGCACAGCAGCAAAAGGAACCAGAGATGTTATTCTCTACTCATCAGCACACAGTGGTCGGTCACTCCTGGGAAGCAGGGTTCTAACATGCATAGTGGTTGCTCTGGAGGACAGATGTCATGGATGAGTATCTACACACTTCCTTCTTTCACTTTGTATATATGTCTGAGCTGACAACAGATGGCATGTGACACACCTTTGGTCAGTTTGATTCAGCTGGCCCAGCCGTGTCCCCTCCCAAGATCTTGTCCACACCTCAGCATACTCTCGGGGCAGGGAAATGTTGGAAAAGCACAGCCTGGGTGCTCATTCAGCAGTAGCCAAAACACTGGAGTGCTATCAACACTCAGCTACAGAACTGCAAAACACAGCACTAGAAAGATTCTCTGAGGAGAATTTACCCCAGCTCAGCTAAACCCATATCCAATAAGACATCATCATAGCTCCAAGACTTGAAGAAAGGAGAGAGAACAAAGAGATGACAGGGTAAGAGGAACAGAAAGATAGTCACAGAATCACAGGATGGTGGGGGCTGGGAGAAACCCCTCTGCTAAGGCAGGGTCACCCACAGCAAGTTGCCCAGGATCACAATGTCCAGGCAGGTATAGAATTTCTCCTGAAAAGGGGACTCCATAACCTCTCTGGGCAGTTTATTTCAGTGCTCTGCCACCCTCAAACTGAAAGAGTTTCTCCTTATCTTTGGGTGGAGCTTCCTATGTTCTAGCTTGTTGAAAAGCTGATATAGTTTTAAAGCTACAACCTTAAAGCAAGTTAATACAGAGTGACATTTTGGAGAGAAAGATGGGAATTGGTCATTCTGGTTACGTCTAAACTGATGGTCTCATGTGCATCATCTTGTAATAAAGTCCTGGCCTTCATTTTTCTAGACTGGATATTAGAAAGAAACTCTTTATAGTGAAGGTGATGAGACACTGGGACAGGTTTCCCAGGTAGGTTGTGGATGTCTCATTCCTGCTTATGGCAGGGGGGTTAAAACTAGATGATCTTTAAGGTCTCTTCCAACCCAAACTATCCTATGATTCTGTGATTATCAACTGGCTTCTGCACACTTGGCCTTCAGAGCAAGGAAAGCTTGTGTAAGCAGAAAGGTGTGCCATCACAACCTGGTTTGCTGCTGAGAGACCAAGAGACCATACCATGACCTTAGTGTTCAGTGATAATTTATAGACACCCAGAGAGAGGTGTATGAGGTGCTCCTACACATGTTGCTTACAGCGCAGCGCCAGACAGCAGGATTCTTTACCCCATACTATCAGGAAAGAAATCAAAAAAGTAATGTGCTGTAACAGTCCCAGAGATATTAAAAGAAAAAAAACCCACAAACATATATATATGTATCTCCAGAAATTGTTGATGTTGAATGAACTGGAAAACAGGCCTCAAAGTGTAAAATCTTATTACCTGTACCTGGAAGAGTGGTTCAATGCTGTGAGTCATCACGGCTCTACAGCAAATCCTCCTAACATTTCTGACAATGGTGTTTTGTCTCCAAGAGAGCAGAACAGGAGAAAATCAACTATTTTTAGTCTCTGACCTGAGAATGTTTTGGACAAAAAGCAGGTGCAATGCAGAGAGGCCTCTCTGAAGTCTGTTCTCAGAAAAGACTCAGTTGGAAAAGTCGGAATGGTGGCGGTTCCATCCCAGATGAGCTATTCCTACAAGCATGCCTGAAGTTCCTTCCAAGTTCCATCGTGCCACACCAAGAGAGTAAAGGCAGATCCCCTCACATAAGGGTGGAGCTGAAGGTTTCATCTGTGATCTTTAGAAGGGCTCAAATTTGAAATGCAAGTCTTTCTGAGCACAGCCATTAGAAAACTCTCTGTATGTTGACAGGTTAAATACTACACCAGGCCTCCAATCCTAAAAACGCCAAAGAGCAAAATGCTTACTCCTAACTCTTGTCCTGCTCCTTTGGTCATCTCACCACATGAAGGTCATTGAGGTGCTGCAGTGTGCCCAGAGTAGGATAGCAAAGCTGCAGAAAGGTCTGGATAACAGGTCTTCTGAGGAGTAGCTGAAGGAACTGGGATTATTTGAGCTGGAAAACAGGGGGCTGAGGGGAGACCTTGTAGCTCTCTACAGCTCCCTGAAAGGAGGTTGAAACAAGGTAAGGGATGGTATTTTCTCCTAAGCAATAGGACAGGAGGAAATGGCCTTAAATTGTGTCAGGGGAGGTTTAGGTTGGGCATTAGGAAAAATGCCTTCCCTGAAAGGGTTATCCAGGCCTTGAACAGGCTGCCAAGGGCAGTGGTTGAGTTCCCAAACCTGAAGGGATTTAAAAGATATGAATGTGTGGTGTTGAAGTATTTCTTTTATCTGGGAACTTGACAATGTTGGGTTAACGGTTGAACTTGATGATCTTAAGTGTCTTTTCCAACCCAAATGATTCTATGATTCTGTAGATATGCTGTGCAGTAATAACTAAGTCTTATGGATAAGCAGCCTGTTTCTGACCAGAGAATGACTCCTTGGTTGCTCTCTTAATGCCTTATTTTGACAGAACAGAAACAGTCATGGATGCAAAAGCCAGCAGATCCTGGAGGGTGTGGTTGGAGGCAGAGATATGGGAGGAAGGTCTGCATCCAAAATAGTTTGGCAGAGTACTACAGTCAAATGGCTACTCAGAGCTTTAGCAAATATTCAAATGGTCCAACTCTGTTGGCAATGATAATCAAAACAGTCACCACATGTCTCAGCTCTCTTTGAGAGAGTAAGGGAGGCCTTGGTTTCACAAATGCCACCTTCATACTGGTAGAGGAGCGGATATGGATCCTGAGGATGAGTTGTGCTGCTGGTGTTACTGGGTCTTTTAGCAGCCCTATCTCCAAATCACACTATTCCCAGCCCCTCTCTGAAAACTGTGCCCACTTTCCAGTGTACTACCATTGTGAAGTATTTCAGCTGTGACACACAATGCACTTGTTCCATCAATCCAACTGAAACAAACACTTGGCCCACAGGGTTGGAGGCTAAATGGTCATTCAAAGAAATTTAAGCATCATGAAACTCTGTCTCATTTTATACCTTATCCTCCCTCTTCCCCTTAACCTCCATCTACCATTAACAAGCTCCTTTTCTTTCTCCCCATTCTTATCCATTTTCCTTCCTTGTCTTTCATCCTTGTTTGTGTCCTTTTCATTTTCCTTTACTTCACTTTCATTTTTTTCCAAGTCCTTTTGATCATCTTGTCTTCTAAGATCTCCCAGGTTCTTTACCCAGCTGTGTTCCTGGGCTTTTCCATTTTAGACCAGCCTTTCCCTCTTTTCTTCCTTACTATACTCTTGCATCTTTAGATGAACTAAACCTTACTCCAACAATCCCAGGGCCTGATCTCCACCATTGCCTGTGACAAATATTAGTCACTGTTCCTTAATGAGCAGATTTGGATGGAAACAAAGTGTATGGCTAGAAGGAACAGAGAGGAAAATGGGGAGATAAAAATCAGTGGGATGAAAATGAATTTAATTACATTATTCTTATGGTTGTATCATCCAAATGCTCATTTGCCTTGACAACCATTTTCTCTCAGCGTGTGTGACAGCTTAGCCATATACTTCATGTATAGCATTGTCCCTCATTTGTTATTAAAGAGCAATGCAAGGTTTGTCTAAGTGAAACCAGATCTGCATTCTCCCAGCAGGAATTGAATCTTCAGAGCAAATCATCTTGCCAAGAGTGTCTGTGCAGGTCATGTATCCCTGTATCTGTTTTAATGATTCCCCTCTAAACAAGCTTGGTTTGTGTAGCTGTGTATAAACAGCAGCAAGGCACACAGGGGTATGGGGTAAGCTACCCACTTACAAATTAACCTCATTATCCATTAAACTGCTGCAGATTACTCATTTGCTCACTTCCACGTGTCTCCAGGCAAAATGTTTCTGCTCTGAGGCTTCTCATAGTTTCTCGAACTTCTATTTTAAAACCAACACTCTTGAACTTGAGATTTCTTATTCCCTACCTTCCTTACTGCAGGATCTGTGCATGCCCAAGCCTTCCGGTCATGTATGCTGCCAGAGTGGTTTGTAGATCAAATTCATACCTTTCAGATTCTGCAGTGACAGAAAAAAATGGAGCTTAACTTCAGGAAAGAAATTCCTTCACTTACAACACTCAACACCTACAGCTGCTTTTCTCCTAATTTAAGCTGGAGTCAGCACTGTGCCTAGATGGCCATGAGGGCCAAGAGCATCATGGCTTGGGTCAGCAACAGTGTGACCAGAAGGGCTAAGGCAGTGATTGTCCCAGTACAGTAGGCACTGCTGAGGCCACATCTCCAATACTGGGTTCGGTTTTAGGCTCCTCACTCAAGACAGACATTGAGGTGCTGGATCAGATGTAAAGAATGACAATGAAGCTGGTGAAGAGTCTACAGAACAAGCTTTGTGAGGAGTGGCTGAGGTACCTGGGGTTGGTTAGTCTGAAGGCTCAGAGACCTTCTCAGTCTCTACAATTCCCTGAGAGGAGGTTGGAGCAAGGTGGGGCAGTGTCTTTTCCCAAGAAACAAGCAATGCAACAAGGGGAAGTGGCCTCAAGTTTCACCAGGGGAGGTTTAGGTTGAGCACTAGGAAAAATTTCTTCCCTGAAAGAGTGTTTAAATCCTTGGACAGGCTTCTCAGGGAGGGGGTGGAATCACCATCCCTGGAGGAGTTTAGAAACCACATAAATGTGGTGCTGAGGGATGTAGTTTAGTGGTGGACTTGGCAGTGCTGTGTTAATGGTTGGACTTGATGATCATGGATGTATCTTCTAACCATAATGATTCCATGATTCTATGATTTCTTCACTAAATCTGCTTGGGTTTTCTTTTTTATCAGTAGCTGAGGCCGATCATTCTCCTTCCTTCTCTCTGACCAATTCTTATGCACAAAAGTCCTCGTCTCTTCCACACAGCTGAATAACCTCACTCTGTTAAATGATGATAAAAACCATCACCGCTCGTGCTAATGATGTCATTCTCCCACTTAAACCCGTCCTTGAGAATGAACCAGGTGTCCTGGGTCACCTAAAGTTATTACTCAGAACTGGTGATTCTTGGCAGAGAAGCATTAAATGTCTTTTTCAAGGAATCCAGTTACTGAGGATGATATAATGCAAACTCTGAGAATCTCCTCAGTCTGCAGTACAAAAACAGACCTCTCAATTTCAGAAAGGTACAACCCACTTCATGGAAACATCTGACAAAAACCACCCCTTTCCCAACAATTTGCTGCAGTCTAAAACATTCCTCCCTTCTATGCTTGAAAACATTTCTTTGAACATCAGATCAGGCTTCTGCAAAGTCTTTTACTGGTGTATAAGTAAAACATTCATTTCTTAAAGTCTTTAAAGTACTCTGCATATCAACTGTAATTCATCATAAACCCCATAGTACACATACAGGACGCAGGAAAGCTTGTCTTTACAATGACACTGATATTTCATTTCACTCTGAGCAGAGCCCTGAGCATGCCACTGACAAGTTTCCAGATAGAATAGAATAGAATAGAATCAATCAGGTTGGAAGAGACCTCCAAGATCATCCAGTCCAACCTAGCACCCAGCCCTAGCCAGTCAACCAGACCATGGCACTAAATGCCTCAGCCAGTCTTTTCCTGAACATCCCCAGGGACGATGACTCCACCACCTCCCTGGGCAGCCCATTCCAATGCCAATCACTCTCTCTGAGAAGAACTTCCTCCTAACATCCAGCCTATACTTCCCTCGGCACAACTTGAGGCTGTGTCCCCTTGTTCTGTTGTTGATTGCCTGGCAGAAGAGACCAACCCCCACCTGGCTACAACCTCCCTTCAGGTAGTTGTAGATGGCAATGAGGTCTGCCCTGAGTCTCCTCTTCTCCAGGCTAAACAACCCCAGCTCCCTCAGCCTCTCCTCATAGGGTTTGTGTTCCAGGCCCCTCACCAGCTTTGTTGCCCTTCTCTGGACACGTTCCAGCACCTCAACATCTCTCTTGAATTGAGGAGCCCAGAACTGGACACAGTACTCAAGGTGTGGCCTGACCAGTGTTGAGTACAGGGGCAGAATAACCTCCCTCGTCCTACTGGCCACACTGTTCCTGATCCAGGCCAGGATGCCATTGGCTCTCTTGGCCACCTGGGCACACTGCTGGCTCATCTTCAGCTACTATCCACCAGTACCCCCAGGTCCCTTTCCTCCTGGCTGCTCTCCAGCCACTCTGTCCCCAGCCTGTAGCGTTGCTTGGGGTTGTTGTGGCCAAAGTGCAGAACCCTGCACTTGGCCTTGTTAAATTTCATCCCATTGGCCTCTGCCCACCCATCCAGCCTGTCCAGGTCCCTCTGCAGGGCTCTCCTACCTTCCAACAAATCAACACCTGCTCCTAGCTTGGTGTCATCTGCAAACTTACTGATGCTGGACACAATCCCCTCATCCAGATCATCAATAAAGATATTGAACAGGACTGGGCCCAGCACTGATCCCTGGGGAACAACACTAGTGACATCTGCCAACTGGATGTGGCACCATTGACCACAACTCTCTGGGCTCAGTCTTCCAGCCAGTTCCTGACCCAGCACAGAGTGAATCTGTCCAAGCCAGGAGCTGCCAGTTTAGCCAGGAGCTTGTTGTGGCAGACAGTGTGAAAGGCTTTGCTGAAGTCCAGGTAGACTACATCCACAGCCTTCCCCACATTCACCTGGCGGGTAACCTGATCATAAAAGGAGATCAGGTTGGTCAGGCAGGACCTGCCCTTCCTAAACCCATGCTGGCTGGGCCTGATCCCTTGGCCACCCACTTAAGATTGCACCCACTTAAGAACTTTAGAACATACAAGCTCTAAAAGACTTTAAGTACTGTGGAATTCAGTGAAGAACTCGGTAAAGAACTTAAAGTTCTTTAGAATTTAGTGAATTCATAAAGGTAAGTATCAGCTGAGACCAGCAGTGACAGAACACATATATACACAGTGATCATTTGTGTCTGGTAGAATGCTCTCCTCCAGTAATTATTTTCAAAAGGGCTGGACAAAGAATCCTATGAAATATAAGTGATGATATAAAACTGACCTACTGTCAGGCTACACTGCCATTCAGTGAGACCTGGACAGGCTGAAGAGTTGGGAAAGAAGCAGCTCATGATGTTCAGCAAGGGCAAGTGTAGAATTGTTGCACCAGTACAGGTGAGGGTTGTACCCACTGGTACACCTAGGAGTGCTAGTGGTTCTGGCAGGTACAACTACCCCCACAAACACAAAGATGTAGAGAGACACCAGAGAAAGGGCCAAGGCTTGCTAGGAGCTCAATAGGGCATAAACAGGTTCCAGGTGGCTGTTGCTGTCTGTTTTGTGTGTTAACTCCACAACAGTAGACAATAAGCCAGTAAGAGGCCAATGGTCTCCTGAGGTGTACTAAGAATAGTGTGGCCAGCAGGTCAAGAGACATTCTCCTTTCCCTCTACTTTCCCTCTATTTTGCCCTAGTGATGCCACATCTGGAATACTGGGTCTAGTTCTGGAATTCCCAGGTCAAGATAGTCAAGATAGTCAACTACTGGAGAGAGTGCAGAGGAGGCTACCAAGATGCTGAGGGAACTAGAGCATCTCTGAGGAGGAAAGGTTCAGAGACCTGTGGCTGTTTAGCCTGGAGAAGAGCAAACTCAGAGATAAAGTGTAGGAGTCAAGAGGATGGAACTAGATTCTTTACGGTGGTGCCTCGTGATAGGGCGAGGGGCAAATGACACAAACTGGAGCCCAGGAGGCTCCATCTGAACATGAGGAGAAACTTTGTAGTGAGGGTGGCAGACCCCTAGAGCAAGCTGCCCAGAGAGATGGAGGAGCCTCCTTTTCTGGAGATTCCAAACCCACCTGGACAGTGCAATCCTGAGCAACCTGCTGCGAGTGACCCTGCTTTAGCAATGGGGTTGGACTAGATGACCTCAAGAGGTCCCTTCCAACCCCCACCGTGATGAGATTTGTGATTCTGTGATAAGTGAACCATTTGTATTCCAAATATGCTTTTCATCTTAGCTGCAGATAAGTTTGAGTCTTCTGTGTCAGACACAATTGTTTCATCATGTCCTGGATCCTTTTATTCTGGGTTTCTGATTGCTCTCACACTTCATGCCTTCCCCCTTCATTAGTGCTTCTGTTACATGATGTTTTGCTTCCTAACTGCACCTTTCCTTTCTTTGTTTCTTTGCTGTCTTTCCCCTCCTTTCTTTCCCTTGCCTATTGTATTTTTCCTAGAGTCTCTTCAGAGAAACAGAATCACAGAGAGGAATTAAGAAAAATGAGAAAAATCGTTCCCAAGGGCATTATAAGCAACCCAGAAATGTTTGCTTCTCAGTAAAACCTCAAATGTTCAGTGAATGGGAGAGATGTTTCCTGTTACCTTTGTCTAAGACTGATACAGCTCACGCAGCCGGCGGTCTGCTATTAGTGAAGTCTTGTGGCTGTGTGAGCTTCAACAGAGTGAAGAAGATGCAGCACATTCGTGTCTAACTGGTATTTATAAAGGTCAGAATAGAACTTGGGGTAACTGAATATGAAAGATTTTGTTTTGGAGAAATTGTCCTGAGCTGAGCTAGACCACAGTCAATTCTGATCAGGGATGTGAATTCTTAGCTCAATCTCTGCTCAGTGAGGGCACTTCCTGAAGTTCAGGGCAGGTTTGCACAGCCAGGGGCTGCTTCTAGCAGTGAGAATGCTGATGAGGAGAGTTACTGACAAGGGCTGGGATGTAGAAAGGCTCTATCTTAGACTTGCTCCTGAGTGCACCAAGGCCACTGCCACATCTGCTGCCCCACTTTGGGGAATAGGAAGTCAAGGGAGGCACCTATGGGAATGAGTGGCCAAGACAAGTGACCCTCCACTAACCCTCAGCTCCATCCCATGGAATGGCATCATCAAGATCAAGCTGAGAGATCACCAGGGTCAAGCCTCTTCTTCAGTGGCTGGTGTCCCAGAAGGACCCTGTTGCTTCTGTCTTCAATCTCAATCCATGAGTTCCTGAATCCCTTTCCAGAATATAGCTCCTGAATCCAGTTCCCATCTGCTGCTGAGACAAATCTGGGACTTTCCCAGTACCTGCCACAGTAAAATCACTGACCAGAATTAATTCTGTTCTGGATCAAACCAGGACAGCCACAGAAATTCATAGGATCATTAAATCAGAGAATCATTCAGATTGGAAAAGACCACTAAGATCATCAAGTCCAACCCTCTACCCAACACCTCTACGATCACTAGACCCTGTCTCAAAGTGACACACATATTCATTGTTTAAACACCTTCAGGGATGATGACTCCACCACTTTCCTGGGAAGCCTGCTCCAACACCTGACCACTCTTTAGTGAAGAAAATTTCCCCACTATCCAATTTAAACTTCTCCTGGTGCAGCTTGAGGCTGTTTCCTCTTGTCCTGTCATTAGCTACTTGAGAGAAGTAACTGTCTGAGAGCAGTTAGTAACACTGCTATGCAGCCCTTGCAGTGTAGCTAGGCTGGTTTGGGTTTGGGTTGTTTTTTTGACAGGCGCAGTGGTTTTGCCCCACAAGAAGCCTGTACAAGAAGCCACACTAATCCAGGTAAAACACCCAGGCCTACCACACTGCAGAATTCCCATTAGCTCTAATGGAAGTGTTGCAGAAAAAGGGACAAGAGGATCAGGACTCATTTGGAAAAGCAAAGTAACATGTAATGATTCACCACATCTGCAATGCCTCCCTGACTCGTAGTTATCACACTTCTTGTTTGGTAATCGGTCCTGCCTCATCAGAAGGGTTATTTAAGCCGGTGAGAGGAATCCATTTAAGCATTGTGCTTCAACTCATACAGTTGTGCCCATCATAACTCTTAATTTAGGCTTAATAAAATAATTTAACAGTTAGTAGAAAATTGATTATTAAAGAATAGATTTTGGGTTGCTTTTTCTTTTTGAGCACAGTAGTGCGCAGAACAGGAGGATCAATACCAATCAAGTCTACAATGAATTTCAAGTTATCATTCTCTATTCCTTTGACTAATCAATGGGTAGCTGAATTCCTGCTAATTTTATTATGTGGAACTAGCTAAAAAAATGTCACTGCATGCAAATAAAGTCACTCTTTGATATATTTCTGCTCTTCTCCCTCATGCTCCCTGCTTGGTCTCCTTAGGGCCACTCTATTTAAATAAGCTCCCATTATTTTCAGGGGAATGAGTTGCTGAAGGGAAATATTTGTGTCCCTTCACTGGACATCTGCTGCTGGTATGAAAGCAATCAAGAGGAAAAAATGATGGTATGAAACACTTTTAACTTTCACGCCTCTTTGTCATTCTGCACAAGCAAACACCACCGAGAATTCAATCGTGTCTAAAACAGATTCCTCCCCTTCTGAGAAAAGGAGAAAGAATAGGAAATAAAGACTTGGGGGGGGGGGGGAAGACTAAATGAGAGAAGCAGATTTTACATGTGAACTTTCCAACTTTGTAGTACCTCCCCTGATTCAATATTGACTACAACCAGGTCCTGCACTTGCATCACAACAACCCCAGGAATGCTCCAAGCACTGAAGAAGAGAGAACCTGACCCTGGTGATCACAGAATCATAGAATCAGTGTGCTAGTTTGAGC
>WAAF01004517.1:0-88141 GCA_013400475.1 Tricholaema leucomelas
TAGCAGAGAAATATAATTAATTCTACAGATGAGATCCATGCTCATTGCTGACTTTCTTCAAATACTTGCTGCCACACCCTGTGCGGTACAATTCTGATAGCTGTAGGTGCTTGACAGACAGAGCAACATTATAGCTGGCGTAACAAAGCTCACTGCATGCTGTGCAGGAGGGGAAGGCTTTATTTTAAATAGAACTGGGTTTATTCACTCATACCTGGTTTTTTTTAGACAATTGCAGACACTTTCTCATGCTTTCCTATGAATTTCTTGATGCTTACAAGTAACACAATGTTTGCCTAAGCAGTTTGGGTAGAATTGGCTGCAATAGCAGAAAGCACAAGGGTCATCAACAATAAAAAATCTCATTCATCAGGTCTCATAGGCTGTTTTCATCTAGCAGCCATGTGCTTGGTTTTTAGATGTGTCTTGTGCCTTCAGGTAGCTGACAATGATGGTAGTCTTTTAAGCTTTTTATCCTGTCTCTCCTCTGTGAACGTCATTATGGAATTCTGCAGATCTACTCACAGGCATGGTATTCTTCTCTGGTGCCGACTGCTTTTTGTTTTGCTCTGAGTATCTTCAAGTTGTGTGTAGACATGTGCCATGATTTCAGACACCATGTTGATTTCAGTGCCATTGATACTTGACTTTTTTTTTTTCCTTATTCATATAATTTCTTCTTGTGCTGTCTTTCACATATTTCTAGTCATACATAATTCGTATAGTTCTTAAAGTTTTTTTCTCACAAGTCTCTGCAAATGCATTTTGCTCCCTAGAAAATCTAGATGAAAAAAATACTGACTTAATTGACTTCAGTATAGCTTTTCTTATGCTAATAAATTGATTTTTATGGGAATTAATTGGCTGAGGCAGGAATTATAAAAATAGAATTATTTTTATTTCCCCGAAAACCTCATCCCCAAACTATATACAGAACTAGTTAAGGTTTATTTACAGGTTCTAATTTGGTCAGGAAGTCTTCACAAGGATGCTTACGGGCAAGATTAGTAATTTAGGAAGTGGGAATGGCTAAGCCACAACACAGATTTACCTCACTTTTAAATCAGGCTGATCAGAGAATCTAAGGGAACAGCGGACTTTACTCACAGATGTGAGATAGGAATTTAGTGATGATCCCTGATGAATTTCTCTGCAACAGCCTCTAAAACTGCAATCCTGGATCCACATGGCATTAAATTCAAGGAGAATAAAACCCAACAAATTCCAGAGTCTCTCAGACACAGCTTCCACAATGCAAAGATCATGGAGTGGTGCTGTCTTAGCAGCGCAGGGAAAAAAGCCAAACGACTGCTGTGTTCTCCAGCTCAGGGTAGTAATCAGGAAGTCTGTGGCTCATCAATACCCTGATGAGGTGATTCGAGAGATGCCAGGTCTGGGTGCCACTGGCAGCTCTCTCTCAAAAGGACCTAAGGTCTTGCTAAACTTGCAGACTTGTGGGTGAGCAGCATGATCTGTGCAAGAGCAGAACTGCACAAAAGGGTGCAAAACTGAGAGCCATGCAAAAATGGAAACTCTGCCAAAATGAGGACTCCAAAAGTGGGAACTGTCCAAAAGCAGGAATGCCATACTTTTTTCCTTACTTTATTTATAATATTTTCCTAGAGAATGTGTCCACTTGCCATATATACTGGATGCAAAGAATCCAGCCAGTCACCAGCCAATTCCAGCACGGGCTTTCCCATGAGTCAGTACTCATGTGGAAAAGGATGCCTTTTGATGTTCCCCCTTCAAGCCCACAAAGGGGGAGGGGGGAGGAAGCAGTTTTTGCACCTCCTTCTTCCCCCACTCAAACCTCCAGAGATGGAGGGAGTGGGGAATAAGGAATTTGGAGTGCCCCACAACACTAATCTGGACTATGTGGTCACATGGAATGATCTGTTGGGTAACTTGTTTATATGATTTGAAGCAGGTACACCATGGGATGTATATGAGAGCAAAGATAGTCAGTTTCAGTCTTTTGTCTGTTATGGGTAAGGAAAAAAAAAAAAAAAGGAAGCCTCTCAAAGCCTTTCTTTTTGTTTTATTTCATGCAGCAGTTCCAAAAATAGCTATCCATGGCCCAAAAGCTGCTGCTGGTATTAACTTGTTCTTGCTGGATTGCAGGCTCTATCAAAGATTACTGTACAAGAATTTGAAGACTAACTAGAGTCTAATAGTTCATTTTGCAATAAATTTTTAGTCATAAACAGATTTTTTTTTTTGCTGTGGATAATAAACCACAAAATTATGATTTTTTTTCAGCCAAATTTTATGTAGACTCATTTATCTTTGCACAAACAGAATGAAAATTAGCAGTTAGAAAGTTCATGTTCATTGGCAGGATTCAACACTTTTAGTTCCAACATAGGAAGAATCTGGCAGGGAGCTAGAACTGAATGCCCATTAGTGGCTGCAGCCTACCAGAGATAGGTAGAAAAGGTTAAGGAGTGCAAGTCTATTGTGATATCCATTCTAATGTGTCGATAACATTCATCAGCTCTGGAAGTTCATCCTAGTGACATTTAGCATCTACTCCACATAAATCAGTATGATCACTGCACAGTCCTAGCAGCATTACGACTGTTTGTCCACTAAGGAATTAAGACTGAACATTCAGCTGCAGTGGGCCACAGGAGTTGTGGGACTGCTGGGAACTTTTCACGCTTTCTGAAATGATGGGAAACATAAGAAGTGCTAGAATGATCTTCAAAGACGTCCAGAGACTGAATATAAGTTAGTCATCTTCTCTTATGGTTTTCAAATGGTAAACAAGCATTAACGGAATAGCAAGATGAGGAAAAGTAAAAACCACTCAAATAGAAGTATTGCCCAAGATTGTGACCTGCAACATTAGCAGCAATTTAACTCATACTGAGTAATGCTTTACATTTTGATCAGGAAGTGCTTATTGTGTATCTGCCTGTCTAATCATCATTGCAGTCATCTTTACTATGGCATTTGCCATCTGTGTAAATGTGGAATAAAAACAATGTGGGTTGTTCTGAAGCATTAAAAAAAAAAAATCACACCAAAAATAAGCCTATCTGGTTGACTTTCAGGGTCTATGGGAACACCTATTCTTGTGGATGAGTTTTTTATTTCCTTTATAAACTCCTGTTTACCTGGGATAGCCATACAGTGGTGGTTCTTAAATAGCCCTGACATGTGTGGTAGAGTGCTTATCATGTCCTTTTTATTACTAGGTCTGTTAATGTGGCCAGACTAGCAAGCTAAATTGCAGATGGCATGAGCGAAGTGAGAGTTTCATGCTGGGGGGCTTGTGTACCTTTTTCTTTTTAAGCACTGAGCAAGGTCAGTTGTGATGAAAAGATTAAGAGTTCTTTCTAACCTACAAAGACACTGACAGAGGTAATGACTGCTTTAGATCCCATCCCTGCCCTCCTCAATATATGCAGAAGAATTGATTTCACTGCTTGCAATAATCAATGTGAATATTAAGTTCAATAGAGACAAGTGCAGAGGAATGCCTGTTAGTGGTAAGGCCTGGGGACTAACAAGCTGGATAATAATTCTGTAGGAGGCTGTGTGGCTCTGAAATGACAGAAAGTGAGCAGAAGCTTGCAGCATGCCTTGGCAGCAACAAAAGCTGAGAGCATCCTGAGCTCTATTAACAGCTGCACAGCCAGTAGACTGAGGGAAGTAATTATCTCTGCACTCGTAGGACTGCACTGAAAGCAACACCCTATTTTGGGCCACCTGGTACAAGAGATACACAGATAAACCAAAGCCAGTTTAACAGAAGACAATCAAAGTGGTCATGTTGAAACATTTGCACTGTGAGAAGAGGCTGAGGGAATTGATTTTTTTTTTTTGCCTGAAGAAAGATCCAGTAGCCTCCTTCCTTTATCTGCAAGAAGGTTGTTAAGAAGATGGAACTGGCCTTTTGAGACAGTACATGGTGGGAAAATGAGAGGCAATAAGCTTAAACTGAAACAAAAGAGTTTCAGATTGTGTAGAAGAAAAACCTTTTAAACTTGAAGACAGGCAAACAGTGGAGTATGGTGTCCAGAGGGGTTTTGCAGTCTCTGTCCTTGGAGGATTTTGGAACTAGACTCAGAAAAGCAATTTGAGATCAGAGCTGATCCTGCTTTGATTCAGAGGTTGGAATACAGACCTCCTGGAGTCCTTTCCAATCTGAATTATCCTAGAATTCTTCTAAAAAAAAATCAGTTCTGGTGAGTTGTGTTCCAGTATGGATAAATATTCATTGCTTTGCCAGCTTTTATGTTATTCCTTCTGTGAAGAAGCAAAAGTGAAGGGATATTCAATCTGTTCCACCACTACCTCAGTACATACTATGTCCAGGAGTGGATCTGTAGAGTCATCAAGTCGTGTTGAGGATCTGACATCATTCTGTGCTGATTTTAGAGGAGGTTAATTTGCATTAGTTTTACTGTGACCATATAGGCTTTTGGCACATCAGCTGTGCTTCTGATACAGTTTCATGTGAAAAGAATACAGCTTGTGTGCTCAGAAACTACATTGCGATGCAAACAAAAATGTTGGAAGTGAAGATGATCAGGTGTTCCTTTCAAAAGTACATTCTGGACCTGAACTAAAATGCTAATATGGATGTATTAATAGATTCTAGGTTTTGGACACTTCAGTAAATTTCTGATAATAAAATAATAATGATAATAAAATAGTTTGATGATAGTACTTCATAAATAGTTTGTCAGAAACTGGCATTTCAAATGTAAAACAATCAAATGCCATATAGTATTCAGAATGATTATATGCAAGTGTTTAAATATCCTAGTGGATGACATTAGTACTGTAATCTTAACACGCACAGCAGTAACTTCTTAAAGGAACACACTCCAATAGGTACAACAAAGCCATGCGTAGTTCTTGCACCCCTGTTCTGGATTGCCAGCATAACTCACAATATTGGAACTCTTAAGGTTTATACCAGATTCTGTCAACATAAGCCTTTCTTTGCAAAAACTGTTGTAGCAAGCCTACTACAGAGGTGAAACCTAGGATGGGTGGCATTCCTTTGCTGTAGGTAAAGATGGACTCAATGGATTACCTTTACTCCTTGACTTTAAATTCCTTTGAACAATAAAGAATTGCATTTGTAACGAGCACTTCTTTGAGCCATTGAGTACATATATCTCAGAAAGCTAATTGCTGTGGCAACTGCTACACCAAGCTATATTAATAGAAACCTCACCCAGATATACCAAAGGTCAAGATAAGATATATAAAACTTCTTCTGGCACCTGATGAGAAGTAACAAATATTTCTGCTTAAAAAAAAAAAGAAAAAGGAGAGAGATACAATATGTTCAGTGGAATTCAGTGCAGTGAATGACACACAGCACCATGCTAGGTTTTTTACATTCTTACGAGATTAAAATATAGCAAAAGGAATTCCCTTTCCAGACTGAAGACTTCTTTTATTCAGTAGACGTAACAATCGTCAAAGAAACCCAAATTAAAATCCATTCCTAATCACTGTAGAGCAATTACACCTTAGTTTTGAATGATCAATGCAAATTTCTCTGTTGCTATTTAGTTTTAATCAGAGCATAGATACATGAAAAATGTTAATTAGAATTTAGATTTCTACTCAACCTTGCTTAGAAGGAGAAATGCATCAATAAATACAAGTGGCATGGGTAAATGAACAGGTTGATGGAGAAAACCATTATAATTTATTTGAATGATGAGTATTCTTCTTCTGAAAGCATTTTTGCTGAAGGCAAAGCTTTTAGTATATTTAAGTTTACCTTCCAAGCCCAGAAGAAAACTGTTCTCTGGAGAAAATGAAGCTGTCTGAAATATATTTAGATATGATGAGATAAACATGATAGATCTGTTGCAGCATGTTAGGATTTCTGATAATGTGAATCTATTCTGAGATATTTTACTTCAGGGTGGTAAAAGTATTGATGACATGATGTGAATAAACAAAGGCTTCTGATTTCAGTGGATATTTATAGCTAAGGCCAGGCCTGGATGACAGCACACTGAATAATTTTAAGAAACGTAATACTGAAAGTGGATAAGAGGTCAATGGCCTAGGAAAGTGGATTTAATTTCTTACAGTGATCACTGTGAGCTTCTGGCTTTACCTTATATCTGATTGCAATACTAGCTTAAGGTGATGTTTCCATTCCTCCATTTCTTATTTGTGCACTCACCCCTTTGACACCTCTGTTTTGCTGACACAGGTCAGCCTGTGCTATGAAGCAACTTTGAGGACAGATGCTTCTGAAAATTACGAAGGAAACAAAGGGCAAATGTTAATATATTTTTTTCCTTATCCACATCACTTCTTGATCTGATATTTGCAACAGACTTGCACAGTGACTCTAGTGCCTAGTCTGCAGTGGGAGAGGATGCCATGACAGAGAAGAGATTGGTATTGGTGCATGGCAGTGCCTTAAATCAGTAACTTCAGTGAACCCTTAGAAGATTACTAGGTTGAGAAAAGTTCTCCTCCCCCTCTGCTCTGCCCTGCCCCGGTGAGGCCACATCTGGAATATTGTGTTCAGTTCTGGGCCCCTCAGTTCAAGAAGGACAGGGAACTGCTTGAAAGAGTCCAGCAGAGAGCCACAAAAATGATTAAGGAAGTGGAACATCTTACTTACAAAGAGGGACTGAAGAAGCTGGGGCTCTTTAGCTTGGAGGAGATGGAGGGGTGACTTCTTTAATGTTTATAAATACATAGAGCCAGGCTCTACTTGGTGATGCCCAATGACAGGACAAGGGGCAGTGGATGAACGTTGAGGCATAGGAAGTTTCATGGAAACATGAGGAAGAATTTTTTTCACTGTGAGGATGATGTAACACTGGAACAGGCGGCCCAGGGGGGTTGTGGAGTCTCCCTCTCTGGAGGTATTTGAAACCCCTCTGGATGCATTCCTGTGTGATCTGGTATAGGTGATCCTGCTCTGGAAGGGGATTTGGACTAGATGATCTTTTGAGTTCCCTTCTAGCCCCTAACATTCTGTGATTTTGTGATTCTCTTAAAGTTATTAGACTGTAGACTAACTTTCGACAATGAGTTCACATTATGTTGAATGCTGGGTGTCTATCAGTGAGGTATGTCCTTAGACAGAACTAAGAACAGTGTCAGTGATAAATTCTGTCTGCTTATGAATGGTGTGACAGAGTTTATTCAATTTATTAGGAATTTATTAGGAATAATTGTTTCAAATGTTCAGAAGAGAACATACAGATTGCTTCCTTCTTTCACTATTATGCTCAGATTTCTCACATCAGTAGAAGGTCAAAACATTAATTTGTGATGTGTGCAGATAATTTAATATTAATTGCTCAGATATTGTCAGGATACAGATGGCATTCCTCCAGGCATTAAGTTCTTTGCTTTGAAAATTAATTTTGTTCATACTAATTTCTTAATACTTGCTTAAATGGAAAGGACTACTTCTGTGCAGTAGGACAGGGATGGAAAGATTCACTTTTCATTATTTTGAGGACGGCTAGAATGTACATGACTTGGTCTAACATAGCAACTACATACCCAAACTACTGCAGCCAAAATAAATAATTCACTATATTTATGAGCCTTCTCTAGGAGTATAATTCTATCTATTTGTCATGTCTGGTTCTCTTCTAACATAGAACCCTGGAACAAAAGATACGATAGATTTTTGCTCTTTTGCCACAGAAGAGGCAAAGTCCTGTAAAATTTTGTTATGACTGCTCTTGTTCCTGTGAAAAGTTGCATTTAAAATACATAATTGGCTTCTTTCTTCCTTTTCTGTTTCTTAATTCTTTCCAAAATGATAGAAGCATTTTAAAGGCTAAAGGTAAAACATATTCTGAGTCTAATTTGTCATATTCTGTGGCCTGATAACCACGTCCTTTCTAAACAGTTGTTTCCAATGTGCCTTAGTGTTGAAGCACCTCAAATCAGTTCTAACTCTTCAAAATCTACTGATAATGTGTGATTCACTTTTTGTTATATCATATGCTCTCTGACATATTACTGATGTCTTCTCTATGAAGACTTGAATGACACATTGAAGAAAAAATGAACAGAAAGCTTTTTTTCCTTCTTTGTTTGACTGACTTATGGATTTTTATTTTTTACATAATAATTAAGAGAAGAAAAAAATGTTTTGTGAGGATTCACATAAAAATTAAAGTAAACAAGAACTGATAGGGGCAAGACTATTGCAAGTTTAGGATGTAAATTTGTACCACTTCATGTTGGGTTGGACTTCATGATCTGTGAGGTCTCTTCCAACCCTGATGATACTGTGATACTGTGATGTTGGAAGGCTTGTGTTAAAAATCATTCCTCTACTGAAATGGAATGGAAATACTTTTTTTCCTGCTGCTGTTTTAAGACTGGAAATACCTGAATACTCTTTTTACAATAATGTAGTGACAATTCTACATTCAGGATTTTTTTTTTGTTTAGGTTGCTGTTTCTCTCTGCTTTCAGGCTATACTCTGGAAAGATACTGTAAAAACCCAAAATGTTTCTTTCAGAGTTTTGACAAATAAGACTGGGATCTTCTGTATTTAGCTACTGTATTTAGTTCTAAAACTGCACATGCTTATGGTGGTGCCCTTAAGATGCATTCATGTGATTTGCTGAAGATTCAGCTATTGCTTTCTTTGGGTTTAGTAATTCTGTCTTTAAGCAAATAAAAAGAGGTTTGCTGGCTTTTTTTTTTTTTTTTTTTTTTTCATCAACTGAATGTGATTGTCTTAAAAGCTTTTACTAGATGATAAGTATCTGTTCAAATGGCTGACTTAGATGTTTGTCCTGATAATGGAATAGGAAGTGAACATCACCTGGAGATGGCCTGAATTCTTCAAAATTCTTTTACCTTTGAAGAAATATCCATTAAGTTCTCAATGGGAGTCTGTTCAGAATCATCAAATAGCTAGTGGGTAACATTTAGATGACTCTTACCTCACATAATTTATTCAATGAATAAATAGCCTGTTTCTTCCTTCCCAGAGTGTGCCCCTTCTTTCGGTGCACGTGACATTCTACTTCGATATGTGTGCTATCAGCAAACGCTGATTTCTGGCCTGCAGCGCCTTTCTCCTGAGAAGAAAACCCCAGTAACCCCTGGCCCGGCATTTCTTAAGCCTTGACTGCCTTAAGCTGCCAGTTGTCCAAAATGATAACATTTGACACTCTGAATGCTTGACATAATTCATAGGAAGAGCACAAAAGCATAAGAAGAGTGGTGACTATCTCTCCTTTAGGCCTTCACAAGCTGGCTACTTGAAGCTCAAAGACTGAGGTCTGTCTCCCATTCAGCCTCTCTGATGAAGATGATACATTTTTCAGTAGTGCAGGAAAACCTTCACCCTTTCTGCCCTCTGTATTTCAGTCGTGAATCCTTCAAATGATCTTAAACGTTCCTAGTTTGCTCCAAAAGCTTTTCACCAAGACTGTGTCTTCATCGTTACTGGTTTTTGTTGCTGCCCTTTGTATTTTGCTTTGGGGGGCTTTTTGTTTGGTTGGTTTTTATTTTTTGCTCCTTCCTCTGTTTTCCTGCATGTAAAATAGATTGGAGAAAGTCAGTTTAATTGCTTTCTTTCTCAAAATGGTAAATAATGTCTGCATTTTCCTATATAAGAGGAGTTAACAAGCAATTCTTTCTCTTTCTCCTCTCTTATCTCCAAGTGCATGCGGCAGCCATCGTATCTCTGGTTTGCAGGGAAGGTTGCAGCCTTCTGCAGCCTTCTTGGCAAGCTATTTTTTTGCTATGCCACTGGTCCTGGGTGGGGGCATTGAGGCCTGGTAGGTCGGTCTTTGTAGGGGGCAGTTTGGCCTGGTCAGGGCCTGCTGAGGCTGAGAGTGAGGGGATAGGTTTTGGCTGATTGAGGCCTAGTAAGGCCTGGTAGGCCTAGGTGTAGGACTGAGCTGAAGCAGATTGATTTGTGTATATATTTCCTTTATGCTTTTATATCTTTTGTACTTTTGGTCACTTTTATAGATAGCATTTTCCATTTAACTCCCAGTTCTGTATGAGTGTTTTCATTTGCTCCTTTGGGGTAAATTCCTTTCTGCACTTTCATTCTGGGCAGCTCATGGCTCAAACTAGGACATTTGTCCAAGGTTATCTGCACTGTGATGGTTTGGGTGTCCCCCGCCCCCCCCACTTTAGAAATCACCCAGACTAGACTCAGTCGGCTCTGGAAATTTGAATGAAGCTTATATTTACAGCTAGCAAAATTTACAAGCAGATATTTACAGTATATACAGATATATACAGAAATATACAAGGTAAAAAGGTAGTACAGAAACACAACTCCCCTCCCAGAAACCTGAGTGCCCAGGAGAGGCTTTCAACCACCCCCTCACCTTTCCCCTACCCCTCTCAACCTTACCCCAGTCCCAAGGAAGAATGGAGGTTTGGCCAAGAGGATTAAGAAGCAAAGGTGAAATCAGCCAAAGCAAATGGAGGGTGAGGTTAGAAAGCAAGATGGAGTTCAGCCATCAGCCTCAGCTCTCCCCAGAAGGCAAAGCAGAAGTGAAGAGCCCAGCATGAAGTGCCCAAGCGAAGTGCAGAGCAAAGTGACTTTATCTTCTGTTTTGCCTTTCTTCTTTACACATCTCAGCAAGGCTGTGAGTGAAGTAGACAACACCATTGTTTTCATTTCCCAGCCTATGATCTAGTTCTTCTCACCAAAATATCCCAGCTAGGCTCAAACTAGCACACTGCACAGAAATTTATATTTAAGCTTGTAATAGTTCTCATGGTGGCAAACTAGAAATTTCAATTCTGTAGTATGGCATGCACAAGCATATTTTATATATGTGTGTAATTGAAGCTGGTGACAAATACTTTTTTTGTAGTGTCAAAAATATGTGTGGGAAGAGCAGATCACCAAAATATGTAAAAATATATAAAATGAGATGTGTTCTCAGAGCGAAGCAAAGTGGCACCTCAGTATCTGCATGGTATTTCTTTTTTCAACTTAAAATACTCACAGAATATAATTGTGAATCAGCAAATGGAGACAAGTGGTTGATAGTTATCAGTCCTTATTTTCCAAGCCTAGGAATTCATTCCAAAATGGCATATGTATTTTTTCCCCTTATTATTTTTTTAATTATGAGGTTTCCAAAAAGGCTAGTGAGACTTAACACATCTCAAATAAGTCTTTTACACAGCTTAATTAAGTAAAAAAACAAAAGGGATAAGTAGTTGACATGAAAAAGTAAAATTTTGATTTGCAGTCTATATGTAATGATTGGTATTAGCTCAATATACTTCATGCCATGGATTTCTGACTAGCTCAGTGGGATGGTTTGGGTATCCCCCCGCCCCCTCCCCACTTTAGAAATCACCCAGACTAGACTCAGCCGGCTCTGGAAATTTGAATGAAGCTTATATTTACAGCTAGCACAATATACAAGCAGATATTTACAGTATATACAGATATATACAGAAATATACAAGGCAAAAGTAATACAGAAACACAACAGCCCTCCCAGAAACCTGAGTCCCCACGAGGGGCTTTCAACCACCCACTCATCTTTCCCCTACCCCTCTCAACCTTACCCCAGTCCCAAGGAAGAAGGGAGGTTCGGGAGGATTAAGAAGCAAAGTGAATCAGCAAAGCAAATGGAGGGTGAGGTTAGAAAGCAAGATGGAATTCAGCCAGCAACCTCAACTCCACAGAAGGTAAAGATCTGAGAGCACAGCCGAGACTGAAGTGCCCAAACAAAGTGACTTTATCTAATGTTTTGCTTTTCCTTTCTATACATCTCAGCAAGTCTGTGAGGGAAGTAGACCTAACCATTGTTTTCATTTCTCAGCCTATGATCTAGTTCTTTTCACCAAAACATTCTAGCTAGGCTCAAACTAGCACACTCAGCGTCCAATTGTCAGTCTTGACTAAGCAGAACAGCTGCTTTAGTGACTTTCCACATGGCAATTTGTGTTAATTTATAGGTACACATGCAGTAAGATTAAAGTTTTAAAGGAGGCATTATAACTCATAATGGTGCGTGCAGGGCTATATGTGTTTCAATCCCAAGAAAAATGTAGCAGAATGCTGCTTTAGAAACGGAGGAGAAAATAAACGCATTTTTGTAAACAACTTAATTCATACCATTAAAATTTCCCGTTCTTTAACATTATAGATTATGTTTCCGTATCTCTCCCTTGGAGAAGGAAAATACCATGGCTGTCATGAATCACAGCTTTTTCTATTTGCCTTTCTGAGTTCTCTGAGTAAATAAAGCAAATGCCCAGTGGCACAAGTTTGAGGGTCCCTTCTCCACATAATTTCCTAGTAGTGGATTTAGACTACCTTGTTTGGTGTATATTTCTTACACCTGTGGCAGGGATCGTATCAACAAAGGTGATGCTTTCTTGCATCAAGGGGGGAAGGTAGGAAGGATGATTCCTGGTTACTCTGCTTTGATTTGTCCAGCTTAGTCCCATTTTAGTTTGGTTTATGACTTGCTGTATCAGAATAAGATGACATGACACACTTGTTTTAGAGCAAAATGACACCATTAAGTGAACATTCTAATCTCAAAACCACATTTTCATACTTTCAGTTGTCAATTGTCAAGAACTTTTCTTATCAACCTAAGAGATAATAGTTCTTCTGCAGCCAAGGGAGCCATACTGGATATTCTTCTGAGGGAAGAATATGGAGGATGAAAATTAGTGATCATATTAAAAAATTAAGATTGAGCTGTTGAATAGAAAATACTCATGAAATAAGGGAATATTGCATTCCTAATGGAATACCGCGTTAACGACTGAGTTTAAAAATGTGGAGGTGGCATGCACAGAGAATTCCACAGAACAGCAGGCTGAACTTTTTTCATCTTCTCTATAGAAGTCTCTGGAGCGCTTGCCAAGTCAGGTTTGAGAGACAGCAAAATAAATCCTGAACGTGCAAAGGAGAAAGTGACATTGATGTGTGTTGACTTGTTGGGGTAAGGACAACATGTGGAATACTGGAGACCTGCTCCAAAAGCATAGATTTCTTTCTTCCACCGTTAAAGTATGCCATAAAGGCATTTACATTTCATAAGCAAGACAGTGAAGGATAGATGGTGGAAGAACATATTCCAGTTCAGCCAAGCCCAATACACGTCTTAATATTGAGAATGGCCTGGTGTCATGGAGCTTGAAACAAACACTATCAAATTTAATGCTGTAAATCTTCAGTAGCTGCTAACCAACTAAGCAATAAATTCTGCTAGTGGACTTCTAAACCATCTCTAGATAAAATCTGGTTTCAGACTTGTGTTCTGAAACATATGATCATCAGCAGCAGGTCTTGCTGATATATAAAGTCATGAGTTTAAGAGAAATGTCCTCACAAAATGCATTTTTATTACGTGTTTTGGACACATCTGGTGCAAAATATTTCTAAAGCTTGTTTATCTGAGATAAATATTAGTCATTTTCTTTTATATATAAGTTAGATATTCCTGAAAAAGTTTTTGCAGGGAATATTTAATAGTAATAGTCCTTTCAAAAAGGACTAAAAGATTGTTCCTTCTTATCTACATCATTTTCACTTTGTTTTTTTCTACATTAAACAAACCACACTCCTTCAGATTTGTCATATGAGCTGAATTTTTTTTCTCCTTCAACATTAATCCATCATGCTGAACACCTTAGGCTTCATTAGAACTAAGATGAAATGAAACCTTTAACCTCCTAGATGTGATATCCTCATCAATATATAAAATACTTATTTAGCATTTTGGTAGCTTTAAGTTATGTCCCACATCCTCCCAGATCCTTTCAATATTTCTGAACAGCCAATTATTTCCTATTTGCACATTTCACTTTCCCTTCTGAAATACGACTGTATGGTCTTCACTTGAATTTTTCTGCTGCTTCTTGTTGATAGTTTTCCTTGTTTGTCATGACCATGCTGCATCTGTATCTTCTCTTTTAAAATATTCAAAGTCTTGCCTAGACTGTTACAGTCCATAATTTCTGTGAATGCATTTTTTTCTCATAAAATTGTTCTCTTATTCAAAAATGACTGAGTAGAATAGACTCCAGAGAATATCTCTATTGGAAACCGTCTTCAGTGCCCTGGCAGTGTATATGATGTATAAATTTATCTGCATTGCTTTGATATTTTTTTCATTTGTTTCCTTTCTTTGTTTGTTTGTATGGATAGAATGTTCTTAATTTATAAAGTGTTTGTATGTGGAAAGCATCCTAATATTTGTAAACATGTATCCTACTAACTTGGTTGTATATTTTGATAAAGAAGAAAACTTGTTTGGCATTTTCTGAGTCTGATAATTGAAGGCATTCCTGCAAAAAATGAGACGTGATAAAATAACATATCATGGGCCTAATTGTTATTTTCTTTCCTTCTGTGAATATTTTGGAGAAATAACAAACTGTGAGAAAGACAGGAAGATGTTCATTGTACACCCATTTATCACTACAGAAAAATATCCTTACAGAAATACGTTGCTTTTATTTAAGTTCTCTTTCTATCCCTAGGCATAGGGTAGCTACTTCAAAGTTTTATCAAAAATATATTTCAAAGAGTATTTGAAAATATGCATTATAAAATGACTGACCAAAAAAAGGAAGTGTGGCTTTGGTTCATAGTGTCTCTTGCTGGGAAAAAACTATTGACAGCGCTGAAAAGAAATATTCCAATTGCGAGAGAAGAAGACTCACCTGGCAGATGAATCATCTGTCACAGAAAACAAAATGTCTGATAATTTTCTTCATCTGGGAGTGAAGTTAATGTTTTATATCACTGTGAAACAGAACCAAATTCACAATAAATAATTCAGACTGAAATGGTGCAACTTCAGTGTTACAAAATAAGAAGGCTTTTGTTCTTATTTTCAGATTGAAAGTTGAGTTTCCTAATTAGCACTGGTTGTGCAAAGGATATAGATGATAACTTAAGCACCATTTAGCATCCTTTCCACTACTCTATATTGCAGATGAATTCTCTCTAACCCTCACGCAAGCCAATGCTGACTGTAAATGCATTTTTTTCTGGCATCAAAGCCAATTATTTTCATCTCTCAATAATAAAAGATATATAAAGATATATTTGAAAGTATTACCTGACTTTTTATTAATGTTTAAATAAGCTTCAAAAATTGTTCCCAATAATATCTCTGAAAATGGGATTCAAAGTTCTCAAAGTGCTTTCAGAACTGGATAATTTTGTGGACAGTATTTAGGTTATTACGAAAAGCAACAAATTTAAGTGGAGGATACAATCCTAGTGCTTCAGGCTGAGTATGATGTTTACATATAGAAAGTTAAATGCAAATTAAGTTTCTTTCACATTTCTCTGTAATATCAATTGCTATGGAGAAGACTGTATTATATGGGCCATGAGGATGATCAGAGGGCTGGAGCATCTCTCCGATGAGGACAGACTGAAAGAGTTGGGGCTGTTCAGTCTGCAGAAAAGGAGGCTTCGAGGTGACCTTATTAGTATCTGAAGGGGGGATATAAAAGAGCTGGGGAGGGACTTTTTAGGCTATCAGGGAGTGACAGAACTAGGGGGAATGGAGCAAAGCTGGAGGTGGAGAGAGTCAGCCTGGAGGTGAGGAGGAAGTTGTTGAGCATGAGTGGTGAGAGGCTGGAATGGGTTGCCCAGGGAGGTGGTTGAGGCCTCATGCCTGGAGGTGTTTAAGCCCAGGCTGGATGAGGCTCTGGGCACCTGATCTAGCATGGGGAGACCTTTTAAATTGCTACATTATTTCAGGTTCTTATAGAGGTCTGGGATTTTTCTCTTCTCAAAATATGTATTCTTTCCTATACTTCAGTTTTCAAAAACACAGCTTTTGTGTTTAAGTTTTGGTTTGGTCTTTTTTAATGAAAGTATGTGTACTCCTTGTTATATAATTCACTGAACAATTTGCATGTACTGTTTTGGACTCCTATTTTTTTCTATAGTTTTCTTACTTGGAAAAGTTTTATATTTCTATATGGAGCTATAGTGTTTCAACATTGAAGTTATTTGTTGCACAAAAGGACTGTACAGAACTGTTCCTTAGGAATGCAGGTACCAGAAAGTCTTTGTAATAATGTATTTACTGTGGGTATTTGTGGTAGGGAAAATATATCAAATTTCCAGAAACCTTTCACAAAAATCACTGAAACATTCCAATTGAAAAAGACCCTCAGGGTCAACAGGTCCAACCGATAACCCTACTCTACAAGGTTCACCCTAAACCATATCCCTAAGCACCACATTCGAATGACTTTTAAAGACATCCAGGGTTGGTGATTCAACCACCACCCTAGGCAGCCCATTCCAATGCCTGACCACTCTGGCTGTGAAAAAATGTTTCCTAATGTACAGTCCTTATCATCCTAATGTCCAGACCTTATTTGGTCCCTATAAGTGTGACATGTTTTTCAAGATGCATCCCTTAAAAAGATATATAGCTTTTTCTATGTGATTTGAGCTAGAGAATTCCCTACACTCTCTCTGCCTTACCCTATAATTTTCTTTTTTTGGAAACATTGCATCTTGTGTCAAACCATTCATTTTTTATTTTTTTTTTTCATTTTTCTTCAATACCTTCTTTAAAAAGCAATTTCTGTAAATGCATAATGCTAACTCATATTTATATTTACAATGACAGGTTCCTTTTAAAAGTAAAAGAACACTCATGATATTATGGCACACAAAAGGAACTGATTTTAAAAGTTTATTTTCCTTTGTAATTTTTTAAACACTGCTGATCAGTGTCAACCTTAACAAAAGTTACAATTGCAAAAAAATGGAATGACAAAGTAATTACTAATATGACAGTTCAGCTTTTCATGAAAAGAGAGAACCAAATGACAAATATTTCAAATAACTGATTTTTACAACCACTCTTTGAATTGTTGATAGTTTTTGAAATGATTATTTAGAAGAGAACTTAAAGCAATTGAATGTGTTGAGTAGAGTGCTTGCTTGTGTGACGATATCCATCAGCTGGCTTTAAAAAGCCTGTGTTGATTATGTTTTTTTCAATGATGAAGGACAAGTTTGTTTCAGTTGATGCTTCTGCCCATAAGTCATCAAAAATACCAGTGAATTCAAGTTTTGGGGGTGAGATTTTGCCATACTGAAGCCAATGACAATTATTGAATTACTTGAGGTGAACCTAGTACAGTCTGAGTCTGTACAGCTTTATTACTGCATCATGCTATTTTCCAACAATGTTAGGCATCAAAGAGAAAAAGAGTTTTTATTTTTGATTTGTTTGCTTCAATGTGTGGCTAAACTGTATCTACTTGCATTCCTGTAGGCAACTCATCACAGCTATCTAAAGACAAAGATGCCATTCCTGACCTAAAAAAAATTGTGTTGGCTATGACATGGGAGCATGCTCTACAGAATATTAGTATTAAGTGAATCTTTAAGTCTTGCAGTTCTGAGTTAAATCACTTTTGGGTTCGGCACCACATTTTCCTTCATCAGTATCTGACAACCCCTGAAGGAGTTCAGTCAGTGTAAGATTGACAGCTAACAGCTAGTAAAGTGTAGCTGGAAAAAAATAGACCTACTATGACTGCGTACAGAAATTACATACTCCATTTGATTTCTTGAGTATTACTCTTGCAAGTCAGAGCACAATTCATTATTATTACTTTTACTTGATATCCATATTTAACCATCAAGTAAGAAAGCTTAATAAAGTACCATGTGTATTATTGGGGAAAAAAAAATAAGGTATTTTAATTTGAAATTTTACTGGATTACCAGAGTCAGAACATGTAATAAAATCACTGTTATCTGAAGTGAGACTAAAGCTAAGATTAGCAACATGTAGAATTTCTCATGGAAGAAATTCTGATTTTTTTTTTTTTTAATGCTGGTTTAGGATGAAAATAATTCTTTTAGATATTGCAAGATCACAACAGTGATATTACAAGAGTTACATATTTTGTATTGTGGAAATGAGCTAAAACAGCCAGCTCATTTTTAGCTCCCATTTATCATCATTATTTAAATAGTTGTATTTGCTACTCTTACATGACTCCTTTAGGCCAAATTAGCCTGACGACATCGACAAAGACGACTTGGTCCCACAGTGTACTGTGGGTTTTGAAGAGGAGTTTACTCTTTAGGTATTAAGAAATAATTTAAAAATTGAAAAAAATATAGAAGAAAACACTCTCAAAGAACAAACGTTCAGTACACAAGACTTTGTGCCATCAAAATGGGATTCTTTTGATTTGAGTCCTCAGGTAAGGAAGAGAAGAAAAGGGATGTCATAACGGAATGGAATGATTATGAAAAGCACCGTAAAAATAGCCAACTTTTGAAAAGTTGGAATTATTGTGTAATCACAATAATTTTAATTAAATCTCAAATATGGGTTTGTTTAGAGGGACTGTGCAGGTAGTTCTGAAGACTAAAAGAAAAAACAAACCCAAACCAACAAAAAAATCATCCTTTTTGAATGACCTTCTTTTGGTAATAACCAAAAGAGATAAATTCAAAGAAAAGCAGTGGAGTTAGTTCTGTGCTTACAGCCGGACTTCACCAAGGAGGGAAGCACATATCTCTAAGTCTTTTTCTCTTTTGTGCCTCTTGGAAGGAATAACCTGATAGGTTGAATATTCTCTGGGTGAAAATACTTTATGGCATTGCCTGTTGCCCTGCATGTTATGGCAACAAATGAAATGGAAGCTGTCATCCTTAAAGTTATTTGATTGCCATGTTCTTTGATTTTCTCTCAAGGTTGTGAT
Source organism: Tricholaema leucomelas (assembly GCA_013400475.1). Taxonomy (NCBI): domain Eukaryota; kingdom Metazoa; phylum Chordata; class Aves; order Piciformes; family Lybiidae; genus Tricholaema lacrymosa; species Tricholaema leucomelas. The sequence continues at coordinate 18,695 of WAAF01004517.1, forward strand.
GTCTTCTTCTTAAGTTATTAATTATTTGTTTAATTTCAAGAAGATGGTTACTTATTGAAGAAAACAACCTATTTCATGGAGAGAAAATCGAGCAAAGATTGTGAGAAACTTAGATCTTGCCTGTGGAGTTTCTGTATGATAAAGCAAGCAGATCAGTCAGTCTATGCTTGGAGGTGTTTTTTACCCTAGTGTGCACCTAGAGGTAAATAAAGGGATGAGTGTATTACCTCACTGAAGTTATAAATGTCTTTGAGGTGAAATCCTCACTGCCTCAAATAAGAGATAGTGATTTTTTGTTACTTTTTTTTTTTTTTTTCCCCTTCTCATGTCCTTATCCATCTCAGTCTTTTTAATGTCAAGGAAACTTTCTTTCTTTGTGCTCATCTGCTTTCTTCATGTCAGTGTTATTCTTTGCTTTTCTATCTCCTTGATTTTGATGTCGTTGCTAGCCCTCCTTGTACCACTGATCCAAAGATCAGAGGTCAATAGTGTTAGGTCTTTATATATATGTGTTCTGTGGAAGCTTTGAGGTTTTCAAAATGCTTTTCCTTTCTCTCCAGTTAAAGTGAAGGATAAAAGAAATGAGGAGGTAAAGAACAATGTTCATCACCTTTCCCCACTCCCAGAATATCCAGTAGCTCTTTTACAAGGGCACTTGCTCCTGACATCAGGGCCCCATGTTCCAGCTATAAATCTGTAGGCTGCTTCAAATTTCTGTTCTATCTAATCCATAACAGGGAGTTTGAACTATTGTGCCTCCTTGGGTTCTGCATTTAGGCCCTAAATTTACAGGTGTTCTGAAATTAATGTCTTTGCCTTTTACTGGAGCTGTTCTACTTTGTAAAAGGTAATCATTCAGTGAATGAAAAAAACCCAAAAAAATATATGTAGGTCAGAATGTGGATTTGGACATGTTAAGTATATTTAAGTTCTCACTTCCAATTGATGGATATTCCTCTTGTGGGGAAAAGATTTCAGTATGCATCTCATCTATTTGGGTACAGAATTAACTGTTAGCATGGAGGGGCCATCACCAGCAGCTCTGCACTGAGAGCTTCTCTACCGCATGACACAGTTTGCCTGTTTATTCCCCATGATATTTAAGTGAAGATTCATGTACACCTCTATATCCAATTTTAAGAACAATATATCCTTTTGAAATTAGGTCATACGCTATTAGAAATACTTCTATGGGAATAGATGAACATTTTCTAACAAACACCTGGAATTCCAATTGAATGAGAAACATTCTTGTTGCTTCAGCATGTTTTTAATAGCACGAGAAGCCATGTATCAGCATGCTATAGTTCTAAACTGGGTTAACCTCTACAAATACCCCTTTTAATACTTGGTCTTACTATACATTATGTGTAATATCGAGTAGAGTAATTCAGAAACACATCACAGATTTTTTTTTCCATCCAGGTTGAGCAACTGTGAGAAACTTATTGAACAAATCATATTAATGGACCGTTATACTCTTGGGGCATACCTTCAAGAATCTCAAAATCTTACTTACTTTCATACTCACATTCCTGTGGTGATAATTCACAACTCCTTCTGCCTAAAACCTCCCAAACCCTCAGTTTTGTCAGTTTTGTCAGTTTTGTTGTAAGAAAGTATCATTCAGCAATGATTAAGAAAATTCAGACTGTGCTATTAAGTCTGAGCAGGTGGAATGGCAGAAACTTATGGACAAAGTTTTCTATATTTTTGTGGAATATATGATTTGACCAACATGCATTATATAATTAGAAAATATTTTGTCAGGCTGTGGACTTGATTGCATTGTAAGAACTTGGAATAGCCAAGAAGAAAACAAAGCTGACTATATCTGAGCATGGTATTCATTCAAGACTTGCATCATCCTTGTCGCAGAGGGGGATTCTGCCACCTATGCTGATTTGTGGCGAAGGGGAGAAATTAATTGGTGCAAGATAATTATGTATAAAAATATATATTTATTAAATCCAATATTCTGTAGTCTTGGCACCCCCAACCACTATATTTAATATTAAACAGATCTTTTCACGGTTATGGACTGACCTTATGGGAATAACAACACAATATGGCTTATTAATAACTATATTACCATAACTAGCATACAACTATTAACAGACTATTAACAGCGAGAGTTTTCCCCATGGCAAGTACCGCTTTGGGGTCAATATACTATTTGCCCAGCAGGGTGGGCTGAAAGACTTTCTGCTCTATGGCAGGAGGCTAAGGATATTACAGAGGTATTAAAGCTTTTACTCACAATTCTGATTAATCATCAGTAATCTAATTAATCACCCTCCGTGACAATCCTCACTGAATTTTCTGCTAATTTGGAAATCTCTTAAATTAGATTACAAATTAATGTTAAGAGTCTCATTATATTTGAGATCTATTCCTTCTAACCAGTGAGTAAATAAAGATTCTTTGAATTTTTTGCTTTTAGTTACCTGGAGTTCATAGAATACCTAATCAATCACAGGTTGAAACAGAAACAATTTTCTCAGAACTCTAAATCATCTCTTTGGGTTCTAGGCTTCTCTTCCACACATCGTTCTTCACAGGGAGAGTGATTTGCCATTGGAATGGGCTACCCAGGGAGGTGGTAGAATTGCCATCCTGGAGGTGTTCAAGAAAAGACTAAATGAGGCACTTAGTGCCATGGTCTAGATGACAGGATAGGGCTGGATGATAGGTTGGACTGGATGCTCTTGGAGGTCTCTTCCAGCCTGGTTGATTCTATGATTCTATATAAAAACAGAATACTCAACTGGAATTTTTTGAACCACACACAGCTTAACTTTGCTAAATTAAACAAATTTTGATTTTACAGAGGAATCAGTGAAGACAGCAATGCTGCCAGTCTAGAGAAGAAAGTTTTGCGGTGACGCTGCTGTAATCAGTTGTAGTTCTTCATAAATGAGTGAGTTAATGTATTTTGTAATCCATAAAATCCTTTTCAGTTTGCTACCTCACTGAAGCATAAAGATATGTAGCTCTAACAAATCATGTTGTAAAGAATCCAAATAGTTTATAAATGTCTCTAGTCACATCTCTTACTACATTTTTGGAAGACAAATACAGTATAAAATATTGCCATCTTATGATGCTAACCTGGGTATCTATCTACTGCAGCTGCAGCAGAAGATGGCAGTCTTTGTTCAGTGTAGAATGTCTAGACTAAATATTTTTATTGCAAAGCAGCAGTAAACACTTTCATCTATTAAATAAGCCTATATACAAATAGTAATACAGTAAATCTTTTGTAAGCATGCCATTGCTGCATTAACAGCTATATGATAGAGGAGAAACCATGTTTTGCATTATTAAAGCATCGAACAAATCAGATTATGCAGCACTAATGCTTCATTGAGCATCACTGAACTAAATTGCCTCATGTTTTGTACAATGTTTTTATGTTTTTGATTAACAGAAAGATGTTTTAAGGGTAGAAAGTTCAAAATCCAGTAAGAAGTAATAGTTTGTCTTCCCAGTTGGGAGATACTGAAAACACCTGATGTTGTGGGGTTTTTTTTTAACTATGAAATTTGGTGATCAAAACATCAAATTGGGAGATCTTCTTAAACAAATGCGAAATTAACTAGAACAGCTTCAGGTTCTGTATACCTCAGATAGATCTACAAGTGGCAGACATATCTCATTCTAAAAAGCTGGACCAACAACTTGAAGGATTTTTCCCTGGATTCTTTCCCACCTTTCCTTTTACCGGAGATAATGATAGGCACTCATCAAACACAAATCCTCTGTATACTTTCATTCTCTCTTCTAAATGTTTGAATGATCATTATTCTTACTGGTGTTTTTCTGTAACTAATCCAGACATTGCATCCGTGCTAATGGAATTAGGAATCTCTCAATGGATAATGTCTTTCATTTTCTAAGATGAGTATAACAGTTCTCTGATGTATTGTCAGGAGTTCTGTAAGATGATGAGTAAGAGCTTCCTATATTTGCTTACTTTTGCTATTCACATAAGCTATGGTAGATTAGAGGTAGAATGAATAGATACATGGTCTACAACTTGCCCATGCTACTTCTGTCCCTTGCTCTGCCATTAAAAATCTTGCAGAGTTTTGGGTATTTTTTGTGTCTGTTTCTAACAGACATGGATGATTATGCGCTCTCTTTGTCCAGTGCTGAAGTCAGTAAGGCTCAATACACACCGAGATCATTTAACTTCCTTATTTGGAATAGTATATGAACCACTCCTCAATCTGCTGTGTTTTTGGGGGGGTAAAAATTGCATCTCTATTGTCGGCTATTTCTCTTTTAGTTGGTTGTTTTTAAGTTTTAATTTGTTTGTACGTGTGTGTATTTGCTTGGATTTTTTTCTTTTAGTTATGAGAGAAGGAATATGATAACTATCCAGGAAGGGTTTTCCTTCCTTCCTTCCTTCCTTCCTTCTTTCTTTCTTTCTTTCTTTCTTTCTTTCTTTCTTTCTTTCTTTCTTTCTTTCTTTCTTTCTTTCTTTCTTTCTTTCTTTCTTTTCTTTCTTTCTTTCTTTCTTTCCGAAGAACTGTCAATCTCCACTAAAACCTGGAACAGAGGCAGCAAGATATTTGTCACTTCCAGAAGTCAAAGGTGTGATAAACAGTCCAGTGCACTGCAACAGAGCTGAAAAACTGCTTTCCAGCTCATAAAAGTTTGACATGTGCATGTTGCCCGTTTCACCTCAGGAATGAACAAGCCTCTCCACCCACAGTTGGAGCAGGAGGAAACAGAATTTCAGTATAACTAACACTGAACTAATTTTATTTATCTGAAGTTAAAAATTTTCCTTTGCTTGAGTCATTGCCCAGAGTTGAGCAAAGAGAATCACATTTTTGTCTAATCAAAGCTTTCTTTAAAAACTCCAATTTTAAAAAATAATTGTCATATGGAAAAGATTGGTTCTACAATGTCTTGTTCAAATGGAAGCACTGGAAAAAAAAAAAAAAAAAGAAGTCTTTGTGTTATTTAGGACCAACATGCTAACAGAAAAGAGTCTTGGTGTACTGTGCTAAATATGTATTTTTTAGTTCTTCCAAGCCTTAAGACAGATCAGATTTCAATAGTAATTTCTTCTGATAGTCCTGTAAATTACATTGATAGATTTTTGTTCACTCATAGACCATGAAACATTATCCTACTCTCCTTTTCTTGGTGAATACATTTTTCTTCATTTTCCTTTTTCCTTTCATTTTCTTTCCAATCATTCTGTCTGAAAATCTTTTGTGATACTTACTTTGAAAATTATCGACTTACCCATTTTGTGTTGAAAAAATGAAGCTTATGCTGATAGACTTCTAAAACTTCACAAAATTCAGTGACTTATGATGTTATTAAGGCCTGAGGTAAGTAGAACTTGATGATGCTACAATGGCATATTGATATAATTCAAAATATCCTGAGGGTTGAACCTTTCATCTCTGGCAGTCAGATTTTAACCAGTATGGTTTGATATTTTTAGAAAGGAACTACATTTCTTGACAGAACTCAGGCTCTGTGGAGTTTTTTTTCCTGTTAGTCTGTTTTCCTTTTCATCGAAAGATTTCCTTTTTTCTTCAATTGGAAAATGAGAGAACAAGATCTCAATAACACAGGGGAATTGAGGAAAGCTCCTATTCTGTGCAGACAAAGGGTCTTTCCTCACCAACTTTCTCCATTCTCCTTCTTTACTTTGTTCAGAAGTGTTTCTTAAAAGAGGCCAGTAGGATTGAAAATATGTTTAGAGTTGGATAGGTAAAGACAATCTTGCATTCTTATGAGGAATGCTGTCTCTTTTGTTGCATTCTTGGGTCTGTTTTGTTTGGTTTTGGTTGAAGTGATTGAACTCAGCTCAACAAATAACAGTTTAAAATTTCCCATCATTCAAAGTTAATTATGTAAACCTAGGAAATGCAAGTTTAATTTCAAATCTGATACAGAAAGCCACTCTGGAGGGGAAAAAAAAAAAGTGTATTAAAACAGTGTCTATTTTAATTAATTTGGAATTTGACTGTCAACTTGGAGTTTAGAAAAGGCCCAGGCTGTATTACATTTCCAGCTTGGCAGCTGGGGCACCATCACATTTGGGCTCTACTCTCACAGTCACCTCTTGAAATGGTTGGAAGTCTTGCTGCTTCCTAGCTCTTGCCTGAGAGCTCAGGGCAGAGACTGTGGTATGTACTTTGTCAAGAAGTACTGATACTTTGGGAAGGTCAAAAAGCCCCCAAAATTAGTAATCTATTGAAATTATAATTTTACTACCCACCAAACCCCACTAAAATGGTTTCATTTCACACCAAGTCTTGCTTTTTGGCCTTGTGTCCTTTACAGTGATCTTGCATTATAGATGTCAATACTTTGGAGGAGCCATGCAGGGAAAACCAAACTAACTCATAAAAAGATAGCACAACTCTGGAAGTAAAATAGCTATATTTGCTTTGTGCCTGGCTAAAAATCCCTTTACTGCCTAGATGTAACCAGAAAGACAGTACTAGCTTGGCAGTCTCTGCACTTCAGCATGTATTATAAACATAAACCTTCAAAACGAATTGACTCTGTTGTGAGAAAGCTATACAGGTACGGTGTGTTCAGTCAAGCAAGAGATACACTTGACTGATCACTCACAAATACTGTAATTTTATTTTGAGAGACATGTCATTTTCTCTGGAATATCAGATGAACTCTATTTGGCAAGTTCATCATCAGTGCTATGATGGACACTGAGTATCAAGAAGCAGGACTTGAACAGTAAAATAAACTTTAGCATCTGACAGCCTTGTTTGAGCTGAGCACAAATCAAAGTTCAGGTCATTTAGATGTCTGAATTCCCTGAATGAAGGCACAATTAGCGTTTTTCATTGTCAGTTCAGTAGTTTCCTACCCCTTCTGTCCTAATGTCCTCTCTGACAAATATGAAAACTGCAGAACACCCTAGAAATCCCCTAATGGTATAAACATAGACAACATAGTGATGGTATTGTAGATTTGTTATTAGAGTATAATAAAATAAACTAAATGTATAACCTTCTGTCTGTCATTGTTCATCATATCACCCTTTTACTCATGGCTACCTCTTATTTTTGACATAAAGCATAGACAAATCAGATCATCTGCTACCTCAGAATGTGTTAGCAGTGTCCTTAGGCTTTCTCTTATTTATGCCTATAGCTGCAGAAGTAACTATTTATATTTTCTGTTGTCTAGTACAGGGGGGCGCTATCTCTTCAAATGTCCAATTATTGGGATTCCATTATATCAGGGTTTGGGTTTTGAAAGTTAACAATATTCAGTTAAAGTTATCTTCCATTATGAAAGTAGGCTTTACTAATTAAATTTGCTTAACTTAATATTTTGGGGCACATCTGAAGTTTGGATGGCCACACTATCATAGAAAGAAGGTATTGGCAAGGACTTGTGTTTTTCTAGACCATGGATAAGTAATCTGCTGATACTGGTTTCATGCCTACAAGAGGTAGATAATGCTACTTTACTTTCATTATTGGTTCACCAGCTCTATCTAAGGGTCAGAGAACATCACTGCACCATGCACTCAGATCACAGTGCAGACTATTTCTCATTGCTGAATTTGACTATGTAAGCATTTTTCTATCTTTTCATCTCAATTACCTGCCATTGTCCTCTGGATGTAATTCATTCACTTTTTTGAATGTTTAGGCTGACGTGATCTGTAGACACTACCATTTCTTTGTTAATTTACAAACATAATACAAATATTTCTGTATTGTCCTTTCTGTCTGTTTCTATTGTTTGAAAAGAGCTTTCCAAAACTGTGCATGAAACCACAACTGTAGTTGTGTTTGAGCTTATCCTTTAAGCTTTCTATTTCCGTGATTTATTACGCATGACTCCTTTCTAACCGTATGACCAATACTGTCTCACTGTTCACTTTTATTGCATTCTGTCTTCTCTTCCTATCAGGCCATCTCTTATTTTAGATTAAAAACACTTTAGAAAAACAGGGTGCCTTTTTATCCTCTTTTATGGGTATTTTCCAATCAGGAGATTTTCTTCTGGAAAAAGCTCTTAGGTACTATTGTTCTGTCACCATCCTTATTATTGTATATTGCTTGCAATTTAAAATGGTTAGTGAGGTTGCTTCAGATAAAATGCTGGGGGAAGATGTTAATTTCATAAATAAATATTCTTACCAATGTACACATATGCCAATATAAAATGGAGGTCAGGATTCTGTTTGTTTGGAATATTACGGCTTTGCAAAATTGTGTTTTATTCCTATCCTTCCACAGGTTATCAGTATTTTGCAAAACCAAAGATCTGTAATCTTTTCTTTGGAAATAATAACTGTCCAGATTATATGAAAATTATAATTTAGTTAAGATGGATACTGACAAAAAGAAAGAAAACACTAAGAGACAATATTGTATCAGGAAAATATATAGTTCTGAGTGCTTTAAATTCATAGAATCTTAGACTGACTGTGCAAGGGAGAAGAGCACTGGGAGGGTGTGGGGTGGGGGGCAGGTGGAAGAACTTGGTAGGAAAAAAAAAGTCCTCTCCTTGAAAGAAGATTGTACATCTACCCCAAGACCATTACTTTTGCACCAGATTAACAGAGTCCTTAGAGTTCGTTTTCTACATTTTACACCTCTTTTTTGTAATATTTTCATTAATAGGATTAGGATAGACTTCTTTTCACGAGACATCCGGGAGCCCACGAGACATGGCAATAGCCCACCTATGCTGCAGCTTCCCAGCTTCACTCCGCTGAATGTTTGCACAATCCCGCACTGCCCTGAGAACCTCTCTCTCAGTAATTAAGCTCTCCAGCTGGTCCCACCAGCTCCTGCACAACCCTGCTCATACCCCGAGAATCTCCCTCTGTAAGAAGTTTTCCCAGATGAGGCCACTGATTCATCACATCAATGTCTCACCTAATCAGGTGTGCATCTTGATCTGAACCCACAGCATAACTTTGCCACTTTGTTATCCCCACTGCTGCCTTTCTTCTCCTGTGGCAAAAGTCCCCAAAGGTCAAACTTGCAGCAGCAAAACTCACATGGGCACTCCTCACACAGTGGACCATTTGTTTATGTCTCGTTGCCTGCATTCTCCAGCACTTGTCTCTGCCAGTAATGTGACACCGCTGGATGGAAGCAGGTGCCCTTTATTCCATGAGAGTAACAAGCATCAGCCAAGTGTCAGCCTTGTAACCACTATTTCTTCACAGTGACTCATTTTATACCATCATACAAACAATGCATTAACATAATCCAAATTATGTACAGTCCAGTCTTTAACATACTTCATGTCTTGTATTTCCCTTGGGCCAGGTGTCCCACTGTCTCTCATCCCCCATAGGAGGCATCCTGAAGCTGTGAGAATGAAGGTTAAATGCTCTGTATAAGGTCATTACTTTTCTCACATTACTTCTTCTTGTGTTCCCAGTCACCCTCCAAATTTGCATCAACTCGAAAGTGGTCCCAACGTGCTTTATACACTTAGAGCTTATACATAGTTATTAAATTTCTTGGAAATGTTTTACATATGCATGGAGTCATTTAAACAGATAAAATCCTTGTTGCTGATGTCAGCTTCTTAATGTGTGAATCTTTATCTTGGCCCCTTTGAAGTTTTGGGTAGCTGTATCTTTATTTTCTTTTGCTCATGACTTCACCATTATTTATGTCTAGAATTCTAGAAAGTAATCTCTCTTAGCTGTTGGGAAATTTTTCTAACAGAAATTCTAACAGAAATAAAAACACCTCATGAAAAACAGTCAGTGAATTTCCCCACTTCAAAATTAAGAGTCGCTTAGGTGCTTACTTCTGATGAAAGCTAGTGAAGGGCCAAGTGAGCTATTATACCCGTTACTTCTTTTTTAGTGTGTAATTCAGCCCTTGTAACTTTGCTACAGAGAAACGTCTCTGATTGAACAGAACACCTCGATCATATCTTCACTGGTCCCATGGGTAGCCTACAAAACTTATGCTAGTTTATAAAATAGGCAAATGTGAGTTCATTAATAGATTATAATCTCTTACTGTTTATGATGGATTTTTAAATCTCTCATAAAAAGTTAAAATTCATCAGTTTTTTCTAATCTACCACTTAATTTCCTATGTTGGCTCAAGGACTTTTCGTCAGTACAAATAATATAGCTCAGTTTCTTCTCGTGATGACACAATCCCCCCACCCTCTCCCACCCCTCCCGAACATTTAATGTGACCAGTTCAGAATGTTTATGTGTTGCCATAAGAGGAAACCAGTAATTCTGTTGGTTTCACAGAGGTTTTGATAGAAAGTTGAGAGGCTTTGAGATCAGTAAATTGGTAGGCATTTAGCCTACACTTAGTTTAATGCTTTTGATAGCTATATAAGAAAAGCTGATATTGGTTTCTATGGTGAAACTAGAGGTGATTCTACATAATAAAATACCCCTAGTGCTAAATCAATTAACTAGGTAACTGTGAACCAGAGAGATACCTGTGGTTCTTTACAACTATATATGCAAAATTTCTTTCATGGGTAGATGAGCAGTTCTGTAAGAACTGTACTTTTTTGGCAGCTGTTTATTTTCAGTGGCATTCACTTTGTGGCAGAGTTATATTTCCAAAAGAATGGTTCCTCGCCTCAGAGTCAACAGTCTAAGGGCATAAGGAAAACGTCAGGCTTTTCTGCAGGTTGGCAGAATTTATGAACAGCAAAAATCTGCATTCAAGAGGGACTGAAATAGGAATGTCTAGAGCTTCATATTTGAACTTGCTCAGAGTCACACTACAATTCAACAACTGTAAACTGAATCAAGCAAGTGTGTGAATATCATGAGTGAAAGTGGAATAGGAAGTTGACCTTTAGCAAAGAGTTAAATACCAATGATGATGAGAAATATGTGTTCAGTGTGCTCATGGAAGAGACCTCATAGGACATATCTGCATTGGCAGCAAAGACATTCACAAGGATATAAAAATGGTGTATGCGAAAGTAAGTGTTAAGTGTATTCAGGGGTGAGTCTCAGGAGAAATTGCAGTATTGAAAAAAGAAGTAAAGGCAACATCTGTTTGTGGAACTGGGCATAGAAAAGTTATTTCTTTGAAATGAAGAAACACTTTCTTTTGTTTGAGAACTGAGCACAAGGTGAACTTAATAAGCAGGGACTGGTAGTCCAGCCTGTGTATGCTCTGAAAAGATATTCTAGGTAGCAGCCAACAGATCTCCATCATTTAAAACATATTTGCAGAGACAGCTTGAAAAAAACATTTCAAGTGGATAAACACGTTTCTAAATAGCAGCACTCTTTTAGCATATACTTAATCAGGGTGTTGAGAGGAGAACAAACACTCCTTCACAGAGTGTTTTTTTGGCAAAAAAATGGAGATTTTTTAACAGGTATGTCTTGTAAATTGTGTTGTATCATCTCTTTCTTCTTATGTCCCAGAAATAATTTTCATAGCTGTGAATTTGCAGCTAGGAGTGGCTAAGTGAAAGTGGATCATCTGGGAAATCATACAAATGCTTCTATTTTGGGATTTCGAGTCCTTTAAAGATGCATGGAAATACTTTGGCATTTATGCTTTCCATCTGAAGTTAATAATGATGACAGGTTTATACAACCTAAGCTAATTAGCTATGGATACATGTACTATTGCAATTAAAGATATTTTATTATAAAGGCTTTCTTTGTTGCAATCATTGCTTAAAAAGTATTTTTTGTATTGTGGCTGTCAGTGTGTTGTTCTTGATCATTAAGCTTTATATTGTTGTTCTCAAAAAATTAACTTCTAAAAAGAGAAAAGCATGTGCCAAATTATTCAGTGTATTATAAGAGAATCATTATCCTCACTCATTGTTTTATCACTTGTCTAAATTTACAAGCACAAATACACTTCCTCTAGAATTAATTATAGCATATTAGGAAACTCACTGAAAATTACACCTATTTTCATATTCAGCTTTTAAAATCCCAATTCAACACATCATTTAAGCACATACTTAAGTGCATCCATCTTTAGGAAAGTTAAATCACAACAGCACATGCTTAAATTAACTTTTGGAAATAAATGGACAGCTGGAGCAGAGCCTAAGGATTTAAGCTAAACCACACTGAAGTCAAATGCTATCAACTTCAACTGGCTTTGTGTTAGGTTCCCAATGCATCAGACGTATTGATTAATTAGCTCTTTTTCAGATGACAGGAAGCTTCTTGGAATCATGATGTTTGTGAGAATTCAATCTGTGTAGAAGAGTGTACTGTAATATAATTTCTACCAGGAGCTGTAGGGCAGTCTTTCGTTAGACACTCTGTGGTTTATACATTGATCCATAACCCTAAGACCCATGATATAGCTGCAGTTACACTGAAGATTGCTACACCTAATGTTCACAGGTTTGCATGTGCAGTTAGTTTTTGGGGAAAAAAACTGTTTTTTAGTATATTTTTAATCTCATCAAGCTACAATATATATCCATTGATGATCTGGATGAGCAAATAGAGTGCATTGTCAGCAAGTGTGCTGATGACACAAAACGGGAAGGAGTGACTGACACACCTGAAGGCTGTGCTGCATTCAGCAAGGCCAGGACAGCCTGGAGAATTGGGCAGGGAGAAATTTAATGAAATGTGAGAACGACAAGTGTAGAGTCTTGCATTTGGGAAAGGGCAACCCCATGGACCAGTATAGGTTGGGAACTGACCAATGTAGGAGAAAGAGATCTAGGAGTCCTGGTGGACAAAAGGATGATCATGAGCCAGCAATGTGCTCTTGTGGCCAAGAAGGACAATGGTATCCTGAAGTGTATTGGAAGGGGTGTGGATAGTAGGTCAAGAGAGATTCTCCTTCCCCTCTGCTCTGCCTTAGTGAGGCCACATCTCAAACATTGTGCCCAGTTCTGGTTGCCAGTTCAAGGACAGGGAACTGCTTGAGAGAGTGCCGCGCAGAGCTACAAAAGTGATTAAGGGAGTGGAAGATCTCCCTTATTGGGAAAGGTGAAGGGAGCTGGGTGTCTTTGGCTTGAAGTAGAGACTGACATCATTAAGTTTATAAATATGTAAAGGGAACACATCAGGAGGATGGAGCCAGGCTCTTTTTAGTGATGTCCAATGATAGGACAAGGGGCAATGGGTGCAAGCTGGACCATAGGAGGTTCCACATAAATGTAAGAAAACCTTGTCACTGAGAGTGTGACAAATCACTTGAACAGGTTGTCCAGAGGTGTTGTGGAGTCTCCGTCTCTGGAGACACTCAAAATCTTCCTGGATGCACTCCCGTGTGAGCTACTCTAGGTGATTCTGCTCTGGCAAGGAGATTGGATTAGATGATCTTTCAAGGCCATTTCCAACCCTTGACAGTTTGTGATTCTGTGGCTGTGTGATTCACACCAGGCAAATTTACAGAAAAGAAATTTATAGAAAGTTACATACCAGGTAGAAATTGTAACCACAGAACTAAAAAAAGCTTTGAGACAGGAAGAACACTAAACTGAGCTATCATCTGTAACTCCTCCTGCCCTTACTCTTCTTCAGCCATCAGTAGTGCTTCCCCAAACCAACCTGATTTTGGAAACAGATCATGGGGCTGGATGGGCCTTTGGTGGAGTGTGTGATGATGGCATGTTCCTACGTTCCAAAGTCACATCAAGAATTAATGCGTTTGCTTCATTTTCTGTTAAATTATTGCCATGTTTTTTAAATACAAAAATATAAAAATATTCTTCTCTTGATAATTAAATTAAAAGCTGACAGAAGACTAGAATATTTTCCTTTGAGACAAGATAAAGCTCAGGTAAAACAATAAGCTCTTTGATAACTTAATAAAGAGCAGATGGGTTTCCACAAGGCTAAATTTGAAGCACAGCAGCAGTAAAAGGTGTTTTATCCAAACTAAAACTTCTCTTTTACAATGTATAAGGTTAAGATAAGAAATACTAAGGATCATATTGACCCTTTACCTCCAGTAGTAATATCTGACAATGAAAGAGTTTATTTCAGAAGCCTTTTGGTTCATTTTAATTGTTCATAGAATGGATTCTGAGCTGGAAAGATTTGATCTCCCAAATGTAATACTCTCTTTAGCATTGCTGCAGGTGGTATGGCTTAAAGGGAAGACTGTGAAAGCCTACATGAAAATGGTTTCCCTGTGGAATTGTGCCTTTCTCTGAAATCTAAACACTGATGGTGAACTAATTCTGTACAGATAAAAAGCTTCAAGAACCCAAAGCACTTAGATCTACCCAGGAGGTTTTAATTTAAAAAATTATTGTTTTATTCTTGAGTAGAGTATTTCACATCTCTTTTGATACTGTAGGACATGAATTACTTCAGTAAATGTTTTTTAATGATGCTGAATGATCTTTCTTGTTTCTGCTCAAAAGTTCTGAACTCCTTAGCTTAGTGCCATACCAAATTTCAAAATGTGAGGATTTCTAAGAGAGGGAAGGCTATTTTATAATCTGCCTTACTGGTCTTTTTTTTTGGCAGTGAATTGGCATATTAAGCAATTTCAGCATCAGATAAGGGAAGAGCAATTGACTCCATCTATCTGGAATTATCCAAAGTCTTTGACACTGTCCTGCATGACATTCTGGTCACCAAACTGGAAAACTATAGACTTGAGGGGTGGTCCCTTTTTTGGGAGAGGAACCAGCTGGCTGGCCACACTCAGAGGGTTGTGGTCAGTGGCTCAATGTCCAGATGAAGATCAGTGAAAAGTAGTGTCCCTCTTATGTTAAGTATGTTAACAGTAAAAGAAGAGCTAGGGAGAATGTCCATCCACTGCTGGATGTAGGAGGGAATCTAGTGACCAAAGACAAGGAAAAGGATGAGCTGCTGAACAGTTGCTTTGTCTCACTGTTTGACAGGGACACCAGTTGCTCCATGGGGGTTGAGCCCCTGGAACTGGAAGACAGGGATGGGTAGCATAAATGTCCCAGGTTGAGACAACTGGGTTAAAAATCTTCTGGGGACTAGAAGATTGTTATTCAATCCCATAATTCTGCTATCTTGTTATAAGATCACAACAAGGTCACTTTGCTCTCCTTTCCTCTTCCTCCTGCCCTGTTTGTGTGGCGGGAGCCAATTTATCGGGAAGAACGTGTAAGCAGTAGGCCTCTTGGATGGCAGAGGCATTGGGGGTGGGGGGGAGGATTGGAGCACTGGGGAGTGTAGATCTAGTTTCTTTTGGGATGGGGAAGGATTTGCCTGGCATCTAGTCACTAGTGGTGTCACCCAGGGTTAAGTACTAAGGCTTGTCCTCTTTAGTATCTTTATCAATGATCTGGATGAGGTTACTGAATGTACCCTGAGTAAATTTGGAGATGACACCAAGCTGGGTGGCTGTGTCCATCTGTTAGAGGGTAGGGAAGCTTTACAACAGAATCTGAGCAGGTTAGATTGATCGGCCAAGGTTAATTGTATGATTCATGGAATCACAGATGTGTTCAGGTTGGAAAAGACTTTTGGGATGACCAAGACCAATTGATAGCCCTACTCTACAAGTTCACCCCTAAAGAATATCCCCATGCACCACATACAAACAACTTTTTAACACATCCAGGGTCAGTGACTCAACCAACTCCATAGGCAGCCCATCCAATGCCTGACCACTCTTGCTGGGAAAAAAAATCCCTAATATCTAGTCTAAACCTACCCAGTTACAGATGGAGGCCATTCCCTCTTGTGGGCATGCAGCCCAGAAAGCCAACCATATCCTGGGCTGCACCAAAAGAAGTGTGATCAGTAGGAGGAGGGAAGCGATCCTCCCCCTCTGCTCTCTCTTGTGAGATCCCACCTGGTGTACTGCATCCAGTTCTGCTGCCCCCAGAGTAAGAAGGACATTGAACTGCTGGAGTGAGTGTAGAGGAGGGCCACAAGGAGGGCCAGAGGGCTGGAGCACCTCCCCTGTGGGGACAGATTGTGAGAGTTGGTGCTGTTCAGCCTGGAGAAGTGAAGGCTCCAGGGAGACCTTATAGCAGACTCCCAATACCTGAAAGGGGCCTACAGGAAATCTGGGAAAGGAATGTAGTGATGGGATGACAGGGAGTGACTTTAAGCTTGAGGAGGGTAGATTTAGACTGGATATTAGGAAGAAATTCTTTACAGTGAAGGTGGTGAGACACTGGAACAGGTTGTCCATGGAAGTTATAGATGCCCTCTCACTGGAGGTGTTCAAGATAAGGTCGAATGGGGCCTTGAGCAACCTGGTCTAGTGATCTACTGTTATCCTTTTCATAGTGTTATACCATTAAGAGCATATGATCTTTGGATTGACATATGTCCACAGAGTAAGGCAAGAGAGGAAGAACCTGTTTCTTTAGTAGGTGATTAACAAGTCAGATAATTAATCCAGGAATTCCTGCTGTAAGTCAGATATTTTAGATAGGGATGTCTGTAGATACTTGTAAAGGTACTTAAAACCAGTGAAAATTAAATGCTAAAAGGAGCTAAAATTGCGCAGTACCTTTCTGTAAACCTCTTTGAAATTTAGTAGAAATGGATGATGATGTGCTTTCTGTAACACATGGAACAAGGTAATTCAGTTATGGAAAAGTATTCTGCAACTTATTTCATAAGGGCACTCTCTGAAAACGTAATTACACCAAATAAACTAGTGCTATCAGATCACTTTGGCTTAAACGTAAAAAACAAGCCCTTGGCTTGCATCCAGCCATTCTTTTGTTAAACCAAATAGTCCATGTTCAATTAAGAAGCTTAAGAAGGTATCTTTTGTTTTGGTGGGGAAGCTTGTGGAAATGAAGATTACTCCACTTTCTACACAGTTTCTGCATAATTCACCTTCCCCCAATAGAAATGTCTGCTCTGAGGAGTCAAATCATTCTAGCTTAAAATGACTTGCTATCTTTCTGTATTTTCATTTTTCTTTGAAGCTAAGTCTGTGAAAAGAACAAATTTCATGTTACACGCTGGTAGTTCTCTAATAACTATATTTGTTATAAAGTTGCACTCCAAAACACAGAAGCCTGACAGATATGCTTGACAAAATTTGACATAAATCAGACAAGACACTTAAATTTTGACTTATTTCCGCCACATATCCCCATGTCTTTGGAAAGCTTCCTCTGTTCTTCACAATTTATCTCTTGATGAGTGAACTCACCTTGAGTATTGTGTCCAGTTCTGGGCTCCTCAACTCAAGAGAGATGTTGAGGTGATGGAACGTGTCCAGAGAAGGGCAACAAAGCTGGTAAGGGGCCTAGAACACAAACCCTATGAGGAGAGGCTGAGGGAGCTGGGCTTGTTCAGCCTGGAGAAGNCATGCTTATCTTAGTTATGAATATGGTAGTTGCTAAAAAAACCTTTCTATTTAAATTTAAAAGGTATCTATAGACTGTGCTCTCAAAGACATGGATTTATTTTACCTACCTTTAGTCAGACTAATTATCATATGTGCTACTTGTGCAGGCTTTTTCTCAATAGTTATTGCAAGGATATAGCAAATTTCAGAGGGTAAATTTTAAGATGCTCTCAGAACTGATGAGGATTGCAAGAGCAATCATTTTAGTTGTTAGTATCATAGTTATGTACATGGAGTCATACCTGTCAATAAATTAAATTGTTAACTGTTATAAGTTGGTATTTTCCATGTGCTTTACTCTTTTTTAGTGTGGGTAGCAATTACAGAGAAGCTAAAATGGTTGTGACTTCAGTCTGAGCAGTGTAAGACCGTAAATTATTGTTTGCATTATAAAGGCATGCATGCATTTAAGAGAATTTTATTAGCATTCATTCAAGAAGAAATTACCTTCTAAGAACAATTTTGCTCTGTAACTCCGGTTTCAGCCTTTCGGCCTTGACAAAATGCTAGTGAGGAATATTTTTTAACTATGATTTTTTTTGCTAACACAGAAAGAAGAAAAATAGTGTCTTAAATATCTTCTTGTGATAATTTGGTGGAAAATACATACTTGAGACTTCATTGATTTTTTAAAAGTTTTATACATTTCTAAGAAAAAAGTAGACTTTCACATCTACAAGGAGAGGCTGAGGGAGCTGGGATTGTTCAGCCTGGAGAAGAGGAGGCTCAGGGGAGACCTTATTGCTGCCTACAACTACCTGAGGGGTGGTTGTAGCCAGGAGGAGGTTGCTCTCTTCTCTCAGGCAGCCAGCACCAGCACAAGAGGACACAGCCTCAAGCTACACCAGGGGAAATTTAGGCTTGAGGTGAGGAGAAAGTTCTTCACTGAGAGAGTCATTTGCTACTGGAATGGGCTGCCCAGGGAGGTGGTGGAGTCGCCGTCCCTGGAGCTGTTCAAGGCTAGATTGGATGTGGCACTTGGTGCCATGGTCTAGCCTTGAGCTCTGTGTTAACAGGTTGGACTTGATGATCTGTGAAGTCTCTTCCAACCTTGGTGATACTGTGATCTCAATTACATAATGCCTATAAAGCAGTATTGTTCAGTCAGAAACAAACAAACAGAAAAAGCCCAAACAAACCAGAAGTGTTTCAGAATTTAATTTGCATAGCACATGCAGATGTAGTAGTTCTAAAGTCAGCCTGGTTCAGAAACATACTTACTTTTGAGTATCAACAACTTGAATTGTCAATTCCCAACACTTAGAAAGAGAGATTGGATTTGAAATAGTCATTTTCACACTAGATATTTCATTTCTGCCAATGCTCATTGTTAGGTTAGACAATACCATTTTTCTTAGAGTGTTTATGAAAGATGAATGACACTTTAAATGAAAACAGACCAATGACATATGAGGAACTTATTCTCCAACTTTAACTGAAATTCAAAAAACCGAACAATTTTCATTCATTATATTACATTGCAATCCACTACTGCCACTAGTTTATAATACAGCTGGACGGAGTGGGAAATTTCCTCTCCTTCTACCTCTTTGTGAGATTCTAGTCCAACAAGTACCAGGAGTACTGTGTGCAGTTCTGGAGCCCCCAACACAAGAAGGACATGGAACTGCTGAAGCCAGTCCAGAGGAGAGCCACAAAGATGATCAGAGGGCTGCAGCACCTCTGCTATGAGGACAGGCTGAGAGAGTTGGGGCTCTTCAGCCTGGAGAAGAGAAGGCTTCGAGGAGACCTTATAGTAGCTTTCCAGTATCTGAAGGGAGCCTACAGGAAGGCTGGGGAGGGACTATTTACAAGGTCTGGTAATGTCAGGACGAGGGGTAATGGGTTTAAACTGGAAGAGGGGAGATTTAGACTGGATATTAGGAGGAAGTTCTTTACAGTGAGGGTGGTAAGACACTGGAACAGGCTGCCCAGGGGGGTTGTGGATGCTTCCTCCCTGGAGGCGTTTAAAGCCAGGCTGGATGAGGCCTTGAGCAGCCTGCTCTAGTGGGAGGTGTCCCTGCCTATGGCAGGGGGTTGGAGCTGGNCCTTCCACCTTCTCCCACCCCTCAACCTTACCCCAGACGTTGCCTTGTGCCCTAAGGAAGAATGGAGGGTTGGCCAGGGTGGGGTAGGAAGCAGGTGGAATTATCAGAGAGACGGAAAGTGAGGTTAGAGAGAAAAATGCAGCCCAGAGCTTAGGCAGTGCCCGGACTCTTTATCTATGTTTATACTCCTGTTCTTTTACATCTCAGAAAGTCTGTGACTGAAGTAGACATCACCACTGTTTCTCTTTCACAACCTGTGATCTAACCCTTCTCACCAAAACATTCTAGCTAGCTTCAAACTAGCACAAAATTTTATCTGGAGAAAAGGATTAATTGATAAAGAGTGAAAATGGAAAAGATGTCTGTAGGTTTTAGTGTAATGTTTTACTGTAGATCTGAGAATTTCTAACCTGAACATCTTATGCAGGTGTCCTATACAAAAATGACCAGTTTTGTGAGCTTTAAGTCTGAACACAAATACATATTTATATGCTCTAACAAGTGATGTTTTTCTGCTTCAATGCCATTTACTCTGTCAGTTGCTTACTGGAGTAAAGCAAACAACATGGAGCTCGAAGCAGAATAAAAGATAAGAAAGGCATTGCTATATATGTTGTATTAATGAACAAATATAATAAAAGAAGACAGAGAGAATGAGTTTTCCATTTGATTTCATGGTGATTTATCATTGAGCAACCTTTCTTTCCACATGATTTCTTTCCCTAATTCCTGCAATTGGAATACATAATTTCATTGAAAGTGATGCTGTCAGAAAGTGTTTTATTTTGGGAATGGTTTTCAGAAAAATGGGAAATCACATTGAATAGGGTCTAAATAAAGTATCTGACCTTTTTTTCTCTAAGTGATTAGTTTCTGCTATATGTCACAATATAAAATCTAAAAAATAAAGAATACAAGAATGAGGTTTGTTTTCAGTGCATTTTTTCCTTAAAATGCTTGGTTTTACCTGAGCTGTTTTGTTGTTCTTGGATTAAAAAGGAAAATTGCATATGGTTTCTGCATTTTAAGCCTTAATCAAGTCAGTGTATCAATTGTAACAGAACTGCTGAATGCAATTTACTGCCATTTGAGAATAATTAAGACATCATGCTTCAACAGAAACGTGTCAAGTGTCACAAGGTTACTTGCAACTTGTTGTTTCCTTATCTGAGAGTCAATCTTCTCTTGAACAGTGAGTCTGTTGGGGTGTTGACTTTGAATAAGGCAATCTTTCTTGCAGAGGAGACTTTAGGAAATTATGGAGGCTGTTAGAGATTTTGTTCTTACTTTGTTCTCTATGAAAAGTCAATTTATGCTAGATCTAATTTTTCTTCTGATAGACATCTGTCACATCATCATTTCTGGAAGCAGGGATTACTACTAAGATTTTTTTTTTTAGGGGTACATAGACAAATACAAATATTTAACTGTAGTTTGCTTCCGTGCTTCAACTACAGAGGGTTGCTTTGGGGGTTGGTTTACAAGGCTACAAATTTCATCAGTGCTACTTTCAAAAGAAGACTATAACAGTGGCAGAAAATACATTAATCTTTTATCATTTATTTGACCTATGGCTACATCACTGAGGCAGTCCTATCACAGGATGATGGGTTTGCAGTCAAATTGAGACAGATGTGTATTCTGGCATGCTGTATACACATATGTAAAATGAAAACACCAAAGATAAAATAATAAAAGGTGTTTTTTAAGGAGGCTGTGGCTGCACCTCAAAAAATGGACAACGCTCAGCCAGAGACAGAGTTCTGTTGCCCTTGGTGGGTCTTTGTTCATTTGGCCGTTATTGGAGGAAAGAAAAGGGAGTTTTATTTTTAAAATACTGTGGGCTCTGTGTATGTTCAGACCAGAGAGACTATGAGTGAACTTAAACCTGGGCTTGTTCTGAATGTTTGGGGTGATACTGAAATCTACTCTAACCAGTACAGCTGATCGCTGAAGAGACAGAGATGGTATAAAGAAAACTTTGAAGAAGAAAGAAAAACATAAAGGGTGTCCACTAAGGTTACTTTATGTAAGGAAAAAAGATACTGACTTTCACATGTCTTGGTGTGCACTTTTGAGCATTGCTTCTTAGTATGAAGGGTAGCACGGAAAAACAGCGATAATGAAAGTAGAGAAACATATTTTTTGATTACAAAGACTCAGTGCAAACACAGTACTGTTTTTTGAAGTCTTTTTTATTTGCTTACTCTAAAATGCTGTAAAAGATTGATGCAGGACAGATTAATTTGCATACTGAGACTTCCACAATATATATTCCTGAATTTGCACCAGGCTTGTGTTTTCATTACTGGTCTTAGTGGCAGAAGATGGATGCACAATAAAAATAGTTTCTCTAAGTTCTCTGTCTCGCTCTGAGATTTTGTTCTGCTTTGTGAATTTTAAACCTGGCAAAAGTTTTAAAACATTTCAACAAACACAATGCTATCATCTGCTGATGAAAAATGTTATCTTTAGGAGACAGGAACAAAGCACAGCCTTAATTTGACTCTTGCTCCGCTGTGCACTGTTTCTTCTGTGCTATATTCTGTGTATTGAAGCAGAAACTGAATATATGACTTAGTTGATTATAAGTGCTCTTTTACAGACATTTTCCTATATTGCAGTGCTTTCACATTTTGTGCATTTCTTTCTGTATTACATAAAATATAGGGATTGCATAAGTAGTGAGGTGATTCATTGAATTTGAAAGAAAATATTAAACAAGAGGATCTCCTTTAGGTTTTATGAATATTTACAAAAATAAAAGTGGTGTAGAGTAAAAGGGATTAGTGGGGGGGGTGGGTTTTTTTGGTTGGTTTTGTTGTTGGTTGTTTGCTTTTGTTTGTGTGATAAGGAATGCACTCTCACTGAAAGTAGAATATTTAGAATTCTAGATCTAGATTCAATTTCTTATGTAAGTGCACAAATAAAATTGTACACTTGTCTGTCTGTATTTACATTCTTTTCACTGGAGTTATTCTAACATGCTGGTAATGCTTCGTAGGGCCTACAGCATTGTAGATCATCTGAAAACGTATGTCTGGGCAATCAATATATTCTTGGGTTATGCAATTGACATCTAGTAACAAGAATAAAGGCCTTGCTACAGAAATCAATAAATATGCACTGAAAGGCTTTTTACTGTGAAAAAGTTTGTGCTGACCTTGCAGCACAAAACCTTCTTGAAGACCAGCTCATTTTAAACTTTCTTCTTAGGCAAATGTAGTGTCTCTGACACGGTTTGGTTAAAAGCGCAGTGTTTCCAATTCCACGAGAGTCTCCCACGGGAATTCAGTATTTGTAAGCTGTCAGATGCATGTAGAACTATGTTCATCGTGAGGTTTACATAAAGTATAGCCCACTTTGGAACCATTTCTGGTCACTTCCTATTTTTGCTGACAAGGCTTTTGTTAGGTTTCCAACTTAAAATGCAGTAGAAAGATGACCCCCTGGCTGTGAAAAGACTTAAACATTGTAAGGTTCACCCTCAGGTATGGTAATGTTTTGGCAGGACTGGTTTGTAAAACTTGTTGTTGGAGGCACCCCTAGACTGATGCTTTCTGATAAGGAAGAAGGTGTTGTAAGGAAAATTAGTTGGATCGAGAAGTTTGTTCACGATGGATACAGTGGAGTCCTGTAAAACTTTATTTGAATAAAGGGAGAGTCCACAGGACAGATCCCTGTAGGGTCTCTCAAATTGCTGGAATTACAGCTTCCCTTTTATCCTAAATTCCTGGAACCAAATTTCCCTATCTCTTTCCCCATTGGCTGAGGTACTCATGATTTACAATCTTCTCTATACGCTTACTACATGTACCCCCCCTTTACACATAACTCCCCTGCATTATATGTAGTAAGTTTATTTAAATTAGTTTCTTCACTTCTCTGGGTGAAGAAGTAAATATTCAGTAGTCTACTGAGCCTGCCTGCTCTGTCCTGAAAGTTCAGAAGTTCAGGCTGTGTTCAATATCTGTTATCTTCAGACAGCCACCCCACTGATTTACAGCAAAACCCAGACAAGGTCCTCAGCAGAGGCCCATTGTGATTTACATACACATAGATAAGGTGAACTGTCTGATTCTTTCTTTGTAATTTCAACTCTCCACAATTCCTCATTTGTAAATTTGTAAAGACACCACCCACCTTAATCCTATCAGTGTTAGTCTTTGCTGAACAGGCTGAGTAGGTTGCACTGAGACAGGACGAATCCCCATTGCTCAGCAGAGTTCTGTTTTGTGGTACAAGTCACCTCTCCAGAAAAAAGGCTGCTGTCACAGAGCATTGCTGAGCAAACACAGACTCAGAAGAGAAACGACATATGGTTGGGCTCTACAGAAAAGTAGTTGTGAGATTCTTTAAATGAAGAAAATCTGCAAAAATTTCCCCAAATGGCAAGAAAGGGCCAGTCCAAGGATTATGGGGCTGTCAAAAGGTTCTTGTCTGTAGGGACAACAGGGAGATAACCTGCAATGTTTTCCATGATTCCTTTTAAAGTTTCCTGCAGTGGAACACATTTCAAATCAGTAATTTAATTATTTCAGTTTGTCTTGGAAATGCATTACGTTGTGTTAAAGAACTTACAGACTGTCATAGAATCATAGAATCATAGAATGGTTTAGGTTGGAAGGGACCTCAAGGATCATCCAGCTCCAACCCCCTGCCATAGGCAGGGACACCTCCCACTAGAGCAGGTTGCTCAAGGCCTCATCCAGCCTGGCCTTAAACACCTCCAGGGAGGAAGCATCCACAGCCTCCCAGGCCAACCCGTTCCAGTGTCTTACCACCCTCACTGTAAAGAACTTCCTCCTAACATCCAGTCTAAATCTCCCCTCCTCCAGCTTAAACCCATTCCCCCTCGTCCTGACATTCCCAGACTTTGTAAATAGTCCCTCCCCAGCCTTCCTGTAGGCTCCCTTCAGATACTGGAAAGCCACTCTAAGGTCTCCTCGAAGCCTTCTCTTCTCCAGGCTGAAGAGCCCCAACTCTCTCAGCCTGTCCTCATAGCAGAGGTGCTTCAGCCCTCTGATCGTCATGGAGATGTGGTTTGTTAACTGAAGACGAAAGTTTGACGTGCCTTCAAAAAGTGATATGCATGTGTATGTGATGCAAATTTAACTTCCACCTACATAAACAGGCCATAAATTGTGTGATATGGGGTGCAAAAGCTACCTATTGGCACTTCCTCTTGTGTGTAGGCTCAGCAGAAGACTGGTTCATTCTTTAAGTTGAGATAAAGCTGTGTTGCAACTTCTCTCTTCAAAATTCAAGTAATATTTAGTTCAGATATGATTCCGCTTAACAGCCCTGATTCTAACATGACACTCCTGTAACATAAGAATTAACTTTGCTTTTCAAATCCTTCTTACATGTGGCTTCTGTAAATGGAAATAGGCTGGGGAAATTAATAATCTCTTCAGAATCAATTCAGTGAGACTTTTCTGTGAGCTTGACTGAATATGCAAGGCTGCAAATGGACTTAGGTATTTGATGGATTGTAAAACATTTTTGTATGTTTTAATGTGGTGAGGTTTTCCTGGGTTTGGGTTGGGTTTGTTGGGTTTTGGGTTTTTTTTGTTTGTTTGTTTGTTTTCTTTCCTCACTTCTCTCTCTCAGTCGGTAGAGCATGAGACTCTTAATCTCAGGGTCGTGGGTTCGAGCCCCACGTTGGGTGCCAAAATAAAAGATGTGATGGTTTGGGTGTTCCCCGCCCCCCACATTTTTAGAAATCACCCAGACTAGACTCAGTCGGCTCTGGAAATTTGAATGAAGCTTATATTTACAGCTAGCAAAATTTACAAGCAGATATTTACAGTATATACAGATATATACAGAAATACACAATGTAAAAGGTAATACAAACACAGTTCCCCTCCCAGAAATCTGAGTCCCCAGGAGGGGCTCTCAACCACCCTCTCACCTTCCCCCTACCCCTCTCAACCTTACCCCAGTCCTAAGGAAGAATGGAGGTTTGGCCAAGGGGGTTAAAAAGCAAGGTGAAGCAGCCAAGCAAAGGGAGGGTGAGGCTAGAAAGCAAGATGGAGTCCAGCCAGCAGCCACGAGCTCCCCAGCAGGCAAAAGCAGAAGAGAACAGCCCAGCACGCAGTGCGGAGCAAAAGTGACCTAATCTTTGTTTTGCCTTTCTTTTGTACACATCTCAGCAAGACTGTGAGGGAAGTAGACACCATTGTTTTCATTTTCCAGCCTATCATCTAGTTCTTCTTGCCAAAACATGCTAGCTAGGCTCAAACTAGCACAAGTAGCAGAAACAGAAAAGTTCTAGCTCCTGAAACAGCAGGAATGATATTGGCATATTAGCTGAATAGCAAATTCACAATAATTTGAAATGTATGACTAAGGAAAGTGGCTGATGAAATGTTTTTCACTGAACTGTTTTTAGTAGTAATTTGTTTTTAATAGTAATTCTAACAAGAATTTTGATAGTAATGGGAAAAATCTGAGATCTTGTGTAAAAAAATATGTATTATGCTTGTTGTTTGTTTACTCCTTTCAATTACATTTAGAAGAGCTTCTGCTAAGGGACAATTGTATAATACTGTTTTCTTATTTTATGTTTTCTCACAAGTTTAAGTCTGAAGCTGCTGTCTCTAAGTTATGCTTATGTGTGTAAATCACAGTGTTTCTAAGAATATTCTGCTGGCCATATTTGTCACTGAACCAGAACTGAAACTAATATTTGTAGGTCAGTACCATGGGAAGAAAAGGCCTATTGTTTACTGTTCTTCAAGCAACATAAAGCAGAGTGAAAACTCAAGAGCTGACAAAAGCATAAACCATTCGGTTTGACTGTACAGTAGAATTTATGTTTGATTTTAAAGACTGAACATTGTTGTTTGGGCTCTGACAAAGATATATTTATAGTTTTGATCAAAGCTTTGATCAAAGCACTTATAAAATAGTAAAACCCTGTGGAAACAACTCTTCCTATTATCACAAACAGCATCTGCTTGCTTTGTCTTCTGAAGCTCTCCCATCTGTAGCAGTGATTTTGCACATTATCACTTCCCTTATAACTTTGAAGCATGAGTAAATGTCACTTTCCACTTCTAGAACAAGGACAAGATATGCCCTTAAGATTGAACATGTGTTGCTCATGATTTGCAATTTGTCATTCATACATCTGATTATTCTTCTGCTAGAAAGAAAAGTGAGTTATTGTTGCTATCTCTATTATATTTAAGACTGAGACTTGCATATCTTCATTGATTTTTTTAATGATATTTTATCTTCCAGCTATGTACAAATAATCCATGAATTATATTTCCCCAGTGTAATGTCACTGCAGCAGTCTTCATCTTTTTCTGTAAGTTCTTTTCTGATTTCTTGACACCTCATTGTGAAACATTTGGGTTCTAATGCTTTGAAGTACATCACTTTCTAACCAAGGACTTTTCTTGCTCAGCAGCTAGATTTCTAGCTCAGACGTAGGGGAGAGGTGAACATTCTAGGGATAGGCCATAGAATGGCAACAATGGATAAGTTAATATAACTTCATTGGGGCATCAAGAACTTTTATGTCTGGAAGCACAGCTTGTACTCACCCCTTGCTGGCTTCTGCTACTTCAGCTGCGCCCGCTGCTATCTTCCCCCGCTGCTGTTTTGGCTGCTGCTGCTTTGCTGCTTCGCTACCGCTTGACTCCCTTCCTGTCTTCGTTAAGGTTGTTATATCTCTGTAGTAGTCTATTTTTCCTTATACTGTTATATTTAAACTATAAGAAATACAATGTCACTTTTCTCTGACTTTCCAAAAAAATCTGTGGTGTGGTGAGTTTATTCTACTGGGGGAGGGATCCACCCTAACCGGGGACACCCTGACACAAAGCTTATGAAGATGTCATTAGTTTCAGGTCTGGTCTGTATATTAAGTTGCCACATAAGATCTCTGATTTCATTGGAAACTGATGTTACAGATACATTTAGTTACCTATTAATTCACCCTTTCCATAATCCTAAAGCTATTGGCCACACATTCCCAAGCTATTGGCCATACACATTGTTTCTGCTCCTTGGTAGACTCAGCTGGTCCTAGACAAGGTGAGAAGCCGAGTGAAAGAAAGTCATACAATAGAATAGAATAGAATCAACCAGGTTGGAAGAGACCTCCAAGATCATCCAGTCCAACCTAGCACCCAGCCCTATCCAGTCAACTAGACCATGGCAGCACCAAGTGCCTCATCCAGTCTTTTCTTGAACACCTCCAGGGACGGTGACTCCACCACCTCCCTGGGCAGCCCATTCCAATGCCATTCACTCTCTCTGTGCAGAACTTCCTCCTAACATCCAGCCTAGACTTCCCCCAGCACAACTTGAGACTGTGTCCCCTTGTCCTGTTGCTGGTTGTCTGGGAGAAGAGACCAACCCCCACCTGGCTACAACCTCCCTTCAGGTAGTTGTAGACAGCAATGAGGTCTACCCTGAGCCTCCTCTTCTCCAGGCTAAACAACCTCAGCTCCCTCAGCCTCTCCTCATAGGGTTTGTGTTCCAGACCCCTCACCAGCCCTGTTGCTCTTCTCTGGGCACGTTCCAGCACCTCAACATCTCTCTTGANTGGTGTCATCTGCAAACTTACTGATGCTGGACTCAATCCCCTCATCCAGATTGCCAATAAAGACGATCTCATGATGTGAGACAGGCTGGCTCTTCAGACAGGGGATCTTTATCACAGACACCTCTGCTTCAAAGATCCCAACTAGCCCTCTTCCACAAAAAGTGAGGTGCTGCATTCCCTCCACATCTCCTAACCTGGAAAATATGCAGCTTGTGTGGATTGTGCTCAACACCTGGGAGGTCTGAGGCTAAGGGCTGAGGTTTTCTTTTTCTTGCTTGTACGATTGACTGTTTTCTAAGCATAGAGAGTACAGCTGCACAGCATGTTCAGGAGTATGTGATTTGTGTGAAAGATGTTTTTTATTTAGTCTGGGTTGTGCTGTTCTCACTGAATTTTTTGTTTTAAATATGATTCTCTGTTTAGGTATCTCAAAGCAAAAGCAGAAAGCGTGCTCTATGATGATTCCTCTTTAAAAATGTTGATCTTTTTCATCACTTTCCAGATGATAGCTTTCCATTCTGTTCAAGAATAAAGAAATCCCACTACTGTCAACTGCTGAGGCAATGGAAAGGAACAACAAAACAGAGATGCCCAGCAGAAATAGTGACCTGACACTACTACTAAGATTGCCAGTGTGCTGCTTTCGAGTGCTAGTTTCATGCACCATTAAACAAAGGCTTCTTCAATGCTTTTGCAAAAGGACACTTTCCCTTATACACTGTAGATACTTTGGCTAAATTCCACTTTTACAATTAATTGTGATGTGACATGATGTTCTATTTTAATCATGTATCTCACTTACATCTAACTTTACCTTAGTTGTGAGACCTGTTTCCGTCTGGGAATCCCTTTTGCATTTCTTTGCTCAAAGTCCACCTTTTACATTCTGCTCTCTATAAGCCTTATGTAACTTGAACCACTTAGAATTCTGTATAATCATCTCTCTACCTAGTTGAGGTAAATTATAAATCCTTGGAAAAAAAGGTTTTAAAAGTTTTTAGTTTTTCATTCCTTTCGGTTCTAGACACAATATCAATTTTGAGGTATTTTCTGTGGAACCATCACTAAAAATATTAAATTTGGCCCATTTACCAGTCATTATTTCTATCATGTATTATTTCTGATGCAAATGTCCTGGTAGGGCATAAATCCTGCCAGGACAGTTTAACCTTTACCCTCCTGCTCCTGCTGCGGGTCCAGGAGTGGAGTTAGATAAGCAAACAATATGGGTTTGTTCGAGCAAAGCCTTGAGGGCCAGGCGCTTAGCACCATGTGTCGAGTATCTTGTGCTGCCCCTCAATATGCCTGCATGGTCACATAAGGCATGAAACTTTGAATTGATTGGCCAGAACAATGATGCTAGTGCCTGTTGGCCAATTTCAGTTTCACAATTACGTATTTAATGGAGGGTGATTTAGAAACCCTACCTTTCTGTGCTGGCCCTCCACTGAGAGCAGCACACCATTCATGGCTTGTTAACTGGGAATCGTGGCGGCTATGTGTACACAATTCTCACTAGGTTAGCAGCAGCAACTCAGTTCTTCTCTCCTTCCCTCTGCCTGGAATAATTTGTATTTTACCCCAGGATCATTATCATGAGTTTTGGAAGCATCTTTGTACAGGAGACTTATTCGGGGACCAAAGTATCATAATGGAGTTAATGCTAAGGCTCCATAAGCATAGTTAGAATTTCCCTGTTTTCACATTCCTATTTTCCAAGTTCTGATTCTTTAAACTGTTTAATTCTCTGCAACTACTTCCTGTCAACCAAAAATCCAAAGAATCTCAGGCTGACCACCACAGGAAAACTGCAAGTCTGAGATCAGCGAAGCATCTTCCTGTCTTCAGTGATACAGACAGCGGTGGTGATGAGGATTTCCTCCCACAGAGAACAGTCTGTCTTGTGATACAACAGGAGACCACTGCCAGTAGTCGTGGCCAAAGCACTACAGTCAAGAGGATTCACCTATTCACAGAGGAGCAGCTGAGAGGCTTCCAGGAAACCTTTTCCCACAAACCAGGTGAATCCCCCCTAGATTTTGTATTCAGAGTATCAACCTCTGGGGGTGATCAGATCTTCCTCAGTGCTGAATGTTTAAACTGTTTAATTCTGTGCAGCTACTTCCTGTCGACTGAAAATCCAAAGAATCTTAGGGAATTTTCCTGAATGTTTGACTATTAATAATAAAAAATAATAGTCATACAGAAATTAATATTCATAATTCATAACAGTTACTTTTGGATACAGCAGATTTCTATTACATTTTGAGCAGTCAAAAAATGTAGTATTAAAAAATTAATATTTTCCTTCCCAAAATATATTCCTTAGAAGTGAAGAGGTAATATTAGCATGCTAAAGGATCATTAGAACACAATAAATATGCAAATCTAATTTCACATTGCAAACACCTGACCTGAGGAAAGAAGGGAAAAACAGCACTTTGATGTATTCTAAAGTAATAAACCTCCCCCATTTCCTTACACAAGTGAGGAACCTACCAAACACACATTTTACAGGTTGATTGTACATAATAATTAGCATGTTTTGAAAACATGTTTTCCTTATTCCTCTCACAGCTTCATACTTCCACATACTTGGTAGTGACAACAGGCTAAGGTAATCCCATTCCCCAACCTTTCCTTTTATTTATCAAGTATTGTTTTCTAGTTTAATTCCTAATGTAAGATCATTTGAATAACCTCTGTAGGTGAGGTTCTCCCTTTTCTATTTGGAGCACTTTGTCTCTGAATGGCTGTTTTTGCTCCCCATTCTTTGTAAAATAAAGGCCTGAGTATAAACTGCACAGAAGGATCTAATTCACCTACAATATTTCAAAAGTCTCTCAAATGCTCATTAAGAGCTACCAATACCTTTTTCATGGGACACAGAAACCTCCCCTGCATCCTTTAATTACTTGTTAACATGGGGCACTTACAAAGGGTCAAATTATTTCCATATAAATTGAAGTAGAAAGTATTTATCCTGATGAGAGAGGTAATTGTAAAGCAATTTTATAAATTCAAGGGAAATAAAGGCTGGTAGTGTGAAATATGTAGCCCTAGGCTAATAGACATATTTTGCATTATAAGCAATTACTGATTTCTTCCAGTTATCAGTAGAAGCACAGTGGTAAACAACAGATTTGATTCACTTGTGATCTGTGACACTGATGATTGTTAAACCAAGCTTCTGTAAGGTTTGTAGAATATTGCTGAGTTCTGTGTTTGAAAGTTACTTAGTTTGAAGGGAAGACAGAGCGCCTGTTTACATAACCACCTCTACAACAGGAAGGAATCAGCCCCTATGTTCTGCTGCAGAATAGGAATAACAGCATTTTCATGGAACTATTTTGTAGCAGTAGGGAACCTTCCTCAAAGTAAAATAGTTTTGTTAGCCGGTGATAAAGTAAAATGGAAATGAACAAAATATTAGTTATCCAGATTTTCTGGTTAAAACCACTTTCACTAGAATGCTTTACTACAAGTTAATTTACTGCAGTATTTTATAAAGAGTAGAAGCATAAAAGAATAGAAATTGCAAGTAATAGATCTGTAAGTATCTACACCATAGATCTGTAAGTATTCACCACCAGAGAGTGGTGGTGAATGGTGCCACATCCAGCTGGTGGACGGTCACTAGTGGCGTCCCTCAAGGGTCAGTGCTGGGCCCCATCCTCTTTAACATCTTCATAGATGATCTGGATGTGGGCATTGAGTCAGTCATCAGCAAGTTTGCAGATGACACCAAGCTGGGGGCTGATGTGGCTGGGTTGGAGGGCAGAAGGGCTCTGCAGCGGGACCTTGACCGCCTGGACAGATGGGCAGAGTCCAATGGGATGGCATTCAATGGCTCCAAGTGCCGGGTGCTGCACTTTGGCCACAACAACCCCATGCAGAGATACAGGCTGGGGTCGGAGTGGCTGGAGAGCAGCCAGACAGAGAGGGATCTGGGGGTGCTGATTGATACCCGCCTGAACATGAGCCAGCAGTGTGCCCAGGTGGCCAAGAGAGCCAATGGCATCCTGGCCTGCATCAGGAATGGTGTGGCCAGCAGGAGCAGGGAGGTCATTCTGCCCCTGTACTCTGCACTGGTTAGACCACACCTTGAGTACTGTGTTCAGTTCTGGGCCCCCCAGTTTAGAAGGGACATTGAAATCCTTGAGTGTGTCCAGAGAAGGGTGACGAGGCTGGTGAGAGGCCTCGAGCACAGCCCTATGAGGAGAGGCTGAGGGAGCTGAGGTTGTTTAGCCTGGAGAAGAGGAGGCTCAGGGGAGACCTTATTGCTGCCTACAACTACCTGAGGGGTGGTTGTAGCCAAGGGGAGGTTGCTCTCTTCTCTCAGGCGGCCAGCGCCAGAATGAGAGGACACAGCCTCAGGCTGTGCTAGGGGAAATTTAGGCTCGAGGTGAGGAGAAAGTTCTTCACTGAGAGAGTCATTGGACACTGGAATGGGCTGCCCAGGGAGGTGGTGGAGTCACCGTCCCTGGAGCTGTTCAAGGCAAGGTTGGACGTGGCACTTGGTGCCATGGTCTAGCCTTGAGCTCTGTGGTGAAGGGTTGGACTTGATGATCTGTGAGGTCTCTTCCAACGCTGATGATACTATGATACTGTGATACTATGAAGTAAAGAACTTGATAACTGCCTATCTCTCTTACTGCAGAACATCTGTTGAGTTAATTTGGCTTAGTACCAGGCTGGTACAGTCTAAGGAAACTAACTGCCAGTCACTGAGACTTTGACAAAATGATCCTCTTGCATCATTCTGGACAAAGTTTTATATGACAACATTGGCCCAATCTAGACAGACTGCTTTTTTTTTTTTTTTTTTCTAATATAAATTGCAGACTTAGGAAATTTTTATTAACTTTGGGATTGTTTGCAAGTAATTTACTTAAAATATTTTTGCATAAGTTTGTTTTACATGTCATTCATAAAAATAATAGATAGATCTGGTTTGCAGTTAGAATTGTAGTAAATAATTGGTGTGTTATCAACCATATCACTTTTGAGTACTTTTGGTGATGAAAAACTGTCACATAGATTGCACTTGTTCAGCATTAGCTTGCATTACATAAAGACAGAAGTTAGACTTTTTTTTATCTCTCCATATGAAGGAGGAAATAGATATAAATATTTGGACCATTGCTTTTTTCCAGTCCCTAAAACCATCAGACATAGATTGCACTTGTTCAGCATTAGCTTGCATTACATAAAGACAGAAGTTAGACTTTTTTTTATCTCTCCATATGAAGGAGGAAATAGATATAAATATTTGGACCATTGCTTTTTTTCAGTCCCTAAAACAGTCAGATCTTGAATCCATGAAAAAGAAGCATGGCAGTTCCCATGAGCTTCTCATAGTTATTTCAGAAATGAAATGAAGCCTCCAAGTTAGTTTAATACCAATGTATTGCTGCTTCTAGATCAGAGAAAGTAAAAATGAAATAAAGTACTGAGTTATGATGGTCCAAGTCTATGTCAGCAAAGTATGCTTCTAGTAAGCAGATTTGTATCATTTCATCCATGGTTCTGGGTTTTAAACAGTGTTATGGGTTGGGGTGGATCCCTGCCCCGATAAGTTATTGTAAATCTGCCCCAGAGAGCAAATTCACCACAACTCAGGATTTGGAAAGTCAGAATATTATATTTTTACAATTAGACTAAATATAACAGTATATATAGAAAAAAAACCCCAAACCAACAAACAACCAAACCAACAAACAAACAAAAACCAACCCCGAAACCCCACAAATAAACTATTGCAGAATATAGCAACCTTAGACGAAGTAGAGATGAAGCAAGCAGCACAGCTAAGCCAAGCAGCAGCGGTAGGAGAGATAGCAGCAAGAGCAGCAGGAGTGTGAAAAAGATACAAGCTGTGCTTCCAGACATAAAGTTTTCAATGCTCCAGTGAAATGGTATTAACTTACCTGTTGTTGCCATTTTGTGGCCTGTCCCTGCCATGTTTACCTTTTCACTCAGACACTGCCGTATTTTCCCTCTTACAATCAGTGTCTAAGTTTCTCTGTTCCTAATATTTTATGTCTAATCTAGAAATCTATCTCAAATGGCCACAAGTAGAGTACCTCTTTGTACCACTGTTGTCTCTGGTCAAATGAAATTGGGTGTACATACAGCTGTTGCTCTTTTACAGTTGGTAGATGTCTAAGAAAGCTATAGATGAACTCTACTAAGCAAAGATCAGCAAGCTTTACACCTGTGGGAAAAGGCAGAGGAAATTCCCATGGCAGATATGCATTTTATTTCTCTTCAGATTACACAGACCTCAAAGGATGAAGACCTGACTCCCCACTTGAGGTTTTTGAAAAAGTCATGCAGGACCTTAAGTGGATTTGAGAGAAATCAGGTTTGAGAGTATTGAGTCATACCTGCACCTTTTCTTACCAATGCTAGGAAATATGACCATAGAGTGAAACTGATGTTTTCTAGGGAAAAAGTAGAGTTAAAAAACTTTTGAAGGGCTTAAAAAATTCTCCAAGTTATTTTGTAAATTTGAAAAAGAGCCCCCAGGAGACATGCAAGTCTTCATTCTTTTTAATAATTGCACTAATCATTGTACAATTGGCATTGGGAATTGATCTCTACTTATGGAAGAAGAATGTGCCAGTATCTAATTGGATACAGCTGTACACTATTTGGGCTTATTTTTAGAATCCAAGAGAATAATGAGACATTGCAGATAGTGTAGAATCCTTAGCAGGATTACATGAACTCAGCAAATCCATCTTGAAAATTGTGAATTACATGGTACATTGAATTGCAAATTATAACTCATCCCTCATGTAACTTCACTGGTGTCAGTGAAATTGCAGTGCTCACAAAAGACAGCAAGCATTAACCCATTTGCAATAATATTTTCAAAACATGGCCTTTTGCTTTGTTTCTTAATGATTATTAAGCATGTTACTGAGCCTCATCATGAAGTAATGTGGAGACTGATCCCAAAGACTTGTTGAAGCAAGGGACTGAAAAACAGCAGGTATATCTATAAATTATCACTATTTCTTTGTGCGTTTATGCCCTATGCTACCTAAACACTTATCCTAACCTTTCTACAGCAGTCCTCAGGATTGCACCATCACTCTGGTTCCTCCCTTCTTTAATCCCCTTTGTGATTTGGTCTCTTTCGTACGCTCTCTATTCCTTAGTGAAATCACATCTCAACACTGTCGGGATTTTGCTCTTTATCTTCAGGACAGCTCAAATCAGCTGAAGTGAGGTCAAGAACATAGCTTGGTTTGTTTTGTTTGTTTTTTTTTAGCTGTCAAAATGAGAAGTGTAGAAGATAAAGTATGCAGAGAGGTAGCTCTGACATTTCCCCACAGATAAGATGATGACCTATTTACAGCAACGTGGTTGCTCTGTCAGTATTTCAATAAAATCTTAACTATAAAAATGTCGACTGATGATACAGACTGCCTCTCTGCTTATCTTTAAACTGCAGAAGCAGCTAACAGTGCTGTATTACAGCTCTGTCAAATGCTGCTAAAGTAGAAGGACATAATAACAGTTGTTAATTAAGGAACATAATTAAAAGATGTGTCATCATGGTTTAAATCCACTTACCTGACAACTAACTACCATGCGGTTAGTTCACCTACTTCCAGTAGGATGGGGAGGAGAAAAAAATATAAAGACTGAGCAGTTCAAACTAAGGACAGAGGAGGCTCACTCACCAGCTATGGTCATGGGCAAAAACCAATCTGAGATTGAGAAAAATCCCTCATCAGAAAAACATGTTTGAACAAGCCTATTTTGGCCTGCTTAGGCCTACCATGACACCCACCCATGCTGGTTTCAGCTCCGCTCCCAATTTCTGCGTCTCTTCACTTCCAGAGACTCAGCAGTCTAGTCAACAGGCTGAGCTGTAGGAGCTGCCTCCTCGGCAGCCAAACAACAGGAAACTTTAATTGATATTATTGGTGTGGCAGACAAAGAGAAAGAGACGGAAAAGGGAACAAAAATAATTTCTTTTGCTCTATTTTTGTGGGCCAACACAGCCTAAGGAAGCCACTCAGCAAGTGACTTCTTTTTGTTCTGATGTGCAATGTGCCTTTGAAGACATGTGAGCCCATAGGTAAAGGAAACATGAACATTCATGTTAAGATTTTAAGTGCCAGCTTTCTCAAATGCAAAGTGCAAATAGCCAAAAGTCTGTTTTCACTGCTCTGTGTGTATAAACAGTAGCTGATCTCTATGATGACATTTACCTATGCTAGAAAGAAACAGAGAAATAACCCTCTTGTGTCAACAATACTCATGAGTTATTCTATCTTTCCTCAGGAATGAAGATAAATGTCATCATAGAGATCAGCAGCCACATAATGTACAAAGGATAGGAAATGGATTGGCTGTGGGTAGATGTTATTTATTTTCTTGAGTTATTCATGACCTTTAAGCAGGGACACCAGTATTATGGGAAACATTTTCTTCATGGGAAACTAATGTACTTGATATTTTTTGCAGCCTTTAGTCTTTCTGCCAATTACTATTAGTTACTTTGAAGGATAAATTTCTCAGAGACTAAAAAAAAACAACACCCCACCCCATAAATTATTCATAAGAAATTAACTGAATTATACCAGGATTTTCATTGTTCACTGTTGATTTCAGTTCAGGATATTATTTCCATCTAAGAAAGTGCATTTAAGCACATGCATGCTGAAGTCCATTGTACATGGCTGAAGTGCTCTTTTGGATCTGGACTTATAAAAAGAAAGAAATATAAAAAAATGGTTCAAAGGATCTTAAAGAAATCACAGATAAATGTTCTTCAGGCATCTAGAAGTCTCATGATCATTAACACTTCTTCTGTGGAAGACTTCAAACCCCCTGATATCTTCTGGAAATTAAATACAGCAAAGATGGAGCAGTCCCAGAGGCAGACTTTGGCCTGTTTCTGAGACTGGTTGACAGGGTCCATTGGGATGCAGTCATACAGGCAAAATAGTCCAGGAAGGCTGGACATTCTTCAGGAAGGAAGCCTTAAATACACAGGAAGTCTTAAATACACATGCCCATGTGCTAAAATATGAGTCAGAGTGAAAGAAGGCCACTCTGAAGAGATGTGGTTGCAACTCAGGAAATAAAGGAGAATTTGATGGTCTTTGGAAGAAGGGGCTGGCCACTCAAGAGGATTACAAAGTTGGTGTGAGGCTATTCATGGAGAAAATTAGAAGGGCCAAAGCCCAACTAGAAATTAATTTGGCTTCAGCTGTTAAAGAGAAACGTTTCTACAAATATATTAGCAACAAAAGTTGGACTAAGGAGAATCTCCATCCTTTATCGATGCAGGGGGAAAGATAGTAACCAAGGATGAAGAAGAGGGTGAGGCACTCAATACCTTCTTTGCCTCAGTCTTTGTTAGTAACACCAGTTGTTCACTGGATACTCAGCCCCCTGAAGTGGAACATAAGGATGGGGAGGAGAATGAAGCCCCCATAATCCAAAAGGAGGTGGTTAGTGACCTGCTATACCACTTAGATATACACAAGCCTATGGAGTCAGATGGCAT
This sequence comes from Tricholaema leucomelas, assembly GCA_013400475.1. Classification (NCBI taxonomy): domain Eukaryota; kingdom Metazoa; phylum Chordata; class Aves; order Piciformes; family Lybiidae; genus Tricholaema lacrymosa; species Tricholaema leucomelas. Next base: position 56,117 of record WAAF01004517.1, read on the forward strand.
ACATCCAAGGATACTGAAAGGGGTGCTGAAAGTGCTCACCAAGCCACTTTCCATCATTTACCAGTGGTCCTGGCTAACCAGGGAGGTCCTAGGTCGCTGGAGACTGGCGGTGTGAAGCCAGTCTACAAGAAGGACTGGAAGGAGGAACCAGGCAACTACAAATTTGCCTGTCTGACCACAGTGCTGGTAGAAGTCATGGAGCAGATTCTCTTGAGTGTCATTACCCAGCACATGCAAGGATAACCAGGTGACCAGGCCTAGACACCAGAGAAGGGCAGGTCCTGCTTGGTGAACCTGATCTCCTACTACAACCACATGACCTGCTTAGTGGATGAAGGAAAGGCTGTGGACGTTGTTTCCCTGGATTTTAGTAAGGCCTTTGATACTGTGTCCCATTGTGCCCTCTTCTAGAGACTGGCTGCTTGTAGATGGGTCATGCACTTGGGACACAAAAACCCCATGTGATGTGAGTGGCTTGGGGCAGAGTGTCTGGACAGTTGCCTGGCAGAAAAGGACCTGGGGATACTGATTGACAGCCATCTGAATATCAGCCCAATGTGCCCAGAAGACCAAGAAGGCCAACAGCCTTCCTATATCAGGAATGCTGTGACAAGCAGGACCAGGGAAATGCTTTTCCTCCTCTGCTTGGCACTGTTGAGACTGCACCTCAAGTACTACATTCAGTTTGGGGGCCTTCAGTACAAGTAATGTAAGGTGCTGAAGTGAGTTTAGTTAGAGCAGGGCAGCAAAGCTAGTAAAGGGTCTAGAGAAAAAGTCCTGTGACATGTGTCTGAGGGAAGTGGGGTTCTTCAGCCTGGATTAAAAGAGGCTGTACAAAGACCCTATTGCTCTCTACAACTATCTGAAAAGACAAAGTAGGGAGGTGGAAATTGGTCTCTCCTCTGAAGTAACATGTGATGAGTTGAGAGGAAACATCCTGAAGTTGTACGAGGGGAGATTTAGGTTGGATCTTGAAATAAACTTCTTCAATGAAAGGTTATCAAATGGGCTCCCCAGGGAAGTGGTTTCATCGTCATCCCTGGAGGTGTTTAAAAGACACGTAGATGATGAGATACAAGGTTTAGCACCAGACTTGGTAGTGTTAGGTTAATGATTGGACCTATTGATATTAAAGGTCTTTTCCAGCCTAAACCATTCTATGATTCTACGGTTTTAAATTTAATCTGCACAAATATTCTAAAGTTGTGAGTGAATAGAAATTGGTTCAGCTATCAGTGACACTTAACTAATGGGATACCTTTCAAATCATCTGAAGTTTATTTAGCTCAAAATGACACCAGTTACAGGTTTTATCCTTTCTCAGACATAAAGAAAGAAAGTGGATGGGATGGCTTTTCTCTTCAGTCATGAAAATTACCGAGTATAAAAGAATGAAGCTTTCCAGAACAAAGAATATTTATCAAATGTTGAAGTACTCTAAATTGAATCTAAGAAAATACATTCTCTGCTGTGAAGGGAAGGAAATAGAAACTGCGCTTCACAAAAGAGCATCTACCCTGTGACAGAATACTGCAGAATTTAATGAGCTCATTGTATGATTGTGAAAGGCACTGCGATAATGGAAAATGAGCTTATTTTTGAAATGTTAGAGATGCTGACTCTGGGAGTTGAATCGGAGTTTAATCGTGATCAAGCAAGTTTTTCTGGTGTGGTAGGAATATAGATTTTGTTCTCTGCTTTGTTTGTAACTGTGAAAGGGATTAAGAACTCTCTCATATTAGTAACCTCAAAGAAGGAAGGAAGCGAAGTTTGTCTAAGAAGAAGAATAATTATATAGATCTGAAAATTCCTCGAAGAAATGGTAGTAGAAGCATAATCACAAATTGGTTTAAGGTAGAGGAAGGGGAGGCTGTGCATTAAGGAATCGATTTAAGGAAACAAGAGCTCTATATCAAGTTCAGATGTAAAAACGTCAGCAAACACAAAGCAGATCAGGTTACTAAGGATGGCTGTAAAGAAGTACAGAAAAAAAAAGGAAATAAAATAAAAAAGCTCAAACTGAGATGCAACTGATAAAAGATATTGAGCACATCAAGAAATACTTTAGTACAAAGTTGAGGACAAAGGAGTTGGTCTGCTGTTGAGCAGTAAGAGAAAGCTGATGCTGACAACTCCAAAATGTCTAATACCTTTTGTCTTTGTGAAAAAGATCTATGCATTTTTGCAGTAGCAAGTCATGCTCACCCTGAAACAGAAGAAGATGAGGTGAAAGGTTTAAGGAAATTAAATGCTTTAAGTTAGCTTGGTCTTGAAAACTTCATCATAATGTACCTGAAGAACTGATTGAAGCAATCTGGAACTGCTGGTAATTTGGCAGGGTAGACAAATGAGAGAGAGCAGAAAAACAGAAGAACATAATGTGGACGTTTAAAAAAGGGTGGGCAATGTCAAGGAAATTAGAAATCTTAGCTTGCCTTTCAATTGTTGGAAAAATTCCATCCCTTTGTCTCTTGCTCAACTGAATAATTGTAGGCATTTGGAAGGTGAAAAGGAGACTTTTAGCATGGAATGCTCTAGATAAACGCAAGTTTCCTTTCTGACAGGATAAGGACCAGTCTGTTTAAGAGAGAAATGGCAGCTGTCAAATATCCTTGTGTTAGTAAAGATTTTTTTAAAATATTATAATTTATTTACTGTTTTAAGTGGTAAATTCATAACCAAGGAGCAGAAATAGATGAAACTATCATGGAAAAAAAGAAAATCTGGCTTTAGAAAACAGCCATCAGTGGTCATTCTGGAAAAGAGTTTTAACTGGAATTTTTCAGAGGTCTATCCTGCTGCTGTTTCTACTCAGTGTTTTCAGTAGCCACTTAGTTGATGGCATACTCTTGTTAGCTCTGTAAATGACTTAGAGACAGGAGCTGCAAATACAATAGAGGATGCAGAATTAGAAATAACCCTGGCAGGTTATGGAAAAGACAGGATAAAAATAAATACAGACAAATGCAACATGGTAAGAGATCATAAATGGAAGTTGAGTTAACAAGTTCAACAATTTGAGCATTAAAAAAGGCAGGTCTTCTGGGATATATGAAAAGGAGTGTAATCTGTGGATGTACAAAGCAATCATCCCATTAATCATGTCCAGAACATTGGATTGCTTTGAGATTGTCATTCCAAGAAAGATATATGGACAAATTGAAAAACATCCAGAAAAGAAAAGCAAGAGCGATCCAAGTTAGAGGAAATACGGCCAGTGAAGGTGAAGAAGTTTCCAAGAAAAAGAAGAATGCTATTCTGTCACCATCATCTTTGAATATATAAAAAACTCGCTGTAAAAGAAACAGAAGTTTTCTTCTAAGACAGCGGAGGACAAGATGAGTTGAGAATCAATAACAAAGACTTAGTGAGGACTTGATGAAAAATTTTGTAATGATAATTAAATGCTGGAACAGAAATTGCAAAGTCAACCTCACTCTCAGACTCTTAATGACACGTTTACAAAATGCAGTTGTGACCTCTTCACTGCACAGTGTTGGATAAGATCACATTTGTGGGTCCATTCTAACCTTATTGTTTAGCTTCCATAGTTCAAAACGAGGAGGAGGAGATCAGCAATCTGTGCCAAGCGCTTTTAGTAAGGAAAGGGAAGCAAAGGAACACCTCTCTGTTATCATCCAGTTTGTGGCTATATTTCAGTGCTAGATAATGTTGAATTAGATACTGTTCTGTAGTTAGATTTTTGTGAAATTGCATAGAACAGATACAGATTAATTAAAAAAATTGTAGACTGTTATTTGCTACCACTCTTTCTACTGCAACATACATGTATACGATAAGTATGTATTAAATAGCTTTAAAACACGATGAGCCTAGAGGCTATTTCCTCATCCAAACCTCAGATGAACCTCTAGTGGTAAAATTGAGGTCCCTGATCTTTCAGCCAGAGGTAGATGATGAATCATCGCCTCACAGAACAATCTAGTCCTGCTTTCGTTTATCTTTTCTGACCTCTGCTTGTGCTGAAATAACGAAGAACAATTTAATGTTTAGAAAGCCCTGTTAAACTTGTTCATCTGATGGGTATTACCAACATTGGGTCTGCATCAGCATTTTTTTGTGATTTATTAGGATTATCAGTTACAGCAGTAGGAATGGTATAAAACTCAGGCCTTGTGGTGCATAACACAGATTATCTTTTTCACGGGCAATGAAGCACTTTTCTGAGCTGTTAAATGTTAGTCAGTATACATATTATAGTAATTCAAACAGTGATTAAGTATATTTGTTTACTATTTGAAAGTTGGCAAATGGTTTTAATGATGAGTCAGCAGTGTGCCCAGGTGGCCAAGAGAGCCAATGGCATCCTGGCCTGGATCAGGAACAGTGTGGCCAAGAGTACAAGGGAGGTTATTCTTCCTCTCTACTCAACACTGGTCAGGCCACACCTTGAGTACTGTGTCCAGTTCTGGGCTCCTCAACTCAAGAGAGATGTTGAGGTGCTGGAACATGCCCAGAGAAGAGCAACAGGGCTGGTGAGGGGTCTGGAACACAAACCCTATGAGGAGAGGCTGAGGGAGCTGAGGTTGTTTAGCCTGGAGAAGAGGAGGCTCAGGGTAGACCTCATTGCTGTCTACAACTACCTGAAGGGAGGTTGTAGCCAGGTGGGGGTTGGTCTCTTCTCCCAGGCAACCAGCAACAGGACAAGGGGACACAGTCTCAAGTTGTGCTGGGGGAAGTCTAGGCTGGATGTTAGGAGGAAGTTCTTCACAGAGAGAGTGATTGGCATTGGAATGGGCTGCCCAGGGAGGTGGTGGAGTCACCGTCCCTGGGGGGGTTCAAGAAAAAACTGGATGAGGCACTTAGTGCCATGGTCTAGTTGACTGGACAGGGCTGGGTGCTAGGTTGGACTGGATGATCTTGGAGGTCACTTCCAACCTGGCTTATTCTATGATTCTATGTTTTGCATTTGAAAGTTTAGCAATATTAGCACTTTGACTTCACTTACTTATATTGGGACAGACTTGATAGGTTTGCACTTCTAGTGTTAAATAAGGAAAACTACTAAGGCCCTGAAAATATTCTTCTGTAACATTCAGTATGCTTTATCTGTATGTAAATCCAGTCTTTAATTCATGTAAACTATATGCAAATATATAATTATCATGATAGTCACATGGAACTTTTCAAAAGGATTTCTAATGTAAAAGTTCAGAACAGTGAAAGAGGATTAAGTACATTTGATAGTTAATTGCATATCCTTAGATAACTGTAATCTCCTTATTTTTAATACTTACATTTTAGATAGAGGAAATAAATGAAGATGTAGTTTCCTTATCCTGTTTATTTTGAAAGCAGTCTAACGTTGTTTCTCATGGCATTGTGATAAGCCAATAAGCATTCTAAAATGAAAAGTCAATTTAAAAAAAAAATAAACATTGAGAAGCAAAACGAATGTTGCAGGGACTTGGAAACCTTCAACAGTTATATCCAACCATGAAAATCAAAGGAAGTGATATTAATAAGGTGACACATATGGAATTTTGTATCTTTTTATGTCTATGTTTAAAAAAATAACAGTGAATATTAGGCTTCAGGAATGTCAAAAGATGTCTATTGAGCATATTATTTCAGGAGCAGAGGAAACCTTACTATAATCATTTTATGACAGAAGTACTGACCTGCAGTTCACCATCTGTTTGCTCTTGTCTTTCATCTGCCAATAATTTGCATCTCTTTGGCTACCAATGTACTGTGAATATTAGCTATGATCAGCAGTCTGTTAGGTGCCACTAAATGTTTTGGATAGGATTAGCACCCATGTTAGCCCTTTCCTACATAAACTTGGGAGTATGACACTAACTAATCACTGTCAGTAGCTGATTGTCAAATTTCTAATCACACCTGATTTAAGAATTTCTGGGTTTAGGTAATACAACAGAGTGACCACTGAGCAACTTCAAACAAAACTTCGCTACATGGAAATCTTCAATATTTCAGAAAGGACCAACAACAAATATACTCCTGTATTTCTGAAAGGAAATCCAAACCTTAATTGGTTTGAAACAAAATGGGTGGAATTTGATAGCTTTAATGGAATAAAATTGACTGGAATTTCTCCACAAGACTTTGGACGTCAGCTGAAGGAATTTCTATGCACACCAGTCAGCATTACAGTAGATTAAGCCCCTCATAACATCAAATAATTATGACGTGATTCCCTGATATCATATTGCTCCCACTGTCACCTTCCACTAAGTACAGTGCATCACACTGTGTGGTGGATGGGGAGATTCTCATGCATCTGTTTGGTTTAGACATCACTGTGCAACACTGGAGTCATTGCACTTATCAGTATGGCAAGGAAGGAGGACAAAAAGCCTCCATTTAAAGATTAATCTAGAAAAGTATGGATGGTGAGATGGGTGCATTTTATGCCTGTTTGGGAATGCCAAGAGAATGACAGCTTTTTTTTTTTTTTTTTAATTTAAGGAGCAAGAATATTTTTAACATTCATAGAATAGTTCATAGAATAGTTCGTAGAATCAGACAGGTTGGAAGAGATCTCCAAGATCATCCAGTCCAACCTAGCACCCAGCCCTGTCCAGTCAACTAGACCATGGCACTAAGTGCCTCATCCAGACTTTTCTTGAACATTTCCAGGGACGGTGACTCCACCACCTCCCTGGGCAGCCCATTCCAATGGCAAATGACTCTCTCTGTCAAGAGCTTCCTCCTAACATCCAGCCTGTCAATCAACTATTCTTTTTATCTTTGAAATGACAATTCATATCATATCTCTCTATGACTCTTCTTATATCCCTATGAGAGAGCTTTGGCGATAACACAGTAGAACTTTTTTTTTTTCTTCCTTTCTTCCCATCTTGTTTTATTGATAACTCAGTTGTTTTCCACTCCTGAAATAAGACAGGAAATCAATTGTTTCCTAGTATATATTCATGAGTTAGTCTCAAAACCAGCCAACAATACTATCCCGGTATACCACATCATTTGGGATATGGAAGAATTAGAAATAACTACATGAGACATCTTATGAAATCATTGCAGATTTTATTAATGCACTGTACTGCTCTCCACGTGGTAAGTGCTGCTAGGTCTAACAATTACCTGCATTCCATCTCTTTACTTGTTTTCATAACAACCTTTTAAAAGAAGCAGTCTGTCCATGATGTCTGTCAAGAGTCTGTCATAAGTCTTTTTAACATGTTTCATTTACAGCAATACCTATATATTTGTATCTAGAATAACACTGTTTATGTGTTTACATGCTTAGTTTCCATGGAAGTTGGTAAGTGCATGTGATTGCATCAACATGAAACCATAGAATCATTAAAGTTGGCAAAGACCTGGCCAGGAGGGATGGGGGACACACAGGCTCTTCTCACTTGCTCCCTGTGACAGGACAAGGAGCAATGGGTGTAAATTGCAGCAAAAGAGGTTCCATCTCAACACAAGGGGGAACTTCTTTACTGTAAGGGTCCCAGAGCACTGGCACAGGCTGCCCAGAGAGGTTGTGGAGTCTCCTTCTCTGGAGACTTTCAAGGCCTGTCTGGATGTGTTCCTCTGTGATCTGTGTTAGATAGTATTGTCCTGCTCCAGGGGAGTTGGACTCAATGATCTCCTTGGGTCCCTTCCAACCCCTAACATCCTGTGATCCTATGACCTCTAAGATTGTCAAGTCCAGCCTTCTACCCAGCACCTCCATGACCACTAGACCATGTCCCAAAGTGCCACATCTACTTGTTTTTTTGAATACCTCCAGGGACTCCACCACGTTTTTTAACAATGTGAGACTTTTCTTTCATGACCCAATATTTCAGCACAAATCACAGAGTTAAACAAACAAAAAAAAAATCTGTCAGTTACCAGCTCAGAGCACAACTATTCCTGCCTGGTTTAGGAAACATTTCTTCATGCGTACAGTTGTGGCATGTGACTGAAACAGTTCTGTCACCTGTTGAAGTATGTCTCTATGGATACCATTTTCTTTTTCCATGGGATATGATTGCTATATAAAAGTAATTCTCCCATCATAAAAACATACTCTTGAGACTTCTGGAATATGCTTTAGCTTGTGATGAATACAAGGCAGTCTACATCAAGAGAAAAAAAATCTAGAAGCCAAGATCAACAATTCCTCTCCTTTAGAAAAATTAATCATTACCCAATATCTCATAGTCATCCCATATCTCATAGTGCTGAAGCTGTTTTTCTGACCTGCAAAATACAGAGACTTGAACAGAGCTCTTAATCTTTTAATCACCTGTTTAGCAGTTATTCATTAGAAGTCCTCTTGTCAGTTTGAAAAAGGGCATCAAAGTCTAAATGAAACCTCTGCTCTCTTTGAAGTCAGCAGATGCCTGAAAAGATATTTTTGGTTTTGAAAAGTCAGTATTAACTAATTAAAAGGATGGGGTAAAAGCATTATTAATCAGCCTATGCTTACCACTTCAACAAAAGTTCTGTCACCTGCTGCCACATGCAGGTAATATTTTTTTCGGATGCCGAAGGGAATTATACCTACTGTAGGCATACCAAGCAGCTCATGGTGCATGTCAAATACCGTGGAAGGAATCTTATGGGAGCAAGAACCTTTTAGAATCATAGAATTGCAGAATTGTTTTGGTTGGAAAAGACCTCTAAGATCATCAAGTCTAACTGTCAACCTATCATCACCAAGGTCATTAAACCATATCCCAAATTGCCATGTCCACATGTTTCTTGACTACCTTTCTGATTGAAAAAGACACTAGAAAGTAGCAAAGTCAGTTAATGAATTTTTTGTTTAGGAAGATTTTCTTAAAGAAATAAAGTGCTTTCTTAAAGAAATAAAGATTTTCTTAAAGAAATAAATCTATTTCTTAAAGAAATAAATTATAGCATATAGGTTAACAGGTATTTCAAACTCTAAAAACTGCAAAAGGCTGAACAAATGTTGGATGAAGCTATATGAGATATGCACAGAGTACATAACCAGTACTTACAGAAATATTAACTGTGAAACAAGCAGTTCTTCAAAGCAGTCAGACTAAACTGATTCTGCTCTGAAATGTAATAAGACAGGCTTCTCCCACTTGCTCTTTAAGAATGTCAAGGTCTTTTAGTGCAACTGCCAAAGGAAAGGGTGCTTTTATCTTTGACTTCACTGCAAAAATTTTCTTGTCCTCTGATTCTGAGTCAGGATCTACTGTACTGCTGGCCTCAGAATGACTCTCTTGGGTAGTTCCACAGATTATTATATTGTTTCTAACATATATATATATATATATATATTAATAGGAGGGGAGAGAGAAAAAGTGGCTTCTAGAAGGACATTGAAAGGTAAAGACAGTTATTTGGGTAGTTTGATGGAAAAGATATGGCCCAAGCATGTTTTGAAAAGCTGCTCATGTCATGTTTAAAAAGGTAGGTGCCTAATGTAAAACTGTAGGGATAATATTAGGTAGCATGTAAAAGTTTCCAATCTGAACTGATTCTGGAGTCTTTTTAGAAGCTTTAATACTTAGTCAAATATCACCTGATATGCTTCTTGTGCTAGAAGTTGCTTTGTCTTTATTTCTGTCTTTGGTGTAATAGTACATGTAAATTACAGGCAGTGTTAAATAGCTGATAAAAGAATGTGTATTGAAGCTCATTACATAGAAATCTTACATTAAATTGTATGAAGGTAGAGAGAATCAGTTGCAGGTTCTGTGTTTTACTCATATTCAGGTTAGGAGTACTCCCTAAAATATCCTCACAGCTGACACCCAACAGTCCTTCAAAAATTGTAAAGATACGTATTTGATTCCTTGAAATACTGACTTTTTGTATGATTGTGTGTAAATGAAAGAAAAGAACGCTAATGAGATGACTTTGAGGATCAAGGCATCAGCCAAATAAGAGAGAAGAAATTTTACAACAGAAATAAGCTAAAGAGCCATCTTCTTGATCTTGTTTCAATGAACTATGATTATTTTACTTTATCAGGAATTAACAGAATCTCAAAAAAAAAGTAAATGAAAATTATTAACACTGGAAATTAATTAAAAACTTAAAGAAGAACTATAATCCAAAGTGTAAATAAATGAATCTAATGTGTTTAATAAAACTTTATAAAGTTACAGAAGGATTTCACTGGATATAAAAAACAATCCTCACAGTTGCTTGCAGTCACATCACAAACATGACATTTAAACAGGAGATGGGATCCCCATCACAAGAGAGACAGGGACCTTCTCTTTTCCTGGCTGAATGCTCCCAGCCTACTCAGCCTTTCCTTACAGGAGAGCTACTCCAGCTCTTCAGTCATCTTTGTAGTCCTTCATTTGACTTTCTCCACTATGCCTATGTCTCTCCGCATTTGGGGTGACTTGAGCTGCGAACAGTACTTTCTATAAACAGATTTTCTGCTAACACAGACTTTCTGCTAAAACAAAAAGTGCTTAATGTTTCATTACTGTGTGTCATTCCTAAATTGGATTTCAGACAATGACAAAAGAAAATAAATTAACATGATAAAATGTGGCCTTAAAATTTTCTTTCCCCAAACAATTTGGCTGCTTGTCACTGAAATCTGTTTTATATTCAGAGTTCACCCTTTCTTAATAATGCTGTCATACATCCACGCTGGGATCACCACCCAGTCCCTCTAGACTGAGTTCCTGAAACTAAGTGTAATATTGGAAGACTACAGTGTTCTTCATCTGTAATGCTAAAACACGCTACTGAAAAAAATCCTGCAGAAACATTCATCCATTGACCAAAAATGTTCATCACTCATCTCAGACCACAAGCCATTAAGGTTGAAACACTGGAGCAGGCTGAGTGCTGGCATTGAAGGTGTAGAGTTTATAGCACATCAGCAGATCTCCACATCATCATGGAAAAAAAATTTAAATAGGTGATCAAGGTTTGTCTAGGAGTGAACCATCTGTAATGGAGAAAAGAAGAGACTGTTGCTAGAAGGCTTTATGTCTGAAGTGTGTCTCCAGGGCTGTTCAGTTCTTTGTTCAAGTGTGGGTAAAAGAACAAAAAGTTGTGTTTTTTTTTTCTGGCGATGATTTCATTGTACTTGAATGACACTGGGCCAAGACTCATCACACTTCAAATTCCCAACCCTCTATAGTTAAGAGGTAATTGCCACTGTTTTCAGCAGTAACATATATTCTGTTCTCATTGGGCCATCCGATTGAATCCGCTGATGAGTATTTGATACAACGATGATGTTATGGTAGCTTTAAAATGAAAGCGCTGGCTGGAGCAAACTATCGTGGGGCTTTAAATGCAGATTGTAATATGAAAGGTTTCCTGTTTCTGGCTGCTTCTTACAGTGTGTTGGTCTTTTCTGCTGGGTGGCTGTAGCCTTTGGGGATGTGAGCGAGGCTCTTTCATCACCCGCTGCTGTTTCTGTTTTTATTGTGCTTTTCTGTGATACAGACCAAAGTAATTGTACATTGTGTTATTCTCATTAAGCTTTTTATCTCAATCCAGGATGATTATTTTTTTTGTGTTACTTGCCTTCTAGATTTTTGTGAGGGTGGGACTTGTTAGAAGAGACTGTTAAACCAGGACATGTGTCCTTCCTTTTTCAGGGACATAGTTCCCCTCCATCCAAGAAATGCATTTTTACTATCTATGCAATTAAGAACAGGTTTTCTGAAACAATGGAAAGGCCTGACTGTTTAAGATGAAGTTAAAAATCACAGAGCATCAAGAACAGTCTCCTAGTTTTATTTTTTCCCCTCAGATCCCCAAGTCAGAATGTCAAGCTCACAAATTAATGTTTTCTACTTTCACATCTGAATTGTTAGGTATCACAATGTAGCAGAAAAATGACAATGCCATTCATAGTAATCACCACCATCCTACAGCTTCTCTAATAATAGCATTAAATACTTTAGAGCTGAGATTTATGAGAATATCATACAGACAATTTCACAACATGTCACAAAAACTAGAGGCTATTTCTCTTACTCTGCATGTATTGTGTCATCTCCTAGTGGTGCAAAACAAACAATGTGAAGATATAAAGAGATTTGAAGCAAGATAAGTCACTAATGTACGCATTTTAATGAGATGACTTTTCAGTCGAGCTTCATATTCTACCCCTGATTTTCAAAGGAAGTCCACAGAAAAAAATGACCCCAAATCAGGAAACACAATATTATTTTGATATTTAAATTATAAACACAAGTCAGTATGTCTGAGAGCTTTAGGAAAGTCTTTTCAGTTTGTCACCTGAAGCTCTATAAAAGAAGGGAATGAAGATCCAAACAGGGGTAGTTAAGAAAAAAAATAGCAATTTACTATCTTAGAAATATGAATGATTAAATCCTTATTCATTTTAAGAAGTATATATAAAAAAAAAAAATCTGAGACTTTCATAATAAAGACCCCAAACTGTGATGCAGTATTTGCAGACATTGCTGTCTTTAGCTCCTGTAATTTCTTCAGTCTCAGGTATTTCTCTCACAATTAGTAACACTAAAAAAAAAAAAAAAAAAAAAAGAGGGCTTATGCTGGAAGGTAAAAGGACTTTTTAAAAAACCATCTATTAATTTCACTTAATATGAAGACCCTAATTAAACATCATGCATGCATTTAGCATCATTTGATGCTGAAGAACAGATCAAATTAATCTAAATTTTAGCTTATTTGACCAACTGAAATATATAGCAGCTGGAGGGGGGAAGTTAGGAGCCTGAATTTCTTAATCAGCCAACAGATAAACAACTTAGTGAAGTTTGATTCTTTGAATATTAATATGAAGATGAAGTCAAAAGCAAAAGGAATTCTGGAAGGTCAAAATCCTGTGTCTTAATTATGAAATAATCAAAAGGTTATAAAAATGCCAGATCCTATCAAGAGAGGGAACAGATGCAGGTAAAAAGAAATTAAGATGTTAGGAGGTGAAACATGAGTAGCTCATGACAGCTGACTAGGAAAGTGAGAAGGTAGCTCAGTTGCTGCTGGGACTCCAGAAAATAATGCAAGACATTTAAGAATGTCACTTTATAGATATAAGCCATTTCAGTAGACTTCTCTACATGATTAACTCCATTTTTTTCACTCTAGAATTTAAATAAGTGCATGTAACAATGTGTGTATGCTCTTTATCTCCTACTTTGTTCTACAGTTGCTTTGTACTGATTATTATACATTGGAGTATAAATTCAGCTCTGGGCAAGTTTAAAGTTTCTTGCAAAACTCAAGTATTCAGCTAATATTTATGGAAATTTTCCTACTTTGATGCTGGTTTTAGTGAAACCTATTCCAGTTTCTAATAACACTTTTGGTAAACAAGTTTCTCCCAAGATCCAACCTAAACCTCCCCTGACACAACTTGAACCCACTTTGTCTTGTTACTAGGGAGAAGGGACCAGGAGCCACATGGTTCTACGTTCCTTACAGGTAGTAGTTGAGAACGATAAGATCTCCCTTCAGCCTCCTTGTTTTTCCAAATGGAACAACCCTGGTTCCTTCAGCCATTCCTCATAAGACCAATCTCAGAAATAGACCAAAGTTTGCCCACCTGAAGTCCAAGGCAGCAGTTCTGCTAACTTCCATCTTCACTAGTCCAACATTTGAGAACTATGTCATTTCATGACACTGTGCCCAAGACAGCTCCCAACTGTTACGTCTCCCACAAAGCTCTGTTGACAAACAGTAGGTCCAACAGAGTGCCTTTCTTATTTGCCTCCCCGTGATGGTTTGGGTGTCCCCCGCCCCCCCACATTTTAGAAATCACCCAGACTAGACTCAGTAGGCTCTGGAAGTTTGAATGAAGCTTATATTTACAGCTGGCACAATTTACAAGCAGATATTTACAGTATATACAGTTATATACAGAAATATACAAGGTAAAAAGGTAATACAGACACAACTCCCCTCCCAGAAACCTGGAGTCCCCAGGAGGGGCTCNCCAGCTGTGTTGGGAAGTTATCCTCCACATACTGTATGAATCTCTGGGACTGCTCCATCTCTGCTGAATTTTATTTCCAGAGGGTATCAGGGAAGTTAAAGTCCTTCACAAGAACAAAGGCTAGTGATTGTAAGACTTTCCCCAAATGCCTCAAGAATATTTTATCTGTCTCTTCATTCTGGTCAGGTGGTTTACCAGTCTCCTACCATAATATCTGCCATTCTGTCCTTGTGCCTGATTCTCACTCAGAAATACTCAACTGTTTTTGCTGTCATCAAGTTCTAGACATTCATACCACTCCCTAACATGGGCATGCCTCCACCTCTCCTTCCTTGCCTGTTTTTTCTGAAGAGTTTATATTCGTCCATTGCATCACTCCAGTCATTCCACCACATTCCGTGATGGCAGCTACCTCATAGTTTGTCTCTGCTGCCTAATGGTTCTAGCTCCTCCTGTTTTTTAAACACGCTGCATGCACCAGTGTACATGTACTTCACTTGCTCTAATGGTCCTGCAGGGACAAGTCCTAGCTCCTAACTGACTATTGCCATTTATCTCCATGGTTTCTAGTCCACCATTAACCCTTGCAACGTTGCCTCTGAATCCCGATTCTCTGCCTCCACTGGCATAGCAGACTAAAAGACCTCACTAGCACACCATCCTTCACACATAGATGTGCTGCTGTTAGGCTTACTTCTAGTAAGCCCTGTTCATGCCCTTCCCCATTTTTACCTAGTTTAAAGTTCTTTAAATGAGCTGTGCTAATTCCTGTGCTAGGATCCTTTTCCCACTTTGAGACAAGTGTATCCCATCTGTTCCCAGCAATCCTGCTGTTGATGATGAGTCATTATTCAGAGCTTCATCTCAGATAAAACTCATGACAAGTTTGGATATTTTTGTAAGGCTTATTTGTAAACATCTATGTATTTTGGATTGGCAAATTTGGCTAGGAATATTCCCATACTCAAGTATCTAGACTTCTAGGAATTTGTTTCCCTGTCACACTCCCCCTATTTCAATATCAACATGTTTTATTCTCTCTTTGGTCTTCAAGTCTGTAGTCTCAAATCTTAAGGCACTGCCTCTGTTGCCTTTTCTGTCCTTCCTTGACAGTCTGCTCAGCTGGAATTCCAGAGACAGATGTCACCTCACAGGAGAATATGACCATTGAATTTATATGGGTTTGGATCAGCATAAAGGACCATGTATGTCATCCACACTTGCTTATCTTGTAAACTCATTAAATTTGGCTTTATATCTTTTTCTATTAGGGAAAAAATATGTCTAGGAGAAAAGGGTGACTGATATAAAATGGCTGCATATTTTTTCTTATGATCTAGAGCAGTATAGCTTACCATTAGAAAGAATTAATATTATTTCTATCTGTCTACCAGATATATAATTACATACAGACCTTTGCAGTTGGAAGATAAAGGGACAAAAAAATAGTCTTTAGAGACAGCTATATGAAATTTTATTTCTGGGGATTGTAAGAGAATATGTTTAACTCTACCATAAGAATAAAAATGCTACCACATGTCAGAAAATCATTCTACCTACTGACATGATTATGCTGCCTAAATGTGGGAACAGATTTTTTACTTTACCTGGTATCTGTTGGGGGCAGCAGAGCAGGACTGCAAAGGAATTAGTTACGGCTCACACATTACAGGGCCAGTGTTAAAGTAGGTGACCTTGAGGCTTGGCAGAGTTTAAAGCAGCATATGAAGTATATAAGCTAGAGCTATATCCTAGAAAACAAATGGTGATGTTTTGCCAATATATTTAGCTGTCCAGAGCATAGCCCCCCTGTAAAAGTGCCTGGAGAGCACTTGTAATCCAGCAACTGGCTTTTATATCTGTTTTCACCAGGTGGTAAGCCCTTGAGCCATGAAAAGTCACCATATGGAGGAGGGAGCAGCTTTCTATCTTTGTGCTGTCAGCACAACGCAAGGTCTCTGACATTCGGGAGACCTCAGACATGGTGTTTAATGCCAGTTCACAGCACTGAGCAATGGAGCTGTGTGGAATGGGAAATTATTATCAATAACAGACTTAATTATAAAGAAAGGGAGAGAAATCTAATTGAAGTAGAAGCAGGCTTGGGTCAACAGTAAAAAATACTAGTAACATACATAATTCAGTTTTATATATCCCATTGTTCTCTCTGGTTTTTTTTTCCCAATGCTTTCTCTGCAAATTTTCCATCCCACTGGATTATGATATAGTTATATATGTGTTTCTGATTTTACATTATATCACACTGACAGTTCATAAAGTGCAAAATACCAGTGAGGCATTTTGGTAGGACATTTAGCTTTGTTCTGACTTTGGCTGGAATGAAATATGTTCTGTTAAAAAGGGAATTTATGGAAGTAATCACCTGGAGTGATCTCCTTCAACCAAACTCCTAATTTCACACCTTGTTCATACACGAAATAAACCTTTACTAAAGGCATGTGTTTGACAACAAACTGGAACCTTTTCTTCCAAGGCACCTAAACTGTCACTGCATACGAATATGTAGGATTCAGAATCAGACTCTAAAACACAAAACCTTGCCAGTTTGTCTCTCAGATGTCACTAATTTGGCTCTGACCTGGAATAAGTAAAATGACTACAGATCTGTCTAGCTTTTTCATAATTTTCTTTCCAAGCTGTAAATTACTTGAGATATGTGTTTGATTTAGTTGGGGCAATTAATGAGGCAGGAATTATAAAGTACATAATTTTATTTTCTGGAAAGGCCCCACCCCCCAACTATATACCAATTCGTTACATTTGGGTTCTATTTGGCCAGGAAAATCTTCACAAGGATGCTTATGGGCAAGCAGGAGAATCAGAACATTGGAAAAGTTTTACCCATAAAACGGCTTTGCCCCACTTACAAGTAGGTAGCCTGGAGCCCTAGGGGAGGTCTGTTGTACTCACTGTGGTGGAGTAGAAATTTCAAGATAGTCCTTGGCTGCTGTGTGGCAGTGTTGGAACTGCTCAGCTGTTGAGAGGCTTCAGACCTTCCAGGGTGCTGGGAAAGAGGCAGAGGATCTCTGACCTGATCCTGGTTCCTCTTGGCACAGAGGTTTGCAGAGGTGCAAGCAGGATCTCTTGAGATGTGCAGAAAGCACAATGTTGGTGGCACTTCTTGCCACATCGTGAGACATTTAGATGCCTTCTCCTAGTAAACTTGAAGCACTTAAGTTTCCAGGTAGTTCAAGCCCAAAACATCAGGGCTAAGTTGGTCTGAAGCACAAGGCAGAGCAGAACACGTTGTCTAAGAGCAGTGAGGCTGAGGCAAGAAGGCAGAAGTAGCTCAACTGCTTGCAACTTAGCTTAATTTATATTATTTGCCTGAGTGTAATGGCTCCTTTGTTCACGGAGATTCACCAATCAAAAGGGCATTTGCAAAACTGACCATATTAGGTGAAACCAGGGCTTGCTCACCCTCATTTGAGCAAGACACCAACAAGTACCTAAGCACCTGTGGGTACCTGTTTATGACTTTGGGAGGGGACATAATGGTCCAAGCCTTTGTTTTCCTTCTGCCCTTGCTTCCCCTGTTGGCAGCATGGTGGGGCAAGTCAGAACATCTAATAGGCCTATTAGCCTTCCAGGACAGTGTTTCTATAGGATAGGTCCTTCGGCATGTGCATTTTACACTGATTCCTTTTCTCTCTTCCCACCTCCCCTCCTTTTTTTCCCCCCTCTGCATAAACTCTATCCCTTTATCTGTGTATCTCAAAGGACAGTAAGAAGACAAGTAAATTGTTTTCATACTTATCTACAGAGTGCAGATACTCAATGGGGCTGCAGCTATGCTCTGGAGATACTTAAGACCCACCTGGATGCATTCCAGTGTGATCTGGTATAGGTGCTCCTGCTCTGGTAGTGGGGCTGGACTAGATGATCTTTTGAGGTCATTTCCAGCCTCTGACATTCTGTGAGTCTGTGGATACACTGAGGCTGCACTGTGCTGGAAGCAGCCAGCTCCAGGAGGCTCCAATGAAAGCACCAATTGAAGGCTGTGGCCCCCTGTGATGGTGCCTTGGGGGAATCCTGCGTAAGGAGGAGCAAAGCAATGCCTTGCAGTGACAAGCCAGGGGAAACATGTGAGAAACAGCCCTGTGAGCCCCAAAGGGAGAGAGGGAGAAGGTGAACCAGAAATCCCAGCAGCTTCTGGAGAGACCACAGTGGAGCAGGTATCCACACTGCAGCCCTCCTGGAAAGCCTGTGTAAGAAAGAGGAAAATGTATGGAGAGAGGAACAACACAGGTAACACTGAGGTCAGAGGAGAAGGTGCCCCATTTTACTCTTTATGTAGATACTCTTTACTCTTTATGTAGAGTGAGTTATGAAAAAAAAGAGAGACCAGAAGAGCCTGGCTAATGTAATGACATATTCTTTGTCTTTTTTTTTTTTTTTTAAAGAGCAAAAATAAAGCTTCTCCAGAAGACTGCATTAGAATGATGTAAACTAGATGAACATTTAGCTTCTGAAACACTCTTTCACTCAATTTGGGGAATTAAATGTGGGTTCCTCAAATATCTATTCTTGTAAATGAGACTATTGGTTAGAATAAGTTTCTCACACCTTTCAGAACAATGAAATTGTGGGTTTGAGTTTTTTTTGTGGTTTCTTTTGTGTTTGTTTGCTTTGTTTTTTGTTTTTTTTGTTTGGTTTAGTTTTGTGACTGTAGTGTACTAGATATGATGTAACTTGAAGGAAGGTCCCAGAGTAAAGTATAAAATAGAGACTTAGACACAGTGGAAAAGTAGCACGTGATATGTGGAGAATATAGAAGTAGTATGTGATATATGGAGAATAAATCTTATGAAGAGCCACTGAAGGAGCCAGGGCTGTTTAGTTTGAAGAGAAGGCTGAGGGGAGACCTCATCACCGTCTACAGCTACCTGAAATGATGTTGTGGAGAGGTTAGAGCTGGTCTCTTCTCATAGGTAAATAATGGTAGAACAAAAAGGGAATGGACTCAAGCTGTGACTGGATAGGTTTAGAGTAGACATTAGGAAAAAAAATTCACAGCAAAAGTGGTCAGGCATTAAAAGAGGCTGCACAGAGAGTTGGTTGTATCACTAACCCTGGATATGTGTAAAAGTTGTTTGGTTGTGGTGCTTGGGGATACAGTTTAGGGTAAAGCTTGTAAAGTAGGGTTATCGGTTGGAGTTGGTGATCCTAAGAGTCTTTTCCAACTTGAATGTTTTTGTGATTCTGTGATTTTGTGAATAGGTTATAAATAATTGGGTTTTCATTTAAGAGTATTCAGCAAAAAAGTATGTTTCCTATACAATAGAGTTTAAGAAAAGAATATAGTGTCTAAACTTACTTTTCTTTAAACTTGCTTACATAAAATACTTCTGATAATTATTACACATGAGACTGCTGTCCTAATGTTGTGGTTTAACCCCAGCTGGCTACTAACCATCATACAACTGATTACTTAATCCCTTCCCCTCTACAGTGGAGGGAGCAGACAGTGAGAAAAAAATTAAAACTCATGGATTGGGATAAGAACAATTTAATAACTAAAAGAAAAAAAACACAATAACCAATAATAATATCTAATAATATCAATGAAAAGGAATATTAAAAAAAAAAAAAGGAAAAAATAAATCAGGAGCTCACCATTCACCGAGAAACAATCCTCCCCTGTCAACTACCTCAATATATCAAGCATGATGTCCTAAGGTACAGAACATCCCTTTGAGTAGTTCAGGTTAGCTGTCCTGGCCATGCTACTTCCCAGCTTCTGGTGTATCTGCTTACTGGAAGAACATGGAAAAAATACTTAAGATACGCACTACTTAGCAACATCTTAAACACCAGTGTGCTATCACAATAAATCCAAAACATAGCACCATGTCTGCTGCTAGGAGAAAAAAGTAACTCTCTCAGCAGAAAACAGGAGCTTTCTCAGCAGAGCTCTCCTTTGTGTGAAGTAGTGCTGCTTCACGTTATTAATTAAAAGTCCAAATGTACACCATACAGACCAAAGAGTATCAATCAGTTCTTTGAGTGTCACTTGATTTCTCTTGCCTTCAATTCTTTCCTCAGTGGACAGGGGGCTCCCTTCCTGTGAGTACTGTGTCACAAAGACCGAAATCTGATTTTGGGGGACATTTGGACCCCAGTGAGGGCCAAACCACCACACTTTGTCTACACAGGAATTAAGTAGATTAAGTGTTAAGCTGCAAACACTGAACTGTTCACCTGGACCTGCTTAATGATGGCTAATTATAGCCCATGGAAATAAAGATTTTTTTGATATACTTCTTGGAATCACTTAAAAATAAAAATGTTATTTCCTTTCTAATATTTCTGTATACTGTACAAGGCAAACATCTCATGGGTCTCTTAGAAGGTGTCTTGAGTGCAAGTTGACCCAGACTAGCATTTCTGATTTAGACTACAATGGATTTTACAAAGAACAGTTTTGAAAAGACTGTAGTTTGGAGAAACAAAGTTTAGGAGCTTGTTAATCACATATCTCTGTTAAAACTAAAAGAGAGAAAAACCCCAAGTTTTAATACTTGACACTTATCAGAGTGCATTAAACTCACCTACCTTTCACATAACAATAATGCTCATAATAGTTTAGTGAAGTGGTTGTTGAGAGCTCAGCTGAAAAAAATCACATTGATGATAATTCAGTGACCCTAACCACTTTATATCAAGCTTCAAAAGATTCATCATAACACACATATATGCATAAAAAAAAAAAAACACACCAAGAAACCCTAAAGAAGCAAAGAGAATTTTAGATATTTCCCCCTGCTTCAAATTGTTTGGGAGCTGGTATATTTTTTTCACTTTTACTCATGAAATGAGAATTGGGCAGCATAAAACTTTCCAGTCACCACAAAAAAACTTACAGAACAATTTCTTACATTAATTATATGACTGTAGAAGCAATACTAACTCATTTCATTTGCACATTGACATATTCTATTAGCTGAGATGCTAATTTGAAGGAATATAAAAACCTTGGTTTTGACTTGTAATGCAGTAACTTTCAGATTAAAGGAAATGCGAGAAACCAGTCAGTCTTTCAAAAGCATGTTACCCTATATGTGCTTTCCTCTTCTGCTTTGTTAAAAACTAATCTTTCCTTTTCCTTTGTCCAATTAAAATGAGCTATCATCCATTAAATAAAACAAAATAGCAACTGGTAAAATAATTTAGATAGATATAAAAATGTTTCTTTAGCAAAAATACCTGCATTTCTCGTATAATTTGTTAGGAACTGAACAAAACTAGGTCAGACTATGGTTATTACCATGTGATGATTACACATCAATGCTGAGGAACAGAAATTAGGTTTTAATGAAAAAAAGATAACTCCAGCAGAATATTTCAGTCTTTACATGTTTGGATTGTAGTATAGCGATAAATCTTTTATCTCAGAAAAATATGCAGAACATTCAGGAAAATGAAATCTGTAGTTCACAAAAATAATTGATGCTAGAAGTTGTCAGGGAAAAGATGACTGACCTTTTCTGTGCTTTTTCTTGCTTAGCAACCTCCCTTAGCAACAACAGATTATTAGTACATATCAGATAGGAGAGAATCACGGACAGCCAAATGCTAATCATTTTCGCATCAAATGGGAGGTGTACGGACCTTCAAGACTGGTTGGTTTGTTTGGTTCAGTTTGAGTCAAGCCACTATTGCCCAGAGATGTCTTTTTTCATTAAATACTTGACTTGTTTTAACAATGTTTATTTTAATTTGGTCGGGTTTTAGGGTTTTTTTGTTTGTTTCGGTTGCTTATTTAACCACGTTGTTTCCATAAATTCTATCTAAACTCTCCTAAGACTTTGTGTTTGTTTTCCATGGCTATGTAGCCTTCTGTTCTTGCAGACTTAGGCAGGCATTGCCGTCCTGCGTGCAGGACATGCAGAAGTTGTACTAGTCTCCCAGAGTTCACAAGCAAAGCTGCCTTTGCAGTTTCCCAACCCTGAAGCCTTGTGGAAATCATTGCTGAAAAGGAAATTCTGCATTAAACTCAAAGTTTACTCTTGGGAAAAACACCCCACAACAAACAAAAACCACTACCACACCCCACCTCCCCTCCAAAAAAAACAACCCCAAAACCCCAAACCAAAAGCCAACAACCAAATTCAAGTGGCTCAGCAGGTCTGTTACTTCTTCCTCCTGGATTACAGGGGGACTATGCTGGTCCCTGATTCCATCTGCCAGCTCAGGAAGCCAGTTGTCCTGGAGACAACCTGTCCCGCTATTGAAGATTGAGGCAAAGAAGGTGTTAATTACCTCCACCTTTTCCTTATCTTTTGTTACCGTATTCCTCTCTCCATCTAATAAGGAGTGGAAGTTGTGCTTGCCCCTTCTTTTGCATTAATATATTTATAGAAACATGGCAGTGACCAGCTTAAGTTCTAAGTCTGCTTTTAACTAAGTTCTAAATCAGCTTTCGCCTCTCTAATTTTTTTATTATTTTAGTTTTTGTATTTGAGCTGTAATAAAGTGTTGAAGCTGTACCCAGAGGGGGGTACCCACGTGTACATGTGTTCTGTAGTCCCTAAAGAACTTAGTGGAACATGTGCTTCCCCAGTACCTAAAAAACAATAAAATATTAGTTTTCATAACTACATTTTACTCTCAAGAACAACATTTGCATCATATATATGTATTTGGATATGTTGAATACATTTGAATATAGATATGGCATAGTAAGTAATTTGTTGTACTGCAAACAAGAGAAAAAGCATTAATAGTGCCTCATGATTCTAATGTTCCATAATGGCAACAATATCAACTAGAGAACCTAAACTGTTACACAACCACAAGTTGCTACGTTACATGTAGTACATGGGGATGTGTTAATCTACAATATGTGAAATACAGGTATTAAACTTTTCCTGTGCCTTATTGGACTTAGCGTGGCAGACTTCAATGTTCACAATTTGAATGCACCTGCTTAACTGAAACGGGACCTTTCTGCTTTAAGAATAGAAGACTAATTCTCAGCCCATTAACTTCCACATGTAAATTAGACTGTCCGGTGTCACTTTGTAGTCTAACATTCATCAGAGGTGTTTGACAGCTGTAGCAGATGACTACACAAACCTTTAGAATAAAACTCCTAAGACTGGAACAAGACAGTCAGAGGTTGGGAAACAAGAACAAAACAACAACAACAAAAAAAACCCCACCAAAACACAACAAGGCTAAAACAAAGGCAAGAAAAAGAAGCCTTAAACTATACACCTGTATCCCTATGTAAATGTTTTTGTACCTCCTAAGAACTTTGGAGATTTTAGATGGGATCTTCTCAACATTTTGGCAAGCTGGATGTCTCCCTGACACCTTCTTGTCACCGCTGCATAGTCACTGTCTTTGTTGACATTGCACAGATTCTCTCTTCATTAACTCTTTATGGTCCTATGAACTGTGTTGATTTTCCCCAAGTTCCAATATTAATACTGATTTTTAAGTTCTTTTTCAAAGGAACGCTACTTTTGAGTTTGGTGACCAAAGTAAAGGTAAAAACTTACTACAAATGTGTGCACTCTTTCGTGTGTGGCCTGTGATCTTAAGGTCTTGTAAAAAAATATATCATCATTCTTAAACTGAGAATGTCAGGAAGCCCAAGGCAAAGAACACTGTAAGTCTTGTGCAGCATATATTTAAATCACAGACCATATTATTTAGTATTGCTAGTAAGGTTTAAATGATTCCTTTATTGAAGTGGTAGTATCTGCCTTTTTGAGCTGATACGCATGGAATCAACAGAAATTATCATAGTGACTTCAGTATTTTAACACTTCTCACTCTCCATTCACTCGATTTTGTTTTACAATGAGATTGTTTGTTCTATATGGAGTGAATAATTTTATAAGATAGGGAATCACCTTTAAATTGCTCATGTAGTAGCTCAACTTCTGCTACTTTATAATTTTCACCTTGCTATTTAATTAGCAGGTTCCAAAACATTTTGTTAGTTAACTACTGATGAATAACCATTGAGTTTTAAAAACAGTTTGTTTCTCGCACATACTTAGTGCATTGTTAACTCAATAAAACGTCTTTAGGGTACCAATATGGGAAGCATGTTCCTGCCCATTCCAGCCTATAGTAATTGCAGTTGTGTTGTATAGAATGGTCTCAGCTAGTACAGGTGCTGAGCAGATAGAGCTGTGCTTGGCAGCAGCAAGTATGTCTGTGTGAGAAAGTGAAGGCCATGGTGTGTTGTGGTCAAGGAGTGTGCCTTCAGACAACCAGCGAGCACAGAGAAGGTTTGTACTAATTCATATTTCTTATATGTTACAGCTACCACAAAATAGCTGGAATCAATAAAGATGGATATCTCTGGTAACCTGGAAACTTTAAAATTACATGGTAAAGGGCAGGCCTTTTATTTCCTTCCTGAAATGACAATTGAGTTACAGCTATGGTGTCTTGAACTCCAATACATAACGAAACCACCGATTAGCTGAAAATGTTGGTCAGCCTGCAGGAACTGAACCTGGCTGAAGAAGCTTACAGTGAGAAATGAGCATTTAATCTCATGAATGAGATTTTTTTCCTCCTCCAGTGGGAATTTAGTATTTCATACACTTGCTTAGAGATTCATTTATGTCTTGAAAACTGTATTGGCTTAAGCTGACTGGCCTACGCGAGGAGAGAAATGGGGAGGGGGCGGGTAGTGTGGTAGGGGGCTGTGTTAGGACAAACATGGTACTTTGGAAAATCTTGGAATAGAGGAGTTAAACAGACCACAGACATGACTGATACTAAATTGGGATCAATGAGAAAATCCTAGATAAAATCATCTTTCTTTCATAAATAAATAAAGAAGCAGCATGGGATTAAATTTAGATTAGTATATTCTAAGATAACAGTGGTTGGTTAGTGTTGGGTATTTATAGTGAGGTAAAAAGTATGTCTTTATCAGGGATCTTTACTCCATCTCAGGTCAGTGAAATACATACTTTCTGATTCTATTAACTCAGAGGGTGAAAGCTTGCCAGCTTCAACACTGCTCAGGAAAGTGTTTAATTATATTGAACTTCAAGCACCATAGCTTTCTCATTGCCTTCAACAGGCTTTCAGATATCTTAAAATAGACATGGATGTTCTCATAGAACTTTATTAAATTTACTTTGGAATCAGTAAATTTTTGTCTTCTTAAACTCTGTGTCTGATCCAGAATTTTTGTTTTAGTAGGGAGGCCACTATCATGCCACACTATACTAACCCCTTTGAGTTATTTCTTTACAAGAGCAAATAGCTGTGTACGTGCTTGTGCAGAACAACATTTTTGTGATCTGTAGATGTTATCTCTGTGAACTGAAGTCACCACAACTGCCATCTCCTACTTCTGCTCTCGCTGGACTTAAATGGCACCTTGAAAAAGTGAGCGGCTACTTTTATATTTCAGCCTTCAGCTTCAGAATCCTACCACCAAAATGAGTTTCTGCAACATTCCGTAGTTGTCAAAACAAGTACAAAGTACTGAAACAGTGGTAAATACAAATTAACCATCTAGATAAATATAGCTTTTACTGCAGAATAATGAAAAGAGGCAGACAACAGGAGGCAGGACTAGTGAAATAACTCTTTCCATCATATCCCTTCAGCTCCAAGAATATCACTAAAAGGTACAATTGCTCCTGTCAATCACACCTTTGTCTCAATTTCTCTAAAACCTTCCACCTACATTAAAAATCCATTAGTCATACTGCTTTTATGGCAGGTTTGGTACTCAAGGAGAGTGGTGGTTTCCACCTTTTTATGAAATCATACTTTTCTGTCTGTTTTACACAGCAGCCTGAGACCACTGAGCTGCCCACACGCAATGATTTAAAGCAACTCAAGAGAGGCCCAGACAAACTAGATGATCACTACGAATACAGCATTTCTCCAGTTTGATTCTGCAGACCTCTGATGTCTGACTGCTGATGGTAGAACAAATTTTTGGTTGTGTGTTATTGTAGGTAACAAACCAAAATCAACTCAGACCCTGACAGATGTGTTAAATAATGAAGTCATTCACAAAAAGTAAAGATAATAAAAAAACCCTTTCTCTACAGGATAAGACAGTATTTTGAACTAATATTTGAACAGTGGAAGCCTGTACTTGTTTTAATTGTGAACATCTAACCTTAGGATCTCTGAAATGAATAGGTTTTCAGAGATATTTCCGGTACTGAAACAAAACAAAGTTTCTTGAACGCCGTTGAAAAAAATGCGTCCTTTCGATCTTTCACAAGAAAGAAATAAAAATAGAACTGGAATTAGGGAAATGTTCAAAAGACTAGCAAGCTTGTGAGAGGCTGAATCCTCTCTCTTGTTCATCAACAAAATAACGATTGCATTGTCTCTCCCTAACGAACGACGAGAAGGGTTGCCTTTGTTACCTTCTGGGACTCAGACTCAGTGCTTGGCCGAAAGCTCAGGGACGCAAAACGACAGACAAGGCCTTGGAAACTCCTGGACCTCAGCCTGGCTGGAATGCCCAGGGTGCCTACAGCTTATCTCTGCTACCCCGAAGAGAAGAGGCTTGTGTGTATTCAGGGTACGGACAGGCACAGCCAGGGAGGAGGCGGAGGCCCTCTCCCCGGTGGCGCCGGACCCCTGCGAATGCATGAGGATACACAGGAAGATTTCCTGGGGAGCTGCAGCCGGCACCGGGCAGAAAACTGTGTAAAAGGCAGGAGGAATGCCTGCCAAAGGGTGGCACTCCCACCTGACCACCAAGTGCCCTTCTACCAGACTACCAAGGGTGCACCTTCACCAGGCTACCAGAGCTGCACCACTCTCAGAAGAACCCCTGACAAACTCCACAGGAGGTCATCCCTAAGCCATGCACCTGTCTCCCCCCCCCCTCGCCCGCCATCTGCAACTGAGGGTAATATGATCCCAGCTTTTTCCCTTCTCTGCTTCTTCTCTTCTCCATCATTCTCTTTACCTCTCCCCCCCACTCTGTTTTGTCCAGCCTTACCCTTTAATAAATAGTTTTGTGGTGATCTATGGTCTCCTTTGTACCTTGATTTCACAACACGGAAATCCATAAGAACAGGTCTTGCTCCTCTGGACAGAGATATTGTTAATCTCTGATCTCTGGACCTTGACAAAGCTGTATCTTCTCAGGGGCAAGCCATTTTTGTCCTCAGTTTTCTCTTTGGTTTTTTTTTGTATTCATATTTACAGACATTTGAGCTAACAAATTTTAGAAGAGATTTTTAGAGATTTTTATAAACGACCTCCTTTTGATAGATTTTAAGTAATAGTCAAGAAAACTAAATTTATATTTCTAAATATGACTATATCCTTAAAAACATTTAGGTGTGGTGATAACAAATGCAGAAGTAGTAGTATATTTTCTACAGTGAATAGAAAATGTTTCCCCATATGCTTATGAGTAACTACTACTGAATGATTTCTAGAACATTGTGATATTTCCTGTACAGATATAAGTCTCAGATTTATTAATGATTGCATGTAAGAGTGTCAAAGCTATACAGAAAATGCTGAAGATGTTTCTCTGGCATTTGTTAGTTAATACTTGACAATGAAGCTATGAATCTTTCCTTCAGAAATACTACTTAGGAGGAAGTTCTTTACAGTGAGGGTGGTAAGACACTGGAACGGGTTGGCCTGGGAGGTTGTGGATGCTTCCTCCCTGGAGTTGTTTAAGGCCAGGCTGGATGAGGCCTTGAGCAGCCTGCTCTAGTGGGAGGTGTCCCTGCCTATGGCAGGGGGTTGGAGCTGGATGATCCTTGGGGTCCCTTCCAACCTAAACCATTCTATGATTCTATGATTCTACTTGCTGATCATAAACCCCCATGGTAGTTTGACTGTTTGGGGGAGTGGAATGAAGGAAAGAGCACAACTTATTCAAAGATGAAACATTAAAAATAAGAAATTCTTTGTAATGCTGAGCTGGATTTGAAAAATAATTAAAACACCCTACAAACTCCCTCCCCCCAAAACAACAATGAATGAACAAAACCAAAACAACACCACCACCAAAAGAAAAACAAAGACAAAAACCAAACTGAAAAAGCAAAACAAAAAGGGAAAAAATTATGGATGGGAACATTGAATGTTCTCTTTGCTGTTTCCTAGATTATGGTTTCTGCAAAGTCAGAACATTTTATTTGAAAAGTGATATTATGGTTCGAAATAAACCTATACTTTGTATATGCTAGGTAGTAGTTTTGTGGTTTTGGTGTGGTTTTGTTTGTTTGTTTGTTTTTTCAAGAAAAACATGCAGTAAAAAAATGAATGAAACATTTTGATTTGGTAGGCAAAAAAAATTGATTTCTGTTGAAATGAAATGTAGCATTACAAATACACCTACATCAAAACTTTTATTTTTGACAATTGCCACAGCATCTCTGAAAACTGAGCTAACATTTTGTTCTATACCTTTCTGTGGTCTTTGTGCCTCTTACAGGCTACAGATTAATGGACAGAAGAAATATACATTTGAAAAAAACTTCTTTAAAATGAGCTTATGTGTCTGCCAAATATGTTGTTAAAGGTGCTTAAAAAACTACCTAGATTTTAAAATCAAACCAGTAGTTTGGTGTTCTACTGGGTTCTTTGAGGAAGTGAACACACAACACATGGGTATCACCCCTCTGGATACAGTTTCAGTGCTTTGGTATACCTCAAAGACTAAAATAATTTAAAAGAGAGTTATAGTGGAAAGTGCAATACTGAATAAGATATGACAAAGAATACTGAGTAACTCTACTGATCAAAGAGCAGGTTATACTCACCCTATCCAACTGACCGGCAACACTCCTGAGTTGTGCAGATTGCAAAGCTGATCAGCACTCATCTTTAAGGTAGACTTCCCCACCTGAAAACAACACTGACCTGCTGGTAAGACTAGTGTCACTCAGCCCAGCTGCCTAGGATTTCGGTTTAAATGGGCTCAGCATTCTGTGACATACAGCCAGGACATGCCAGAAGGCAGAACCAGGGAGAACAGAGCTCCTTATTCATTTTGGAATTCATTATGTAACATCTTTCCCTTCTGCTCAGGTGCATACTTGCAGGCCCTGTTCTCAGTTTCATCTCTGGTAACCTAGCGACTGCCAGCCTGTTGTGAAAGTCCAATCAAACACATACTGACTCTTCCCTCTTACAGAGGGCAATGAAAAAGCTCTGGGAAGAGCAGAGTCTTTCCCACAGGAAGGCAACTTTCAGCTTGTTGTTAGTAAACATTATAGGTAAATGTTAATTGGGAGGGAACCATTGAAGAACTCAAGTGACTTTCTTTCAATACTGCTGAGGTATTCTCTAGTGAGGTGATATGAGCAATTAATGCTTTGATAGGATCATGCCCTCTTTATTGCATCATCTCAATGGTTATGGGCTAATATGGAGTGCCAGCTATTTAGAAAAGTAAAGTTACCTTAGTTCTTTTAGTTTCCTACCATACTTATTGCCTGTGCACATTCTTTTTTTTTTTGTACACACTGAAAGATTTTTGTCTTTTTAGTTTAAATGTGTTTTTCAAAGTCTTCTAGAGTCTTTCTTATTCCCTAGGACATTGCAAGTACTTTGTAAAATCTTCTCTCTTCAACATCAGTACTTTAAAGGAGTGAGGTGCTTGGGAGGAGCTGTTTGTAAGAGCTATTTTAAACCTAAGTCAGTTTTGAAATATGTTTCTGAAATCCTTTGTGTTTGTAGAAGGGGATAAAAGTTACTGCTTAATAGCTTGGAATCCAAGTTCATGTTCAGCTGTCTAAGCCCTTTCCTTTTTCCTGCCTGACAGACATTATTCCACACTCTCATTGTCACTCCTCGTTGTTTTTTCCCCCTTGTCCAAAACAAAAAGCATTTCAAATCAATAGCCAAGATCTATATTTTCTTTCAGAATGTGGCCTCTTATTTTAGTGTCTCTGTTAGCTTCTACGATTGGAAAATATACTCCTTTTTAACTCAGGCTCTTCAACTTATGCTTTTGCCTGACTGTGATGTATTTCTTCTTTTGTTATACCATCTTCTGAGTGGGAGGATTTTGCTGTGGCTATTTCAGTGCAGTTATCCTTGACTTGTACTTGTGTATGACAAACAGAAGAGTGAATTTGAGTCTTGAACCCTTTAAAAAGCAGAGGCTTTCCTACTGTGTTCCCAACTCAGTTGCAATCTCCAATGAATTAGGTTATCAATAACTTTAACTGTGTGAGAAATATTGTTAAACCCAAAGACTCTGCTTGTGCAGATTGTGGATCTGTGTTTTTTAAATACAAAGAATGTGTTCGTGTGTTCATTTAATGAAAAAGTTACCTTTGTGCTGATTCAAAAGGAAAATTTGTTTCATAAAGTCAAGTCAAACTGACTCCTCAAATAATTCCTATTCCCTTTGTGATGTTTTGTTTCTTCTTGACAAATGTGATCATGTTTTGGAGGTAACAGTGTGAGATGTCTCTCTTTTCCTGTCATGTTAGGTCTAAACAGGCCAAAATAGGCTTATATAGGTACTGGCTTTCTCAGATGCTCCTCTGCTCACCCTCTCTCTGTTACAAAGAGAAGCAACTGCGAGAAAGAGGACAAGGAACCTGGAGCCACTAAGTCTAAGGACTCTGGCTTGCCCAGACTTGTTTTGAGCCTGTTTACATCCTGTAATAAACAAGGTACACACACTTGGGCTGTGCTTGCCCCATGCAAGGCCTATATTTTTTCCCAAATTTGGGTAAAGTAAGCCTATGGCTTCACTTAATATGGTTAAGCTCAGCTAACTGCCATTCTGGTTGGCTATTGTGTCCAAAGGCCCATTAGTCTCAGGTTTTATTGATAAAAAGAGATGAGTAGGTAACACAACGTGCTCTGCTGTTGTATTTATGCTTGCTACTGCCATTGTTCCTGCTTATCGTGCTCTCTGCTTCTGGCAGTGTTCTGGCTCACTGCCTTATTGCATCCTGAGCTGCCTGGAAACTGCCTACCTTGAGCTTATGAGGAACAGGCTCTAAATGCCTCCATGTGATTGGCCTGCATAGCCAGTGTGACATTGTGCTGAGACTGCACATCACAAGGCATCCTGCCTACACCTGAAAGTCTCCTGCCAAGATGGGAAGTCCTGGAGGTACACAGATCATCCAAAGAAGCCAAGATAAGTTCAGAGATCATCAACCTCCTTTCCCCAACACTGCAAAGCCTGGGAAGAATCAGACACCTCAGCAGCTGACAAGACACCAACAGAACCCCATGCAAGCATTTGGGTACTAGCTGAAGCTGTAGCTAGCCCTGCAAGTTGGGAGACTAATTTTGGTGAGTAAATACTTAAATCCTCTCATAATTCACCAATTGCCTTCTGCTATAAGCAGAAATGAGCTCCTTGAGTCCATCTAGTGGAGAAGCAGCATAATTAACTACAAGGAGGTTCTCTCCACTCTGCCCTGGTGAGGCCACACTCAGAATATTGTGTCCAGTTCTAGACCCCTCAGCTCAAGAAGGGCAGGGAACTACTTGAGATTCCAGCGCAGAGACACAAAAATTATTAAGGAAACAGAGCATCTTATTTATGAGGAGAGCTGGGGCTCTTTAGCTTGCAGAATAGGAGACTGAGGAGTAAACTCATTAACATTTATAAATATGTAAAGGCTGCAACATAGAATGGCTCAAGTTGGAGGGGACCTCAAAGCTCACCCAGTTCCAACACCATACCATAGGCAGGGACAGCTCCCACTAGAACAGGTTGCTCAAGGCCTCATCCAACCTGGGCTTCTAGTTCAGCCAACTACTTCAACTCACCATAAGTAAACAGAAAACAGCAGCTAAATACAGAGGAGCAAAGAAACCCAGCCAGCACCCGTGGATGATATTAGAGTAACCATTGAGTCTCTGTCCTACCTAACCGGGGGGCCACCAGGCCCCCCGGCCTTTTGATTCACCTCCACCATTCACCCAGTGTGTGCCATGAGCACTCACCAGTCACGGTGTGAGGAGGATCCTCTGCCCAACTGGGCAAACTTGGGGCTTCTGCTGTTCCTGTGGAGAATTATAAAGAGGAGTGAGCAGGGAGGGCAAAGTGGTCACACCTGGGGTGGGAGGAGACTCCAACAGAACCCAGGTGCTCTGGGTTTGGGGGAGTGAAAAGGGGAAAATGATGTGTTGAGTGGGAAAGGGGCAGGTGTGGTGGAAAAGAG